>JARQOC010000009.1:112515055-112927555 GCA_033576535.1 Allobates femoralis | reverse complement strand
TCTGCTGCTGCTTAGGGACAGATTTGCGGCCCTCATAGGTAGATCCGGAGCAGGGCTGCAAACTGCTGCTGACCACAACAGTCCTTCTCAGGACTAATCTAGGAGGATATAGAAAGGGTGATCCAGATCGGAGTCCAAGCTTTACAGTGACCAGAACAGTCCTCAGGAGACTGTTGGAGCTGACTAGCTGTATACAGGCAGGTTCTAAAATCCAACTTTCCTGTGACCTGAACAGTCACCTGACTGTTGTACTTGATAGCTTTATACAGGTTAGGGTCTAAATTCCAACTTTCCTGTGACCTGAACAGTCACCTGACTGTTGTACTTGATAGCTTTATACAGGCAGGTTCTAAAATCCAACTTTCCTGTGACCTGAACAGTCACCTGACTGTTGTACTTGATAGCTTTATACAGGTTAGGGTCTAAAACCCAACTTCCTGTGACCTGAACAGTCACCTGACTGTGTACTTGATAGCTTAACAGGCAGGTCTAAAATCCAACTTTCCTGTGACCTGAACAGTCACCTGACTGTGTACTTGATAGCTTTATACAGTTAGGGTCTAAATCCACTTCCTGTGACCTGAACAGTCACCTGACTGTTGTACTTGATAGCTTATACAGTAGGGTCCTAAATCCAACTTTCCTGTGACCTGAACAGTCACCTGACTGTTGTACTTGATAGCTTTATACAGGTTAGGGTTAAATCCAACTTTCAGTGACCTGAACAGTCACCTGACTATTGTACTTGATAGCATTTACTACAGGTTAGGTTCTAAAATCCAACTTTCCTGTGACCTGAACAGTCACCTGACAGTTGTACTTGATAGCTTTATACAGGTTAGGTTCTAAATCCAACTTTCCTGTGACCTGAACAGTCACCTGACAGTGTACTTGATAGCTTTATACAGGTTAGGGTTTAAAATCACTTTCCTGTGACCTGAACAGTCACCTGACTGTTGTACTTGATAGCTTTATACAGTAGTTCTAAAATCCAACTTTCCTGTGATCTGAGCAGTCACCTGACTGTTGTACTTGATAGCTTATACAGGCAGGTTCTAAAATCCAACTTTCCTGTGACCTGAACAGTCACCTGACTGTTGTACTTGATAGCTTTATACAGGCAGGTTCTAAAATCCAACTTTCCTGTGACCTGAACAGTCACCAGTCTGTTGTCGCTGTATACAGGCAAAATGCACAAGGGCGTTGGCAAGGGACAAGGAAGTGGACGTGATGGTGGTGTAGGCAGAGGCCGAGGTCGTGTGCAAGCACTAATTTCGCAACAACAAAGTGGCACATCTACTCGCTCGCACGTCCTGTCCCAAATTCTTGGGGCCCGCAGCAGTACACCGCTCTTGAACCAAGAGCAGTGTCAACAGGTTGTTACTTGGATAGCGGATAATACTTCAAGTCAGATGGGCACCTCCACAAACACCCTGTCTTCCACATGGTCAAGTGTCAGTAGCCGTGATACTGCACCGCACATTTCCCAACCTGATCCTCCTTCCTACCACCAGGTCGAGTACACGTCCATGGACATTACTGATCCCACACTAGGACACTCAGAAGAGCGGTTCACGTATCCATTCGCAGAATCTGGCCTCTCGCCAGCTCCTGTTGAAGTGGGTGATGAGATGGTATGTACAGATGCCCAAATATTTGAGCAGCCACGTTCTCACGAAGGGAACCTTGGCAACGTGTCTCAACAAGGGTGGACGATGATGAGACACAATTGCCAGGAAGTCAGGAGGAGGATCAGGGTGCGGAAGAGGAAGACGATGTGGAGGAGATCCAGTAGCTGACCCAACCTGGCAGGAGGATATGCAGAGCGAGGACAGCAGTGCACAGGGGGAGGGAGGTGTAGCATCCCAACAGGCAGTAAGAAGCAGGGTAGTGTCCGCAGGCAGAAGGCAGGCAACCGTTCCCCGAAACAACAACACGACACAAGGTGCCTGTGCAAATGTTAGGTCTTCCTGAGTCTGGCAGTTTTTTAAGTTGGCCCCAGATGACTCTAAAAAGGCCATTTGCAACACCTGCCATGCCATCATCAGCAGGGGTACAAAAACTAGCAGCCTGACCACCACCAGCATGATCAGGCACATGTCAGCCAAGCACCCGACTTTGTGGGAAGTACAACCGAGTCGAGGAGGGGTGCTTGCTGATGTCACTGCTACGTCTTCGCGTGTTGTGCGTGCGAGCCAATCCCCTGTCCATGCTGGCCGCGAACAAGCCTCCGGCCCTGCACCTGACGTTGCCCACGAACAAATAACACCACCATCAAGCACGTCCTTGTCCCAGCGCAGCGTTAATTATCCATTCAGCAAACCTTTGAAGCAGGCGCAAATACGCTGCCAACGCCCCACATGCCACAGTCCTAAATTATCACATTTTGCGACTGCTTGCGCTAGAAATGTTACCTTTCCGGCTGGTGGAGACGGAAGAATTCTGCGACCTGATGGCGGCTGCTGTCCCACGTTACTCAGGTCCCCAGCCGCCACTATTTCTCCAGATGTGCCGTCCACGCATTGCATAACCACGTGTCACAAAGCATCACACGTGCCCTGAACAACGCTATTTAAGCCAAAGTCCACCTAACCCCAGACACGTGGACAAGTGCTTGTGGGCAAGGCCGCTACATCTCCTTGACCGCACACTGGGTTAATATTGTGGAAGCTGGGACCCAGTCTGAGCGAGGGACGGAACACGTCCTTCCCACACCAAGGATTGCAGGCCCAACCTCAGTCATGGTTTCACCCAGACTCTACAGCTCCGGAATATCATGCTCCTCAGCCTCCTCCTCCTGTGCATCCTCATCCACTTTACCCTCCACACCAGTCCCAAGCTGTAAGTACTGCAGCACTGCCTCTGCGAAGCGGCAACAGGCAGTGCTGAAGCTAATATGCATAGGTGACAAACCCCACAATGCAGAAGAGGTGTGGACAGCTCTGAAACAGCAGGCAGATCACTGGCTCACACCTCTGAACCTAAAGCCAGGAAAGGTCGTGTGTGACAATGGCCGGAACCTGGTGGCAGCTTTGAGGCGAGGCCAGTTGACGCATGTTCCCTGCGTGGCCCATGTGCTCAACCTGGTGGTTCAGCGGTTTATAAAGTCATACCCAGAGCTGTCTGATCTGCTGGTAAAAGTTCGCCGCCTGTCTGCACATTTTCGCAAGTCACCTGCTGCTTCAGCCGGCCTTGCCGGCTTTCAGCACCGTTTGCGTCTTCCAGCCCACAGACTGGTGTGTGATGTCCCCACGCGTTGGAATTCAACTCTGCACATGTTGGTCAGGATATGTGAGCAGAAAAGGGCAGTTGTTGAGTACCTGCATCACTAAGCCGTCGGGAAATGGGTCAAACTCCACACATAACACCTGAGGAGTGGAGATGGATGTCGGACCTATGTACCGTCGTCCAAAACTTTGAGGACTCCACCAAGATGGTGAGCGGCGATGACGCCATTATTAGCGTCACCATACCGCTACTCTGCCTTCTAAAACGGTCTCTGCTCAAAAACAAAGAGGATGCGTCGCAGGCGGAGCACGATGAGTTTGAGCAAGAAACAGTAGTGGGTGTGGGTGATAACACACAGGTCAGCCTCATCTCATCAGAACGTGCAGTGGAGGACTATGACGTGGAGGAGGAGGAGGAGGATGAAGACATGGAGCAACTCTCTGGCCAAATTGAGGATATGACATGCACACCAGTCATACCCTCGATTCAGTGTGGCTGGCCAGAGGATAGGGAAGATGAGGAGGAGGAGGACAGCATGTTCAGTCATCGTGTTGGTCTGGATACTGAAGTGATGGCTGTTAAGAGTCTGGCGCACATGGCTGACTTTATGGTAAGCTGCCTGGCTTGTGACCCTCGCGTTCAGAAGATCTTGGCCGACAATCAGTACTGGTTGGCAACACTCTTAGACCCACGCTACAAGGAGAACTTTGTCTCTCATTCCTGAGGCGGAGAGGTCAGCCAAAATGCTGCAGTTCCAGAAGGCCATAGTCACGGAAGTAGGCAAAGCATTCCCCTCACAAAACGCTAGCGGCATAGGTCAGGAATCGGTGGACAACCAAGGCGTACGGCCGAGAGGGGCACAAGTCCAATACGCCAGAGGTAGGGGAACAGTCTTTACGATGTGGGACAGTTTTCTCAGCCCCTCACGTACCACAGCCCCAGAGGTGCGGGGTAGTGCCACAAGAAATGCTAAATTTGTCCAGATGCTGAAGGAGTACCTTGCAGATCGAAAAACTGTACTGCGACATTCCTCTGTGCCTTACAATTATTGGTTCTCCAAGCTGGACACGGCATGAATTGGCTCTCAACGCCTTGGAAGTCCTGGCCTGCCCTGCCGCTAGCGTTTTGTCAGAGCGTGTTTTCAGTGCCGCAGGTGGAATCATTACTGATAAACGCACCCGCCTGTTAACTGAAAATGCTGACAGGCTGACTCTGATCAAGATGAACAAGGGTTGGATTGGGCCAGACTTCATCACACCACCAACAAATGACAGCGGAATTAAAAATTTTGTTCTGGAATTTGCCATGTACCTCCACTCACCCATGGGTACACACTCCTGGACTTTGGCTAATCGCTGGACTGCTCCTCCTTCTCCTCCTGTGCCATCATGATGACCGTTACAATAGTTAGGCTGTTGTTTCAGGTATACCCCCAGTGGTAAATTTTTTCGCCCATTCTTTTAGAATGGGCATTACAACGACAGAAGACCCGCTCCTTTTCAATGGGAAAAATGTTTTGAGGCCCTCCTGCACGTCTCTATCCAGGAACAATGTGGAGCCTCCCAATTTTTGGCTGCCCTGCCAAAGGGCTATACTACAATACACCCACTCCAGGTTTACAGGCCCTCATGCATGTCTGTATGCATGGCTCATTGTTGAACCTCCCAATTTTTGTCTGCCCTGCCAAAGGGCTATACTACAATACACCCACTTCAGGTTTACAGGCCCTACTGCACGTCTCTATCCAGGGACAATGTGGAGCCTCCCAATTTTTGGCTGCCCTGCCAAAGAGCTATACTACAATACACCCACTCCAGGTTTACAGGCCCTCATGCATAACTGTATGCATGGGTCATTGTTGAACCTCCCAATTTTTGTCTGCCCTGCCAAAGGGCTATACTACAATACACCCACTTCAGGTTTACAGGCCCTACTACACATCCTATCTAGGGACAATGTGGAGCCTCCCAATTTTTGGCTGCCCTGCCAAAGGGCTATACTCCAATACACCCACTTCAGGTTTACAGGCCCTCGTGCATGTCTCTATCCAGGGACAATGTGGAGCCTGCCAAATTTTGGCTGCCCTGCCAAAGGTCTATACTCCAATACACCCATGTCAGGTTTACAGGCCCTCGTGCATGTCTCTATCCAGGGACAATGTGGAGCCTCCTAAATTTTGTCTGCCCTGCCAAAGGGCTATACTCCAATACACCCACTTCTGGTTTACAGGCCCTACTTCACGTCTCTATCCAGGGACAATGTGGAGCCTCCCAATTTTTGGCTGCCCTGCCAAAGGGCTATACTAAAATACACCCACTCCAGGTTTACAGGCCCTCATGAATGTCTGTATGCATGGCTCATTGTTGAACCTCCCAATTTTTGGCTGCCTTGCCAAAGGGCTATACTACAATACACCTACTTCAGGTTTACAGGCCCTCATGCATGTCTTTATGCATGGGTCAATGTTGAACCTCCCAATTTTTGTCTGCCCTGCCAAAGGGCTATACTCCCATACACCCACTTCAGGTTTAAAGGCCCTACTGCACGTCTCTATCCAGGGACAATGTGGAGCCTCCCAATTTTTGGCTGCCCTGCCAAAGGGCTATACTCCAATACACCCACTTCAGGATTACAGGCCCTCGTGCATGTCTCTATCCAGGGACAATGTGGAGCCTCCCGATTTTTGGCTGCCCTGCCAAAGGGCTATACTCCAATACACCCACTTCAGGTTTACAGGCCCTACTGCACGTCTCTACCCAGGGACAATGTGGAGCCTCCCAATTTTTGTCTGCCCTGCCAAATGGTTATACTCCAATACACCCACTTCAGGTTTACAGGCCCTACTTCACGTCTCTATCAAGGGACAATGTGGAGCCTCCCAATTTTTGGCTGCCCTGCCAAAGGGCTATACTACAATACACCCACTCAAGGTTTACAGGCCCTCATGCATGTCTGTATGCATGGCTCATTGTTGAAACTCCCAATGTTTGTCTGCCCTGCCAAAGGGCTATACTACAATACACCTACTCCAGGTTTACAGGCCCTCATGCATATCTGTATGCATGGGTCATTGTTGAACCTCCCAATTTTTCTCTGCCCTGCCAAAGGGCTATACTCCAATACACCCACTTTAGGTTTACAGGCCCTACCGTACGTCTCTATCCAGGGACAATGTGGAGCCTCCCAATTTTTGGCTGCCCTGCCAAAGGGCTATACTACAATACACCCACTCCAGGTTTACAGGCCGTCATGCATGTCTGTATGCATGGGTCATTGTTGAACCTCCTAATTTTTGTCTGCCCTGCCAAAGGGCTATTACTACAATACACCCACTTCAGGTTTACAGGCCCTACTGCACTCCTATCCAGGGACAATGTGGAGCCTCCCAATTTTTGGCTGCCCTGCAAAGGGCTATGCTACAATACACCCACTCCAGGTTTACAGGCCCTAATGCATGTCTGTATGCATGGCTCATTGCTGAACCTCCTATATTTTGGCTGCCCTGCCAAAGGGCTATACTACAATACACCCACTTCAGGTTTACAGGCCCTACTGCACGTCTCTATCCAGGGACAATGTGGAGCCTCCCAATTTTTGGCTGCCCTGCCAAAGGGCTATACTACAATACACCCACTTCCTTACAATGGGCACTTCAGGTTTACAGGCCCTCATGCACGTCTCTATCCAGGGGCATTGGTGAACCTCCCAATTTTGGACTGCCCTGGCAAAGGAAAATAGACCCAGTTCCTCAAAATGGGCACATTATGTCAAGACAGGGCTTCATGTACGTCTCTTCTCAGGGTCATCGGAGTGCCGCACAATGTTTTCACGTAAAATCTTTCATGTAATCACAAAAAGTAACATACACCAGCTGTATCTCACTATTGGGTATGTGCCCTTAACATTTCCACCCTGAATATTCATTTTGGTGTCATTTTGGAAGGTTTTCTGGTGACTCCGTAAAATTGGCGTGAAACTCGGAGAAGATTGTTCACAGCTGTGACTTTTGAGTGAGAAATGCTTCCAGGGGTCTTCCCATGGTGTTGCCAAGTCATTTGAGCACTCTTCTGAGACTTTTGTGACATTTTCTACATGCTGCCGGCAGTCATTTCATATAAATACTCGGGTCTCCCATAGGATAACATTGGGCTCGGTGCTCGGGCCGAGTACACGAGTATCTTGGGATGCTCGGCCCGAGCTTCGAGCACCCGAGCATTTTAGTACTCGCTCATCACTAGTGATGAGGCAAACTTTTTTGTGAATGGTGAAGTTAACAAACAACACCACCACTATTGGTCTGATACTGATATGGTTAATATTTCATAATATTAACAACAAGTTACCTGCCCCTGTCCTGATTGATATGGACTGTTGCATGCGATGAAAGAAAAACACCGATAACACAATCAGGTGTAAGCTCTCTTCAGCCCTCCACAAGGCACAGCTCCAAAGTGAGTTTTATTGATCACACCTGGGTCTTTTAACAAAGGCCCTTTTAAGGGGCTCGGTTACACCCAGAATGGGGACAAATGGAATGCATTTATTGGTTGGACATGGTCTAGTCCATGGAGGGGCATTGTTCATGAGGTCATCAAGGTAAATTAGTCCTTCAGGTCTCCAAAAGTTAGTTTGATCTGTGAAGCCATCTGATGAGGTGTCATTCTGTGATTGATCACTCTTTGTCTTGACTGCAGCTTTGTCTCAGTACATGTGGTGATGTAGAAGAGGAAATGGTAGCCATCTTTGTCTGATACAAACTTATGTAAGGTGAAAATAATACACTTTATGAGTCATTTCTCTTAAGCCTTTACGTCTTAAGGTAATTAAGTATTTGATCCTAAAATCTCCCCTCAACAGTCCCCCCTAAATACTTTATTAACCAATTCCTACCAGAGCCTATCACATCTGCCCAGTGTGTCCCCAACTCTTCTATGTTGCCCGTTAGATGAGAAATACCAACCAATATACCTCCCCTTGGTACAGCCTCTGCATACATGAATCATTTGATGTGTGTAGCTTACCTACCATAACTCAGAGGAATGGGGGACAGCCTAATTGGGTACTCTCTGTTCTGTGTCTACAGAAAGACCAACCTTGTGAGCCAGGAAAAACGGACATTGAGGTCTGCTCCTTTCTCAATCATGTTCCTTGCATAGGAAAGACACAACAAACAATAATATCTACAATAATTCAAGACAAGGATAACAACACTTATCTAATCCTGCCATCTCTACCATCCCTTCATCTATGCAAGAGAAAAGAAAGAGAAGGGGCGCAATAGTGCGGTTACCAAGGGGCTTTTTTTTAGCGTGGCGTACTAATAGGTGGCCACTCACCTTATCGGGTTGTGCTGTCCCCGCACAACCCGGTAATACACTTGATAAGGGTCCCTTCACAGGCTCTAGCTCATCCGCATAACGCGTGCTCCGGGGGCTCCGAGCATCCGGTCACGTCACCGCAGGTCCTTTAAATTAAAGCTCCTGTTGCCAGGCGACGCTAGGTCCTCACGTTAAGCTGCCTCTGCACCTAGCTGCTTCCCGCCGCTTTACCCTCAGACCACCTGAGGAAGATAGAGAATCTATCGAAACATGTTGTGGAGTAGGAGGGGAGCCTGAATAAAGGTCTGTTGAAAAACCATCCCAGTGCCTGCTGCTTTTGTGCCTGAGCGACTCCAATTAGACCGCTTACAGTTTTTTTACCTTCTATCCCTTCATCTATGGACAGTATTGGTCCCAGGAATCTTCTACACCTGAATTCCTTTATAATTCTTATTGTAGAGAATTCAGTTTCTGTATGGCTGCTGTAACCCTCCTGGTGAGACCTGTATTATCTGGAATATACGTACAATTTTGGAAACACCTCCTTACTTTGCTAATAACATGTCCAGGTCCATTCTATTTTGGAGCACCATAATCAATGTAGGGCCAGTTGGTCTGCTAAACCTTGAAGGTCTTCTGTAGTATAATTGACGAATCTTTGTTAATCATAGATGTAATTGATCTAGACTATATTCTTACTTATGGCCACTAGGGGTGAGATAAATGATTCAAAACCTACAAACAAAAAGTGAGGAGAGCAGCGGCACTCAGGAGATCTTTTTTACATACCGGCTTTATTGTGCTTTTTCAGGTTACATCTTAGGTGCAGGGCATGGAGGTGCAGGGGGAGCAACGGTCCGTTTCGCGGACTTCCGCTTCAACAGCCCACGAAACGGACCGTTGCTCCCCTTGCACCTCCCTGCCCTGCACCTAAGATGTAACCTGAAAAAGCACAATAAAGCCGGTATGTAAAAAAGATCTCCTGAGTGCCGCTGCTCTCCTCACTTTTTGTTTGCAAGATTAACCCTTCAGCTGAGCAACAGGATTTCACTAACGCCACTGTACGACACGAGAGACTCTAAGCAGGTCAGTGCCCGATTCCTTCTCCACTTACCATAAATGATTCAAAACCTACTTTAACTTGATCTCTGGCTTTAAACTCATGCAATACCTTTTTCGTATGAACAATTCTTATGACCAATTCTGTGTACATCAGGAGGTATATAGGATCGCGCTATCCGCGTACTCGGGCCTTTCCTACCTGCTTCACCTCAGTTCTCTACCTGGATACCCAGAATTGTATCACAACACT
The DNA here is from genome assembly GCA_033576535.1 of Allobates femoralis. Taxonomy (NCBI): domain Eukaryota; kingdom Metazoa; phylum Chordata; class Amphibia; order Anura; family Aromobatidae; genus Allobates; species Allobates femoralis. Next base: position 112,917,697 of record JARQOC010000009.1, on the reverse strand, counting down.
CATGGATGGACATTTCTGTCTCAGGGACATATTCTACCACCAGAGATTATTTGGTAACATTTCCCTTTACACATTAACCCGATTACCTTGAGAAGAACATAAAATAATGTAAAATAGCGCTTTTATGGCTACATATTCAAGTTATTAGAGTAATGTCAGTTATACTCAGTGTTACCTACCCTTGATCTAATGGTTTGCTCAGGAATGTGAATGTTTCTCCCTCACTGAGTCCTCATTTATATCATGTTCCTGTAACCATTTTGCCTTAGTTTGGATATTCCATATGTATATCAGACATAATGTGGAGTTATAAGGTCATATATGTGACAGTGTATCACTATGTGGTGTATGTCAGTGACTATCATTATCGGAGTTCATCATCTGCTGGTGGGGAGTCTCCAACAGTTGCCGCGTCCTTTTCCCTCAGTCTCCACTGAAGTTGCTGTAATTCAGAGAAGCTGGATCGGCCATCTAATCTCGGCTCATGGATCTTTCTCGCATCTTTTCAGGATCACCCGGTCTCCTGACATGAGACCATGCGCTCCTGACACTGATTTAGGATCTGTAATTGAAGAACACATCTCTATCACACTACTTAAACAATTATTTAAGGCTTGGACATCGCTGGTGATTTCATCTGTGGGAGATAAAGCACAAATTCTGAAGAACATTGACTTTAATTCTCCTTACTTGAAGATAGCAACGCAGTGTTTAACCCTTCTGATACTGCAGCAGCTATCTATTCACCTGTAGTTCTTACCCCCCCTAGGTGAGAGGCTCATCGGGTCCCATTCATTTAATATCAGACTAAACTTTATTAAAATACAACCCTGTTCAAGGTGTTGGATCGAGAATTATCTTATTTTAGCTTACTTACTGAGGAGGAAAATGAAACAAAAACAAACATTTCATCTATGTCTTGCCCGTCTCCTCTACCTTGCACCTTTAATGTCAATCTCCCATTTATATTGTCCACTGTCTTGTGCATGATGCGTGCATAGAAAGCTGCTGACTCCCAGATACTGTAAAATACCCTTAATGACCTCCACTATAACATATGCAGCTTTACCTCATCAGGAGCCTCATGGTTACATACCACTTTAATCGTGAGTTCTTCAGAAGTAACGTAGTTTCTGCACCGGATCCTGAGAAGAGATTACCGCAACAGGCACACCCGCATACACCTAATGTGCAGCTGTCTTTATCATCTATCTGCAATCACTGTAATGGTAGAGTGGACGAGGGGTGCATTCGTGGTTCTGCGGGGTCACTACAGATTCTCTTCCATTATATCAGTCACACATCAAACAAGACTGGGTGAACCTGGCCACCTGGGTACTGAACCCTGGTGCCACCCAAACCTTGTCCACTAAAACACATGTAGCAATTAATGACAATTGAGTTAGTTCTTGGGTTACCTGAGCCATCATTGAGAAGAGAGTCTTGGCAGAAAAAACTTACCGCCCGATGTCTACAGACCTTCCTCAGCTGGCTCCCTGCGTGTTGCACTACTTTCCATTCAATCACCTGTTTCTGCGGGAATAAGAACATCAGGAGTGACAGGGGCCCCTGGTGCTGGGTCTGCCCTAGTGTCAGGGTCTGCCCTGGTGCCTGGGTCTGAGACTCTCGATTCTAGGCCTCTTCACAGCTTCTGGCAGCTGCACCTGTGCGAGCATTACCTCTGGCTCGAGCACCAGCTCAGGTGTGAGTACCTGCACTCTACCAGACTTATCTGATCACAGGAGAGCCTCCATATAGGCTCATACATCTCTGCGGTCTCTGTAGGTCTTTATGTGACTCAAGGAAAGATCTGCAGTTCATCTTACCCTTTGCAAGCTACCCATTCCAGTGATTGCAGATCCCCATCTACCTCCTCATGGCGATATGTGCAGAGGGAGTGGTTTTGCTTTATTACCTCCTGTTGTATAATCACAGCACATCCAGTGGTAGAATCCACGAACATCTGTAAAATAACTCAAGATCTGCATTAGTAATGAGCTCATTTGAAACATGTTCACACATCAGAGCAGTGCAATCACGAGGTGTGTGTACTGTGTCTGCTCTGTCCTCTATTTAAGAGAATATATATATATATATATATATATATATATAACACTTACATTTCAACGATGACTTAAAAATTAAACTATTAAAAGCTTTTTTTAAAAGCAAGCAACTTTTCATATCACCTGTCCATTTTCCCCTTTAGAATTCTATATATACATAAAGCATATATGGATTCTAAAGCTACGTTGTCACCGGGGTTACAAAAAAAAAAAAAAAAAAAATATAATAATAATTTTCCTCTACATGATACCTAACTGGATACAATAATGCTGTGTGCACATAGGAAGCATGCAGTGTGTATATTTTCTGTATGTAATCTGCACAAGAAAAAAATCTGAAAGAAAAATAAACCCCCTCCCAGTTTGAGCCCTCCCTTGATTCAGTGGCGACCGTTCCATACAGGTGTACGCTTGGCTGCGAGAGAACCTGTGAGGTACCAGGAGTAGTGTTAGGTAGACTATGTATGTGTGTTATTACAGCGGGAGTGTTGGGAGGAGAGGTCGCTGCTTGCAGTAACTCATGTGGGTGTGTGGCTGAATGGCCAGTGGAAGTGACAGTGGAAAGGGTAGGTGCTGGGGTTGATCCAGGTGTGAGGATTACTGGACTCACAACAGGAGTGTTAGGGGAAAGGGTTGGTGGCCCACCAGACACCGTTGTGACAGGAAACATAGGTAAAGCCTGTTCACTTCCCGAAGGAGTGTAGTACTGGCCATTTGTGGTCATCACTGGGTAAAAAGGGTCTGGTCGTGTGGTGTGTATCTCCCTGCATTGTGCCTTACTTGGGTCAGACAAATTTATCTCAGTCACATGATGATTTAAATGGCCACCAGCTGTAACACATTTGCCCTCTGCAAAATGGCCACAAGAGGTATTGCCACCCACAAAATGGCTGCCACCAGCAGAGGAAGCACATGACCAACCCCCACCAACCAGATGGCCGCCACCAGAGGAAGTCTGAGATCCACCAACAAAATGGCCACCACCAGAGGAAGTCTGAGATCCACCAACAAAATGGTCACCACCTCCAGCAGAGAAAGCACATGGCACTGTGCCTCCATTATACGGTGGTGGGAATTCACTTTGTACATTTCTATAATACACATAACTTAAACCTTTGTCTTTCTTTTTCCTTTCCTCTTCTATCCAATTTTCTCTATAAAACTTTGAGAAACTCTCTCCCATGCCCTGGCAGTAGACAACAACCCATTATCTTCTAGAACACCTTCCCTCTCTCTTAAGACTGAATTCCACTCCAGGGGTTGCAGCCTTCCTCCTTCTACCATCCCACACAACTTCATAAGCTTCTTGCATTGTTTAACATGACTTTTCCCTTCATGAATTGCAACTAATTTACACGGATCTACCTTGTCATCTGACTTTGACTTAGGGCCTATGCGACACAACTGCATTAACTTCTCCATCTCTCTCTATATGATTAAGATGATGGACACAAAACAAACACTTAAGACTGGGGAGATGACTTACACATAAGCACAAGACCTTCACAGCCGTCTAAACTTCCTCTCTGTCCCTGTCTGATTTTCCATGTTCTGTAGACTATTATCAGGCCATGTACTGAGTCCCCTACTCTAAGTTACATGCCCCTATGGGAGTCAAATTACTCAACATAATGCAGAGTCTTTACTCAATGTATATCGTTCAGATAAACAGAGTCGTTACTCGATGCTAAATATTGTATTCTCTCCAGAACTAAAAATCGTATCACAGGTGACCACTTTGATCTATCTCACAGACAATATCTTTTACTTCTCCAGACACTGCTCAAAAACCCTCTTGCTCTTTCCTACCAGTCATCTCCCCTCCACACAACACATAGCAGGCCGCAGGCAACTTAGCATGACGGTTCTTCCGCAATCAAATGGCCAGCAGCGGAGAAAACCCCTCTGCTATCTCAGACACCCTGAAAGACCGGACGCGGTCAGGCACTCTGCACAGGGTACCCCAAAAAACAGGTAAAGCCAGATTATAATAAAATCAGCAGACTTACCGTTTTTGTTAGGGAGGTGATCAGTCTCCTGGCTCGGGGTACTCAGTGCGTCCTGCCGTTTCCTTCACCGGTCATTCAAGGTTTGGGGATTCTCCTCTGTTGGCCCCACAAGTTGGAGCGCCAAAATTGATATGGTTAATATATCATAATAATATTAACAACAAGTTGCCTTCCCCTGTCCTGATTGATATGGACTGTTGCATGCGATGAAAGAAAAACACAGATAACACAATCAGGTGTAAGCTCTCTTCAGCCCTCCACAAGGCACAGCTCCAAAGTGAGTTTTATTGATCACACCTGGGTCTTTTAACAAAGGCCCTTTTAAGGGGCTAGGTTACACCCAGAATGGGGACAAATGGAATGCATTTATTGGTTGGACATGGTCTAGTCTATGGAGGGGGATTGTTCATGAGGTCATCAAGGTAAATTAGTCCTTCAGGTCTCCAAAAGTTAGTTTGATCCGTGAAGCCATCTGATGAGGTGTCATTCTGTGATTGATCACTCTTTGTCTTGACTGCAGCTTTGTCTCAGTACATGGGGTGATGTAGAAGAGGAAATGGTAGCCATCTTTGTCTGATACAAACTTATGAAAGGTGAAAATAATAAGACTGTTGGAACACAAACATTGATGGTATGGTGTGGTATATGGGGTACAAAGATAGTGGGGCCATTCTTCATCAATGGAAACCTCAGTGCCACTGAATATCTGAAATTGCTACATGATTCAGATATCCAGTGGCATTGAGGTTTTTTACGGATGCGTTTTTTTCTTCATGTACACCACAAACACAGTGGAAGAAAGTTTGGTTAAGAAAATATAAAAGGTCCTTGTGATGTAATTTACTTTGTTTTCCGTTATTACATTCTTCATTGAAAACTAGAAAAGACAATGGACGTTCTGCATGCTGCATTTTCTGCAATGAACAGACGATGCCTCAACAGGCAGAATAGATGTCGGCTGGGGCTCATCATGATTGCTGAAATGCTTTTCCGCAGACTGGTATGTACCATGTATGCTAAATGTATGTGCATGTTTTGGAAGTATTTAAGTGAGTTGTTTGATAACTTATGTTGTCCTTTTTGTTTATTTAGGCCCGCAAGCATCCCAAAAGGATGTGGCAAGGGAGGAAAAAGGGACTTTCAACATGTTGTTCCACAAGTTAAGAAAGTAAGTTCCTATAATCCAATGTTGGTAATAAAATTGTTGTTTTTTTTGTGTTTTTATTTATTTTCAGTTATGAGTATCTATTTATATTAAACTAGATGGCGGCCCGATTCTAAAGAATCGGGTAGTCTAGAATCCATATATAGTTTATTTACTAATAGTTAGGGGAGTGCGGTGAAATTAATTGTGTGTATACAGGTGGCTCAGTGGGTAGCAGAGTATACGGTGGCTCAGTGGTTAGCACTGCGCGGTGGCTCAGTGGTTAGCACTGCGCGGTGGCTCAGTGGTTAGCAGTGAGTGCGGTGGCTCAGTGGTTAGCAGTGAGTGCGGTGAGAGTGGTCAGCGCAGCACCGTGGGCAGAGTGGTCAGCGCAGCGCTGTGGGCAGAGTGGTCAACACATACATACACACACACTCCGCTATACTTACCACCGACCCTGCGTCGTCCCCGCCGTCTGGATCCTGAGTCGACATGTCGCCGCCCCCGGACGACTGGTTCAAATATGTCGTCCGGGTAGTTTGGCGAGACATCTTGGACGCTATATTGGATCCAGTAGTTCGGGGGTGGCGACATGTCGACTGAGGATGCAGGCAGCGGACGCAGGGCCAGTGGTAAGTATAGCGGAGTGTGTGTGTGTACAAAGTTGAAGGAAGTGCGGACAAAGTGACGGAAGTGCCTACATACACACATATATACACATACTGTGCATTGCATATGGAGGGGTGAGGAGAGCGGAGGCTGGAGGGGTGAGGAGGGGTGAGGAGAATGGAGGCTGGAGGGGTGAGGAGAGCGGAGGCTGGAGGGGTGAGGAGTGGTGAGGAGAGCGGAGGCTGGAGGGGTGAGGAGGGGTGAGGAGAGCGGAGGCTGGAGGGGTGAGGAGTGGTGAGGAGAGCGGAGGCTGAAGGGGTGATGAGAGCGGAGGCTGGAGGGGTGAGGAGAGCGGAGGCTGGAGGGGTGAGAAGGGGTGATGAGAGCGGAGGCCGGAGGGGTGACGAGGGGTGAGGAGAGGGGAGGCCTGAGGGGTGAGGAGGGGTGAGGACAGGGGAGGCTGGAGGGCCGAGGACAGGGGAGGCTGGAGGGCCGAGGACAGGGGAGGCTGGAGGGCCGAGGACAGGGGAAACTGGAGGGCCGAGGACAGGGGAGGCTGGAGGGCCGAGGACAGGGGAGGCTGGAGGGCAGAGGAGAAGGGAGTCTTGAGGTCAGAGGAGAGGGGAGTCTGGAGGGCACAGGGGAGGCTGGAGGGCACATATGGAGGGGTGAGGAGAGCGTAGGCTGGGGGTGAGGAGAGCGAGAGCTGGAGGGTGAGGAGGGTGAGGAGAGGGAGGCCTGAGGGGTGAGGAGGGTGAAGAGAGGGAGGCTGGAGGGCACAGATGACACAGGAGGCTGGAGGGCACAGAGGACAGGGGAGGCTGGAGGGAACAGAGGAGGCTGGAGGGAACAGAGAGGCTGGAGGGCACAGGAGAGGCTGAAGGGCACAGGGGAGGCTGGAGGGCACAGGAGAGGGGAGGCTGAAGGGCAGAGGAGAGGGGAGGCTGAAGGGCAGAGGAGAGGGGAGGCTGAAGGCAGAGGAGAGGGGAGGCTGGAGGGCACAGGGAGGCTGGAGGGCACAGGGGAGGCTGGAGGGCACAGGGAGGCTGGAGAGGACAGAGGAGGCTGGAGCGGGCAGAGGCTGGAGCAGACAGAGGCTGGAGCGGAGGAGAGGAGGTGCCGGGACAGACGGAACGTCCCTGGCAGGAACGTTCCTCCGCTGGTCCCTATAGCCGGGCGCCGCCCGGCTATGGCGCACTGGTGACGTCACCACCGTAGTCCGGAGGCCATCACGGAAGTAACCTTCGGGTTCTCCGGAAGTGGCCTTCGGCTTTTATATTATAGATATTTTTTTCTTTTTTTTCCCCCAAATATTTTCTATAGTTTCCCAGAAAAATTCCAACGCTTCATGCGACTCACCATTCAAGGCCACGTTACGCACACAGATATCTGTTCAGATATTGATCACAGATCTATGGTTGCAGTGAAATCATGGACACATTGCTCCATTTTGTATACAGCCACAAAATGGAGCAATTTGTCCATGATTTCACTGCAACCAGAGATCTGTGACCAATATCTGAACAGATATCTGTGTGTGTAACGTGGCCTTCAGACTTCGATCGGCTCCAGCCTTTTCTAGGAGGTGACCTCACCCTGCAAGATACCTGCATGAGGCAAGCAATCTCTGAGGAACAATGGCTGCTCATCACCTTGCGATAAGTGTTGGCAGGCAAAAAACTATTAAATAATTTTTTCATTGCAGTCATTTTGTTAAATTAAAAACGCAATGCGGCTAATGTGGCACATCTGCCAGATCTGGTGCCAAATTAAAAAAATTCAGATGTGAAAGCAGCCTAATGAGCAATGTGCACCCCCTCTTGACTGAAAAAAACACAGATATTATGTAGATATTTGTTCACATTTTTTTAAGAAAAAATGCTCGGTATTGATTACAAGCCCCCTTTTGAGGTAGTAGAGCATTGTGTCTTCTTGGGAATGATGTAACAAATTTTCAACATCTGGATTTGGGGATCCTCTGCCATTCTTCTTTGCATATCCTCTCCAGTTCCATCAGGATGGATGGTCAACGTTGGTGGACAGCCATTTTCAGGTCTCTCCAGAGTTGCTCAATTGGGTTTATGTCAGTGCTCTGGCTGGGTCAGTCAAGAATGGTCACAGAGTTGTTGTGAAGTCACACACTTTGTTATTTTAGCTGTGTACTTAGGGTCATTGTCTTGTTGGAAGGTGAATCGTTGGCCAAGTCTGAGGTCCAGAACGCTCTGGAAGAGTTTTCATTCAGGATATCTCGGTACTTGGCCGCATTCCTGTTTCCTTCAATTGAAACCAGTTGTCCTGTCCCTGCAGCTGAAACCCCCCTCCATAGCATGATGTTGCCACCACCATGTTTCACTGTTGGGATTGTATTGGGCAGGTGAGGAGCAGTGCCTGGTTTCAATAGATAGCTAGATTTACATAGATAGCTCGGTAGAGATTATTTATTTTTCAGTACTGTCAATGTAATTATTATGGTGTATGACTTTTTTTCTCAATTGTGGTCAGAAATGGTTTACCAAGAATGTCCTTTTCCATTGTAGATTTCTGGCCACAGGAGAAAGCTATGCATCACTGCACTTCCAATTACGGGTTGGTATATCCACTATCTCTGGAATTGTGAAGAGCACATGTGACATGCTTTGAAAAAAGTTGTAGCTTATCATGATGCCTTCCCCAACCGAGACTTGGCTACAAGTTGCAGCAGGCTTTCAGACTGTAGCTAATTTCCCCAACTGTGTGCATGCACTGGATGGCAAACATGTAAGGGTGCAGAAGCCACCAGAATCCGGATTAGTTTACTTTAATTGTAAGAAGTTCTGTTCCGTGGTCCTTATGGCGGTGCCTGATGCCCATTACAAGTTTGTCTCCATTGACGTCGGTGCCCCAGGCAGTTGTGGGGATTCGGGAATATTTGGAAGATCACAGCTGGGGCAGCAAATTTTTCAAAATGACAGAACGCTGCCAGGCTCTGCCAGGTTTCACAGATCCAGTACCCTTCATGATGGTATTGGATGAGGATTTTCCTTTGAGGCCAAACTTGCTGCACCCATACCCATTGAGGGACTGAATACCCAACAGAGCATATTCAACTATCGGCTGAGCTGGACACATAGATATGTGGAGGGCACCTTTGGAATCCTGAGTAGTCAGTGGAGAGTCTTGCACACAACCATCCAGTAGGAGAAGGAATCAGTTGACGCAGTGATTAGGGCCTGCTGTGTTCTCCACAACTTTGTGCATGAACAAAGCACAAAGCATGTGGATGAAACACAGCAGGCACAACTTACTTGTTTCCTGTACATGTCAGATGTCACATGAGAAAGTGGTCACATAACTTAAACACGGTTTCCAAAGTACAAGGCACCATTGAAAACACTTTCTTCTTTGTCTTCTCAATCATTCCTTTCTCTGATGTTTACAGTCCTTTTACAATCAACCAGCATAGCATCACGGTACCATACACAAAAGTTATACTAGTCCACCCATGGTTCTGCATTATCCCAGCAACAGGTACTAACGACGCTTTTGGATCTGCCACACAGGGCCGCATGGTCATTATGCATCTTTTCCGGTTTTCTGTTCCCACAAACCTATAAGCTTCACTGAGCCTTAAGCATCCTTCTGAGGACTCTTACTAGGGAAGCCAGTCAATTCTTGGCCAGAGTTAGATATTCATGCTAAACTCCAGTGTATCCATTCGGTTTGTAAAATCTCGCTGTCTCACTAAAGTCTCAGTTGTTGTAGTTGCAACGAAAAACTCACTAAATCTGATCTTGGCGTTCTATATAATTTGAATATACATACTAGCCACAAGTCAAACCCTATGTTTCTACCAGGGAACAGTCACTTACCCTATGAGCTAACCCACCCCTTGTGGGCTTGTTCCACACTTAACTATTGCTTGACCTAGGATGGTGGGTTTACACGTCCCGATATCGGCATCCAACTCCAACCAAAAGTCACGTGGTTCGCGCGTTGGACCCGATATCGTTGCTGCGTTGTATGGTGTGAACATCCGATACGATGCTGGAACGATGGTAAAACGATATCGGGGGTCGAATGAGCGTGCTATTCAACCGCCCGATATCGGATGCCGGTTGGAGCCGGATCGTCCCGTGTGACAGCCCAACTCAGATGTGTACTGCAACGTCACCCATTCACTCCCATGTTAAATGGTCGTTCCTGGGTCGTGGGGCGTACACATCGTAGGGACGTTGTATCCCGATATCGCAGCGTGTAAACCGGCGGTGTGATGCAGGGAAAAGCGCACTCAAAAAGCGCGCTCCCGCGTCGTTGGATACGATATCGAGCCGATATTGCGACGTGTAAACCCACCATAAGATGTTGCTGGGCAAACTTTTTCTCTTAACAACAGCCTACATAACATTCCTAACACATAAAAATACATAAAAACATCATATTAGTTACAAAGTTGCGTGACACAGTTCACAATGACATAACAGTGTGGTTGGTGTATTCATGGGTATTAATTTTAATTTTTAAACCGATGCCTACTAGGGTCCATGTAAATCCTCATAAACATAATTATTCCTAACAACATGAATTTTATCAAAGCTGCAAAATCACAAAAACAACACAAAGATAAAAATTAAGGTGCACAAAAAATTTTGGGAAGAAAGGAGTATACCCTATATAACACTCCCTCCTTGCCCCTACCTGTCAGTGAAGTTTTGCACCCTAAATTTAATGTGGTGCCCTTACTCACTGATGGCTGCCCCTACACTTATCCTAACTGACCCTGTAAGCAAGAAAAAGGTGCTCACCCTGATATGAGTGAAAACAGGACAATCATAAAAAAGTGATGGACAACAAATCTATGCACCTATGTAATAAAAGGCTGAAGTTCCCAGTGTCTTGTACCCTACCAACTTGTGGGGGTCAGCACCCTGATACCACGTTATGGCACCCTCACTCTTCGCAGGCTGTCATTTACTTTGTCCCTCACTATATATCATAATGACCCTTGTCTCATGTCTCAAGGGGCAATGTCACAAATTTTATATGTTGACATTAGTGACCAAGTCCGCGGTACTTAGCTTATACAGGAACTCTTCAGACCACACTCCATGCTTCTATGCGTTTCTATAGTTTATCTGGAGGCCGGTACATAGTGTTCATTCATGATGTCTTCTGATGATAATGTAATGATAAGGGGCACCCTAACAGTCGTAATCCCTTTAAATCTGCTCAAAGTGACTATGTCACCTCCTACCATGGATGACATCCCTTCTGGGTACTAAGTGTCTAAAATAAACCAAAGCAAGCTCCGAAACCATTGATCAATTGGAGCATTCAAAAACTTATAATCATAACCCATTTGCTGATGGCAAGTAATTCCCATAATGATCCTGTCCTGTTTTAACACATATCAGGTGAGCACCTTTTTCTTGCTTACAGGGTCATTTAGGATAAGTGTAGGGGCAGCCGTCGGTGAGTAGGGGTACCATATCGACTTTAGAGTGTTGACCTCCATTGACAGGTATGAGCAAGGAGGGAGTGTCATATAGGATGTACCCCATCCTTCCCAAACTTTCTGTGCACCTTAGTTTTTAGCTTTGTGTTGGTTTTAGTGATTTTGCAGCTTTAAAAAAACTCATGTTTTTAGGCTTAATTATGTGTCTTCAGGGGTAAGAATATGAAAACCTAGGCCTTCCTTCTACATTTGTATAGAATTTTTTTTTAGTAGCAGTGCTGTCATATGATGAGGTTCTCCTACATCCACCATTAGGGGGCGCCACAATAGTTGTATCAGTTATCTGCTTAGGGGCCCACTCAGAAGTTTGACGCAAACTGCGTTAATTTCCTTATATGCTTCCTGGGAGAGTGTACAGTGGAAGTGGTTAGAGAATAGGGGTGAGGTGACTACAAGTGTTTATTTTTGAATCTTTAGTTCAAGATCTCTACTGCTGAGTGAAATGGCAGCCAGCTAGACACCACATAGCTTAATTTGTGCACAGTGAAATAGCAAATATTTGCAATATGGGGTAAGTAGATTTTTCTAAAATTTTAGTAGAATTCAATTCTACTAGAATAAATAAATCAAACTCTTTATAACTATGAATAAATGTCAGCTTCATTTACAAGTATTTGGAGCTGAAATACACTTGTAAATTGCCTAGAAAATGTGTAAAGGTACCTTTACACGCCGCAACCGCAGCGAGGAATCTGACCGACGACATATCGCCCTGGCACCAAATTGCCTCGCAGTTGCAGCGTGTAATTGGGGAATTTGGCGGCAATAAAAAAGTTGTCGCCTGGTTCCGATTTCACAGCACTGCTCCAAAATCAGAGGCAATCATGAAGGCGACATTCCCGGCTTTTGGCGTGTGAATGGGCGATAGTGATGGAATCTGCGTTGCCTATTTATTTCCCGTAGGCGTGCCACAGCGTGCTGGAGTCCGCGCTCCATCTGCGATGATTGGTAGTGGCTACTGTGTTTCCATTGGCTGTCACATCACAGGGCTCCATATTTGAAGAGCTGTCCATTCACCACCACACAATGGCGTCCTGTATAAGCCAGCCTTCCAGCGCAGGCTGACCAATCATAACGCTATTGCGTTGTATAATCAGCATGCTTGGGGCGTGGTATACACTAGTCTGCCACGCCTATGTTCTCGCCGCGCTGAACATGTGTGCCCACATTCCTTTGGGGATTGCGGCGTGTGAAGCGGCGAGGGGAGTCTACCAGATGTTTCCCGCTGTTGGTGTGGCGACTTCCGGGGCGACACGTCGCCTTAGGTTGAGGCCGAAATTGCGGCGTGTAAAAGCACCTTCAGCGATCAGAGGCGACCGTGAAAAACGTGCACACGCACGTTAGATTGCCTCCTATCGCCGCCAAAAATTGCGACGTGGAAAGGTACCTTAACAGTGTTAAAGGGGTATGCATACTCCCACTACATTCTGACTAGATGGACGTGACCTCACTCAATACACATTGAATGACTGCACACTTGTGGATTTAAGGCTACTTTCACATAACGATTTTGTTAAATCCGATGCTGTCCGATATAAATCGGACAGCATCGGATATAAACTGATCCCTGCAGTCGGATGCCAAATAGGCATCCGATCCGACATTCTGCAGGATCAGTTGCTGTCAGCTGTCAGAGCTGTTCTCCCCTGTGTGTCCCCCCATCACCCCTGTTGTGTCCCCCCCATCACCCCTGTGTATCCCCCCTCTTCTCCCTTCTGTTTCCACCTCTTTTTAGCCATCTTCACCCCTGCGTGTCTTCCCCTCTTGTCCCCTGTGTGGCCCCCTCATGCCCCCCAGTGCTCCCCCTCCTTTCCCATGTCCTCCGGAATATAACACCCACACCCACTACTGTTTTTTGCTCCAAGTCATCGCGCTCCGCCTGCAATGCATCCTCTTTGCTTTTTCAGCAGAGACCGTTTTAGAAAGCAGAGTAGTGGTATGGTGATGCTAATAATGGCGTCATCGCTGCTCACCATCTTGGTGGAGTCCTCAAAGTTTTGGAGGACGGTACATAGGTCCGACATCCATCTCCACTCCTCAGGTGTTATGTCTGGAGTTTGACCCATTTCCCGACGGCTTATGTGATGCAGGTAGTCAACAACTGCCCTCTTCTGCTCACGTATCCTGACCAACATGTGCAAGTTGAATTCCAACGCGTGGGGACATCACACACCAGTCTGTGGGCCGGAAGACGCAAACGGCGCTGAAAGCCGGCAAGCCGGCTGAAGCAGCAGGTGACTTGCGAAAATGTGCAGACAGACGGCGAACTTTTACCAGCAGTTCAGACAGCTCTGGGTATGACTTTATAAACCTCTGAACCACCAGGTTGAGCACATGGGCCACGCATGGAACATGCGTCAGCTGGCCTCGCCTCAAAGCTGCCACCAGGTTCCAGCCATTGTCACACACGACCTTTCCTGGCTTTAGGTTCAGAGGTGTGAGCCAGCGATCTGCCTGGTGTTTCAAAGCTGTCCACACCTCTTCTGCATTGTGGGGTTTGTCACCTATGCAGACTAGCTTCAGCACAGCCTGTTGCCACTTTGCAGAGGCAGTGCTGCAGTGCTTACAGCTTGGGACTGGTGTGGAGGGTACAGTGGATGAGGATGCGCAGGAGGAGGAGGCTGAGGAGCATGACATTCCGGAGCTGTAGAGTGTCGGTGAAACCCTGACAGAGGTAGGGCCTGCTATCCTTGGTGTGGGAAGGACGTGTTCCGTCCCAGCCTCGACAATATTAACCCAGTGTGCCATCAAGGAGATGTAGCGGCCTTGCCCACAAGCACTTGTCCACGTGTCTGTGGTTAGGTGGACTTTGGCTGAAACAGCGTTGTTCAGGGCACGTGTGATGCTTTGGGACACAAGGTTATGCAATGCGGGGACGGCACATCTGGAGAAATAGTGGCGGCTGGGGACCGAGTAACGTGGGACAGCAGCCCCCATCAGGTCGCGGAATGCTTCCGTCTCCACCAGCCAGAAAGGCAACATTTATAGCGCTACGAAATGTGAGATTTGAGGACAGTGGCATGTGGGGCGTTGGCAACGTATTTGCGCCTGCGTTCATAGGTTTGCTGAATGGATAATTGAACGCTGCGCTGGGACAAGGACGTGCTTGATGGTGGTGTTATTTGTGCGTGGGCAACTTCAGGTGCAGGGCCGGAGGCTTGTTCGCGGCCAGCATGGACAGGGGATTGGCTCGCACGCACAACACGCGAAGACGTAGCAGTGACATCAGCAAGCACCCTCCTCGACTCTGTTGTACTTCCCACAAAGTCGGGTGCTTGGCTGACATGTGCCTGATCATGCTGGTGGTGGTCAGGCTGCTAGTTTTCGTACCCCTGCTGATACTGGCATGGCAGGTGTTGCAAATGGTCTTTTTAGAGTCATCTGGAGCCAACTTAAAAAACTCCCAGACTTGGGAAGACCTAACATTTGCACAGGCACCTTGAGTCGTGTTATTGTTCCGAGGAACGGTTGCCTGCCTTCTGCCTGCGGACACGACCCTGCTTCGTATTGCCTGTTGGGATGCTACGCCTCTCTCCCCCTGTGCACTGCTGTCCTCGCTCTGCATATCCTCCTGCCAGGTTGGGTCAGCTACTGGATCATCCACCACGTCGTCTTACTCTTCCGCACCCTGATCCTCCTCCTGACTTCCTGGCAATTGTGTCTCATCATCGTCCACCCCTTGTTGAGACACGTTGCCAACTTCAAGTTCGTGAGAACGTGGCTGCTCAAATATTTGGGCATCTGTACATACCATCTCCTCATCACCCACTTCAACAGGAGCTGGCTAGAGGCCAGATTCTGCGAATGGATACGTGAACAGCTCTTCCGAGTGTCCAACTGTGGGATCAGTAATGTCCGTGGACGTGTACTCGGCCTGGTGGTAGGAAGGAGGATCAGGTTGGGAAATGTGCGGTGCAGTATCAAGGCTACTGACACTTGACCGTGTGGAAGACAGGGTGTTTGTGGAGGTGCCCATCTGACTTGAAGCATTATCCGCTATCCAAGTAATAACCTGTTGACACTGGTCTTGGTTCAAGAGCGGTGTACTGCTGCGGGCCCCAATAATTTGGGACAGGACGTGAGAGCGAGTAGATGTGCCCCTTTGTTGTTGCGAAATTAGTGCTTGCACACGACCTCGGCCTCTGCCTGCACCACCATCACGTCCACTTCCTTGTTCCTTGCCAACGCCCTTGCCAACGCCCTTGCGCATTTTGCCTGTATACAGCGACAACAGACTGGTGACTGTTATGGTCACAGGAGAGAAGGATTTTAGTCCCTAACCTGTATCAAGGTAGAAAGTACAACAGTCTGGTGACTGTAATGGTCACAGGAGAGAAGGATTTTAGTCCCTAACTTGTATCAAGGTAGTAAGTTCAACAGTCTGGTGACTGTTCAGGTCACAGGAGAGAAGGATTTTAGTCCCTAACCTGTATCAAGGTAGTAAGTACAACAGCCTGGTGACTGTTCAGGTCACAGGAGAGTGGGATTTTAGTCCCTAACCTGTATCAAGGTAGTACGTACAACAGTCTGGTGACTGTCCAGGTCAACAGGACAGTAGGATTTTAGTCCCTAACCTGTATCAAGGTAGTAAGTACAACAGTCTGGTGACTGTTATGGTCACAGGAGAGTAGGATTTTAGTCCCTAACCTGTATCAAGGTAGTAAGTTCAACAGTCTGGTTACTGTTATGGTCATAGGAGAGTAGGATTTTAGTCCCCAACCTGTATCAAGGTAGTAAGTACAACAGTCTGGTGACTGTAATGGTCACAGGAGAGAAGGATTTCAGTCCCTAACCTGTATCAAGGTAGTAAGTACAACAGTCTGGTGACTGTAATGGTCACAGGAGAGAAGGATTTTAGTCCCTAACCTGTATCAAGGTAGTAAGTACAACAGTCTGGTGACTGTTATGGTCACAGGAGAGTAGGATTTTATTCCCTAACCTGTATCAAGGTAGTAAGTACAACAGTCTGGTGACTGTTCAGGTCACAGGAGAGAAGAATTTTAGTCCCTAACCTGTATCAAGGTAGTAAGTACAACAGTCTGGTGACTGTTATGGTCACAGGAGAGAAGGATTTTAGTCCCTAACCTGTATCAAGCTAGTAAGTACAACAGTCTGGTGACTGTTATGGTCACAGAAAAGCTTGGATACCGATCTGGATCACCCTGCCTATATCCTCTTAGATTAGTCCTGAGAAGGACTGTTGTGGTCAGCAGCAGTTTGCAGCCCTGTTCTGGATCTACCTATGAGGGCCGCAAATCTGTCCCTAAGCAGTAGCAGACACTCTCCCTACTCACTGTCTGGATGGCTGTGTGCAGAGCACAGCGCGGCCGGGTCTTATAAAGGCTCGGTCACGCTGTGCAGGTCGGCCAATCACTGCAATGCCACAACTAACAGGGCTGTGGCATTGCAGTGGTCTGCCAGCCAATCCCTGCATGTGGGCTGGCTCTCTAAAGAGCGCCAACATGCAGGGATGAGGACCCCAAGCACAGCACGAGTATCGCAAGATTACTCGGTGCTCGCCGAGTAGCCAGAGTACAGTGATACTCGTGCGAGTACCGAGCAGCGCAGAGCATACTCGCTCATCACTAATGGTGTGTATGATCTTGGAAAATGGCCAAATGGATTTCACTTGTCCAACTGTACAGGATGAAAATTGGACCGATTTTTTTATATACAGTTGAGAACAGACCCTCATTTTTTTCCACATTCAGGTACAGTAACACTGAAATAAATTTACATGTAGGAAATTAAACGAATAATTGTGTATTATTCAAACATTAGTCGGTTCAAAGTATTTTCTTCTTGTATTTGAACTATGTCCCCTGTCAAATAGCATGACATTTGCACCTCAAACAGTGCATGACACTGCGGTCATTGACTTTCCTACCTGATTTCTATTGTCATCACCAAACTATCAGTGAATCATAAACTTAACTACTTTGTAAGAAGTCTTTCAGCTCAACCTCAAAGAAGTTTCACCTTTAAAAGATGCAAAGTCCAAAGGCTTCAATGAAATAAATCACAGAAATAAAATGACTACATCATTTTTATAAGCAATACAATGTTTCCAGGCACAATAAACTGCCATATTTTTTACAAAGGATTTAATTTTATCTGATATAGAAGCCTATTCCAGGGAGATCAACACCAGAGAGCACATTGGAGCTCATATAGGCTAAAAAGTAAAATTTTTATTTCAGACAAAAGGATAAAAGACATTTTACATAAATAGGGGAAAAAAAACCCTTACATTAAAAGAGGGTTCGGACAAAACTTACAAAACAGGATGGGGATCCACAAGTCACTAAAGGTACCTTTACACGCCACAACTATCACCAGCGATCGGTGGCAACCGAACGTGCGCGTGCACATTTTTGACGGTTGATACCGATCGCCGATGCCACATTTAGACGCCGCAATTGCGTCGTCAACCTAAGAGATCGTGGCTCAGCAGAAGTTGAAACAGAACCTGCGGGAAACATCTGGTTGAATCCCGACGCGCAAGAATATAGGCGTGACAGACTGGCGTATTCCGCGCCCCAAACACGATGATTAGACAACGCAATAGCGTCATGATTAGCCAGCCTGCGCCAGGAAGGCTGGCTAATACATGACGCCATTGCAATTGTGCAGTGTGAATGGACAGCTCTTCAAATATGGCGCCCTGTGAAGGGACAGCCAAGGGAAGCACAGTAGCCCCCACCATCATCGCTGATGGGGTGCGGTATCCAGCACGCTGTGGCACGCCTCTGGTAAATCACTATACGACGCAGATTCCATCCCTATCACCCGTTCACACGCCAAAACTGAGTCAGGGCAATTCACCTCCAGGGTTGCCTCTGGTTTTTGAACAATGCTCTGAAACCGCAACCGGGAGCAACTTCGAAAATCACCGTCACTTTCCCCAATTTTCCCCACCGCAATTTCGTTGCAATGTCAAGGCAACCGTAAAGGTACCTTTACACGCAGCAACTTTTCTAGGAATTTCACTGGCAACTTACTGGTTGCAGTGAAATCATGGAGACATTGTTCCATTTGTACACAGCAACAAGATAGAACAATTTGTCCATGATTTCACTGCAACCAGTAAATTGCCAGTGAAATTCCTCGAAATGTTGCCGCGTGTAAAAGGTACCCTGACGGAAATCCCGATTGCCTCTCAGTTGCTACACCGTAGTTGCCGCGTGTGAAGGTACCTTAAGGGAGTCCATGCATATGGACAAAAGACATACAGTATGTAAAATACAGAAACTTTATATACTTTCTGGGTTATGAACTCATAATGCAATTGTACAATAAATGGATAAATGTACAAAATAGGAGTTTACAGTAATTTTTTCAATTTCTTATGCTACGCAGGGCACACAATATTACATACAGGTATCCAATATGTCAACATTGACCACAAGCGCTATCGGCCAATGCACCATGTGCTAGGCAATTGTACAATGAATGGATAAATGTACAGAACAGGGTTTTGCAATAATGTTTTCAGTATTTTGTACCATGCAGGACACACAATATTACATACATGTATCCATTCAATCAAACATTGACCACAAATGCTGTCGACCTATGCACCATGTGCTAGGTATGATTACCACAACCCACATATATCTGTGTTAGGCGGCCGTCACACGGTGCAATATCTTGAACGATATCGTTTAAGCGATCTGCTTTTTGATCGCTTAAGCGATATCGTTTGTGCATCGTTACGTGCGATCAAGCGATTTTACAATGTAAAATCGCTTGATCGCTAGATCGCAGATATGAGAGCCGGAGCTCATATCAAGCGATCATCGCTTGTTCAATTTGCTTCATTGTGGTGTGTAACACCACGATGAACGATCTCCCAGCGGCAGAGCCTATGCTGGGAGATGGTATCTATGGTAAACGTCGGGTTACTAAGCGCTGCGCGGCGCCTAGTAACCCGATGTGTACCATAGTTACCAGCGATCTCACTGCTCAACATCGCTGGTGAGTCTGTCTGTGTGACATCTCACCAGCGATGTGAGCGATATCGTTAGCGATCGCGCGTGCACGTGATCGCTAACGATATCGCTCACGATATCTGTGTATGTGACGGCCGCCTTATGATGTGAAAGAGTGCCATATAGTAATCTTACCCATACTCAAGGTGTTCTCCCCCTTGAGGCCACACACAGGTAATGCCAACTCCAGCACATATTTCAAATACTTAGTGAAAATGCTTCTTCCGGAAGTCTAACATTATGTTCACATTATAGGACTTTATATTGGATACCTGATTGTCATGATCTGAAGGACCTGTGAGTCATCCAGGTCTCCATCAATCACAACTCTATTACCGGCACCCATGCTCCACCCCATCCGTCCACCAAACCCACTTACTAACATCAAGGAAATAGCAAATATCCACCCCTGGTAACCAGGGAAATGGATGCCACAATGAATCCAATATAGACGTCAGAAAACTGAGTCAGTGGGAGGGAGAGAGGGCAAACAGGCGCAAAGGAGCTGTAACAAGTGGATAATCCTGATTAGCACCCCTGATTGGAGCGCACATCTCTTGTCAAAGAATACCACCATGCCTGCCCACCAATCATCTCAGAACACAGAAGCGCCCACCCCTGGAAACCTGGAAAATGGACACCTCAATGGATCCAGGGGACACCGAGGAGGCAAGCCAGCAGGAAGAAAAATATACACAAAAGTGCTTAAACCTCGGTCACATGACCATCCTAGTTACCAACCCCAACACCCGCCCCTCATCACATGATCTCACCCTACCTGCCCCCTGGCAATCCCAGAGCCAGAAAGATCCCTTCCCTGGTAACCAGGGATACAGATGCTACCATGACCTTCTAGGAATGCCTGAGGGGGAACAGGAGGAAAAAGGAGGCGGGTCAGAACACAACATAAGGAGGGAAGGGGAGAAGACGCTGGCACAAAGAAACATTGTATTATGCACCCTCATAACTCATTAAACACTATTATTATAAATATGATACAAAACACTATAATACAATACTTAGGCCAAGCTTCATTAAGTTGTTTTGGACCAGATGACTCCAGGAATCAAGGCATAAGAAGCACTCTGGGCTTGTTAAAAAGGAACTACTAAAAAAGGAAAAATAGACAGTTTTAGACAGCAATTAGAAACAGAACATAGAAGCTAAAAATCAATTGAAGGAGAGCACAGAGCTTAAAAGATCTCAAGAAACACCACACATTTTGTATATAGACTCAATCTATAGGAAGGGGGAGAAGCTTATTCTTCATTTAGGCCAGATGGTGTTACAGTATTCAAGATATTATTCTTTTGGCCTCTCGATGCGCCAACAGTTTTCTGATGTTAACTTCCCTTATGCCCGCAATGCACTTAACTCCTTTGAAATAAGTCTTTCAGCTCAACTTCAAAAAAGTTTCGCTCTTTAAAAGATGCGAAGTCCAAAGGCTTAATGAAATAAATCACTCAAATAAAATGACTACATGATTTTTATAAAGGTATAAAAGACTTTCTAAACCTTTCACTTAACATTTAACTAGAGATGAGCGATGTTCGATCGAACATGTTCGCCAATTTCAAATTTAACCTGTTTTGTTTTGCTGTGTTCGAGATGCGAACGATTTGTGAAAATTTGTTAATTCGAGGTTATGTTTTATAACTGTTTGTTGACCAAAAGCGTTACTGACTTTTCACAGTAATGCTTTTGTTTAACGTTATTATATATTTCAGGGTCTAGGAATGGTGGGTGGGAGGAGGGGGCTGGAGAGAGGTCTGTGGTCAAATAATGCAGATCTCCATTTTTTTTTCCTTACCGCAATTCATGTGGGTGGTCCGGTCTGTCAGCCTATCAGCATGCATAGAGCAAAGTGCACTTTTTGCACACAAGGGCTTGTGTCATTGGCTGGGTATGTCAAATATCCTTGCCATATAAGACCCGGCCATTTTCCCTCCTCAACATTTTCTCAGTGTTGGAGCTCAGTGTCAGACGCCGCTTCTTCTGCTGTTTACGCTACAGAGAAAGATAGATAGCGATTCATTTCAAGTTAAATAGAGAGATAGTTAGTAGGATTGGACTCGCTAGACTCGCAAAGAGTAGCGAGTATCGGGATCCTACTCGTTAGAGTCTAGCGAGTCCGAGTAATTTAGTATTCGCCCATCCCTACTTGTAAGGGCTTATTGAATTTTGTTGAACTTTTGAAAAACTTTATCCCTTTTCACCCATATCTTACAGAGACTACTATAAAGACTAATCAAAACAACTTCTTTTCCCTTATTTCCAATTTAAAAGGACCATAGTCACAAGACTGGTGTGACAATTAACTTCTTTTTCCAGCCTGCGGTGGATGGACTAAAACCGTATGGCCTGTACCTGTTTTGCCAATTTTCAGTGGTTTTATTAAATTTTTAATTTTGAGACTGTGTAAATATGTTACCTGTTATTGTTATATGAATGTTAATGTAAAATGTTTCAGTCCGGGAGTAATGGCGCCCTGGTAACACAGATAACCACAGACTCACCTAAAGCATGGATGGGTTTCCACAGCGGGTACACAGACACAAACAACACCTTCCACCCTGGCACAGAAGGGGGTGCTCAACTTGCTGCTTTTAGGCGAGATCCCCTATAAATACTGGTGCTAGGGGCGGAGTTAGTGAGAGTGTGCAGACGCTACAAGAGCTGTGAAGACGTGCTGGTGGTCGGTGCTGCGTTAGGCCCAAGCCAGTTACTCCGATCAGCCTCTCCAGCAGTCCTTCAAAGCCCAAGAGTGGGTGCAGAAGGCAGGGAGAAGAGAAAGGACAGAGGGGACCGAGGAGTCAGCGATAGGTTCACCCCCGAGCAACATACCGGACACCTGAGTCCACGTCTACTTGAGAGCACCAGGCCCAGTAGAAAACACCGGTACACTGTGGAGACTCCAGTCTCCCCAGGCATCTGCGCAGTCACACATCAGGGAGCCAGGCACCGCAGAGAGAAAAACAGCAGTAGTCAAGAGAGGGTATCCCGACGACAGCACCTGTGGAGAAAGAGAGCAGAGGTGGCGAGCCAAGTTCTACACAGGCGGGGGGCTTCATACACAAGGGGAAAACAATAAGGAGGCCCTATACCCACTTGCTGTGGAGACCCAAAGTGCACCCCGAACACCAGACAGTGCTCTGGACAGTTTACCTACGGTACAACTTCAGTAAAAGGTAAAAGAAAGACCAGTGGTGTGTGTGTCACTTCTTTCCCCGCACCCCCTCAGAGAATGTCCCGTTGTCCAATTCCCCGGCCAAATCACTGTTCAATCCTTTGCCAGCACCTCCATAACCAATGGTGCATCATTGCCCCGGAGGGCCAGCTCCACTTGCAGGGAGCTGTACCACTTGGGCCACCATACCACCACCCTCCAGAGGTCTGAGGCGGCGCTGGTGCTCAATCACCAGAAGCTGCGGGTGGCGTCACGACAAACTTTATAAATGTTTATTTCTCCCATTCAACTTCCAGTTGACCACCAGGGCCACGGGTCTGGGCAGGCCACCAGTGATATCCCTACCGCAGCAGAGGGCCCAGACACCCGAGTCCCCATACCCTGGGATGTGTCACAGTACAGAACTATTGCAGTGCATGAGACCAGCAATAAAAATGAAGTCCAACAGTAAGACTAACTAAACAAAATTTTGATTAAATTATAAAATATTAAATTATAAAAATCTTTAAAAAAACACATGAAGGCCTTAAAAAAATCATGAAAACTGATGTTTTCCACCAAAAATGCAGCTTATGTGTAAAAAAAAGTAAAAATAAAAAAATGTATCATCATCTGTTATCCAGGAGATAAGCACAACCAAAGTCTAAGGTGTGTACTGGTTATCCAATCATCACCCAGCATTATTGTGATCATGGTAGTCGCTAGCCAATATTCAATCTCTTTCACCATTATTAGCCAATCAGGTAATATCCCTCTCATTAGCCAGATTCTGCAAGTTTTGACTGAACTATTGATAGTTTGTTAGTCTCTGTTATAAAATTCAAGTTTAATGACATAAGATATAGGACTATAATTTTATTTTGACAGAGACTTTGCCTCAAAGTATCCCCTGTCCTGACTTTGACATTAATGAACTGTATCGACCTCTTTAGGGACATATAGAATAAACAGGGTCAGTGTACCCTGCAGGGGCACCTCTTACCTCATTTAGGGTGCCAAGGAGTACAGGTCGATATAGGGCTATCAGTTCTCCTCACCAATTTGTTGTTAGGTGTGTTCACACTGGGTGGGTGTTTGTCTGTGTTTTTTTGTTTTGTGATACATATTCTATCATATTTTAACTATTACTAATATATTTATATTTTATTTAGAATAGCTTTCAGTCTGTGACTTAATTATATCTCATGGTATACTCAGATATCCTTTTAACGTTGATTTATCACAATGGTCACGGTAGTCACTGGCCAATCATCAATCTCTTTCTCCTTTGTTAGCCAATTGGGTAATGTTCCTCCCATTAGCCAGGTTCTGCATGGCAAAGGGAAAATGTCATGATTGCCTTGTGCATGTAGACCACCATACATTTGCCTGCCCACAATACAAGAATTCATTAATCTTCAGCAGCGATAGTAATGTATACGTCGTTCATTCCAGACTTCCATGTTATTTTGCTATATCATCTTCCCATCCATAATAAAAATATGTAGACTAAAATATGTTTTGAAGAAAAAAAAATTATTTTCAAAGTTTTGTGAAGAAACTGTGGGTTAAAAATGCTGACCTTTGCAAAATGTCGTCATTTTTGGAGGCTTCTGATTTCTGGCACCTAAAGGCACTCTGCGAATTTGACATGGCATCCTCAATTAGTTCAAGTAAAATTTGTGCTCCAAAAAATTAAAAAACAAACAGACTACATGTTATATATCAACATGCTAAGAAGAAACTGTGAACATTTGTGTGGGACGTTTTTTCATTCTATCCCTTTTAAAAGTTATAAATTAGAGCTAAAGCAACATTTTAGAGAAGAAATATTTTTTCATTCAATTTTGCATTTATTCCTTTTTACCGCTTGAAAGAGTAAAATTAGTGATGAGCGAGTATAATCGTTACTATTTGCTATTTTTAAATATATAGACCCCTCAAATTCCATTTAAATCTCAATAGATCCCTAAAGAAACAGATTTTGTACATTTCTTGAAAAAATAATTAATTGCTGTTAAACCTGTAATCCTTCTAACATCCTAACAAAATAAAATGACATTTGAAAAATGATGCAGATATAAAGCAGATATATGTGAAATGTTATTTATTAATTCTTTTTTACAGTATGATTAACTGGTATGATACAAACATTTTTTAAAAAGTTGGAAAATTACGAAGTTTCCTCAAACAAACACAAAAAATCTCCCTAAATTTACCACTATTATAAAGTACAATGTGTCTCAGAGAAGCATTCTCCGAATCACTGGGATTCATTTAAGTGTTCCAGAGTTACACCCTCCTAAAGGGACACTGGTCATACTTAAAAAATGTGTCTTGGTCATGAAGGGCAAAATTGGCTCTGTCACTAAGGGGGTTAAAAAATCTATTATATAATCGCGAATCGGAAAAGCGCCCCTCCGCGCGCACTTTCCAATGTCGTCATGTGGATACGAATTTAACATTGGGCGCGAAGCGCCCAATGCTGCGCGAGCAATGGCCGCGAGGCCATTGCGAGTCGCTGGCCCAGGGCGAGCAATGGCCGCGAAGCGGCCATTGCGAGCCGCTGGCCCAAAATCCATCCACAGCCTCGGCTACAACCTTAGCGATTTACCGCTCAGGTAGCGCGAGCAATGGCCGCGAGGCCATTGCGAGTCGCTGCCTGAGCCGCAAATCGCTACCCGCCTCCGCACAGCCCGACCCCTATGTCCGCACAGCCCGCCCCCTATGTCCGCACAGCCCGCCCCCTATGTCCGCACAGCCCGCCCCCTATGTCCGCACAGCCCGCCCCCTATGTCCGCACAGCCTGCCCCCTATGTCCGCACAGCCCGCCCCCTATGTCCGCACAGCCCGCCCCCATGTCCGCACAGCCCGACCCCATGTCCGCACAGCCCGACCCCATGTCCGCACAGCCCGACCCCATGTCCGCACAGCCCGACCCCTATGTCCGCACAGCCCGACCCCTATGTCCGCACAGCCCGACCCCATGTCCGCACAGCCCGACCCCTATGTCCGCACAGCCCGCCCCTATGTCCGCACAGCCGCCCCCTATGTCCGCACAGCCCGCCCCCTATGTCCGCAAAGCCCGCCCCCTATGTCCGCACAGCCCGCCCCCTATGTCCGCACAGCCCTCCCCCTATGTCCGCACAGCCCGCCCCCTATGTCCGCACAGCCCGCCCCCTATGTCCGCACAGCCCGACCCCTATGTCCGCACAGCCCGACCCCTATGTCCGCACAGCCCGACCCCATGTCCGCACAGCCCGCCCCCTATGTCCGCACAGCCCGCCCCCTATGTCCGCACAGCCCGCCCCCTATGTCCGCACAGCCCGCCCCCTATGTCCGCAAAGCCCGCCCCCTATGTCCGCACAGCCCGCCCCCTATGTCCGCACAGCCCGCCCCCTATGTCCGCACAGCCCGCCCCCTATGTCCGCACAGCCCGCCCCCTATGTCCGCACAGCCCGACCCCTATGTCCGCACAGCCCGACCCCTATGTCCGCACAGCCCGACCCCATGTCCGCACAGCCCGACCCCATGTCCGCACAGCCCGACCCCATGTCCGCACAGCCCGACCCCATGTCCGCACAGCCCGACCCCATGTCCGCACAGCCCCCCCATGTCCGCACATACTTACATGTCTTCTTTGTCATCTGATCCTCCGTCCGGCCAGGCGTCCTCTTCCTCCGGCCCCGGGGGTCTTCTCTCTTCTTTTCGCTAACTTCCATCTTCGACGTCCTCTTCCTTCTCATTAAGATACAATGGACGAAAAATCCGCCATTGTACCTTAATGAGATCTGAGGCCCTCTTCTGATTGGTCGCTGTATACTGCCCTCAGCCAATCAGAAGAGCCCCTCAAAACTGAGACGCAGTTCTCATTCAGGTCCGCCTTTTTTTCCCCATTGACATACATTACCGGTGTGTCGGCGATTTTATGGCCGCCCACCTGGTTCTATTTGTCGGCCCTAAAATCGCGGACACACCGCTAATGCATCTCTATGGGCAGTCAGCCCGATTTCGGATTGAACGCCGACCAATCAGAATTCGAGCTGACTGCCCATAGACATGCATTAGCGGTGTGTCCGCGATTTTAAGGCCGACAAATAGAACCAGGTGGCCGGCCATAAAATCGCCGACACACCGGTAATGTATGTCAATGGGAAAAAAAAAGGCGGACCGCAATGAGAACTGTGTCTCACTCTCGCAAGTAAAAAAATAAATAAATTTAATAATAAAAAAAATAATTTTAAAATAATTTAAAAATAATAAAAAAATAATTAAAAAATAATAAATAATTAAATAAAAATAATAATTTAAAAAAAAAAAAAAGGCGGACCTGAATGAGAACTGTGTCTCAGTCTGACTTAAAAAAAATAAATAAATTAAATAATAAAAAAAATGATTTAAAAATAATTAAAAAATAATAAAAAAATAAATAAAAAATATTAAATAATTAAATAAAAATAATAATAAAAAAAATAAATAAATGCGGACCTGAATGAGAACCGTCTCACTCTCACTTAACAAAATAAATAAATTAAATAATAAAAAAATAATTTAAAAATAATTAAAAAATAATAAAAAAATAAATAAAAAATATTAAATAATTTAATAAAAATAATAATAAAAAAAAAAAAAATGCGGACCTGAATGAGAAATGTGTCTCACTCTCACTTAAAAAAATAAATAAATTAAATAATAAAAAAATAATTTAAAAATAATTACAAAATAATAAAAAAATAAATTAAAAATAATAAATAATTCAATAAAAATAATAATAAAAAAATTAAATATATGCTAATTATATCAGCCCTTTAGCGGACCTGAAAGAGAACTGGGTCTCAGCCTAAATAATAAATTTAATAATAATAAAAATAATTAAAATATAATAAAAAAATTAATAAAAAATAATAAATAATTAAATAAAAAATAATAATTAAAAAAAAATGCTAATAATAATATTACTGCTAATAATAATGCTATTAATGCTAATAATTATGCTATTAATGCTAATAATAATGTTATTAATGCTATTATTAATGCTATTAATGCTAATAATAATGCTATTAATGCTATTAATAATGTTATTAATGCTATTATTAATGCTAATAATGCTATTATTAATGCTATTAATGCTAATAATAATGCTATTAATGCTATTAATAATGCTATTAATGCTATTAATTATGCTATTAATGCTATTAATGCTAATGTTTATCCTATTCATGGTATTATTAATGCTATTAATGCTAATAATAATGCTATTAATGCTAATAATTATGCTATTAATGCTAATAATAATGTTATTAATGCTATTATTAATGCTATTAATGCTAATAATAATGCTATTAATGCTAATAATAATGTTATTAATGCTATTATTAATGCTAATAATGCTATTATTAATGCTATTAATGCTAATAATAATGTGATTAATGCTATTAATAATGCTATTAATGCTATTAATTATGCTATTAATGCTATTAATGGTAATATTTATCCTATTAATGCTATTAATGCTACTAATAATGCTATTAATAATGCTATTAATGCTATTAATTATGCTATTAATGCTAATATTTATCCTATTAATGGCATTATTAATGCTATTAATGCTAATAATAATGCTATTAATGCTATTAATAATGTTATTAATGCTATTATTAATGCTAATAATGCTAATATTAATGCTATTAATGCTAATAATAATGTTATTAATGCTATTAATAATGCTATTAATGCTATTAATGATGCTATTAATGCTAATATTTCACCTATTAATGCTATTAATGCTAATAATAATGCTATTAATGCTATTAATTATGCTATTAATGCTATTAATGCTAATATTTATCCTATTCATGGTATTATTAATGCTATTAATGCTAATAATAATGTTATTAATGCTATTAATGCTAATAATAATGCTATTAATGCTATTAATAATGTTAGTAATGCTATTATTAATGCTAATAATGCTATTATTAATGCTAATAATAATGCGATTAATGCTATTAATAATGCTATTAATGCTATTAATTATGCTATTAATGCTATTAATGCTAATATTTATCCTATTAATGCTATTAATGCTAATAATAATGCTATTAATAATGCTATTAATGCTATTAATTATGCTATTAATGCTATTAATGCTAATATTTATCCTATTAATGGCATTATTAATGCTATTAATGCTAATAAGAATGCTATTAATGCTATTAATAATGTTATTAATGCTATTATTAATGCTAATAATGCTATTATTAATGCTATTAATGCTATTAATTATGCTATTAATGCTAATATTTATCCTATTAATGCTATTAATACTATTAATAATGCTATTAATGCTAATATTTATCCTATTAATGCTATTAATGCTATTAATAATGCTATTAATGCTATTAATTATGCTATTATTGCTATTAATGCTAATATTTATCCTATTCATGGTATTATTAATGCTATTAATGCTAATAATAATGCTATTAATGCTATTAATGCTAATAATAATGCTATTAATGCTATTAATAATGTTATTAATGTTATTATTAATGCTAATAATGCTATTATTAATGCTATTAATGCTAATAATAATGTTATTAATGCTATTAATAATGCTATTAATGCTATTAATTATGCTATTAATGCTAATATGTATCCTATTAATGCTATTAATGCTATTAATAATGCTATTAATGCTATTAATTATGCTATTAATGCTATTAATGCTAATATTTATCCTATTAATGGCATTATTAATGCTATTAATGCTAATAATAATGCTATTAATGTTAATAATAATGCTATTAATGCTATTAATAATGTTATTAATGCTATTATTAATGCTAATAATGCCATTATTAATGCTATTAATGCTAATAAATAATGCTATTAATGCTATTAATAATGCTATTAATGCTATTAATTATGCTATTAATGCTATTAATGCTAATATGTATCCTATTAATGCTATTAATAATGCTATTAATGCTAATAATAATGCTAATTAATGCTATTAATAATGTTATTAATGCTATTATTAATGCTAATAATGCTATTATTAATGCTATTAAGCTAATAATAATGCTATTAATGCTATTCATAATGTTATTAATGCTAATATTAATGCTAATAATGCTATTATTAATGCTATTAATGCTATTAATACTGCTATTATGCTAATAATAATGCTATGGCTTATATTATTGCTATTGATGATGCGATTATTATTTAAAAATCTTTAAAAAAACAATAAACATATTTTAGATACCCGATGCATTTGCATCAGGCTAACAGCTATAACTACTATAATCAAATTAATGCACATTCTAGAATCCCGATGCATTTGCATCGGGCTCACGGCTAGTGTACAATAAAAATGTTTCCTTTTAATAAAATTATTCAGTAATCTTGGCTACAGAACCACATACTATGTCTGTATATCTCCAAAATTTTGAAGAACAGAATAAAGGACAGATCATGTGTAGCACGCTGCCGTAAATTTACCATTTCTATCTATCCTAGCAGGTGCAAATGTCACAGGGGTGGTGGCTGTAAGGAACATGGCCTTTAATGCAATATCTAGTACATTTGGGACCAAAGATGAGCAGATCAATTCACGGGACTCCAGTCCTGCATCCAATTTGGTGGTGTGTGGAGACGGAACAGTGGTCCCATGAATCTCTTAACTTCCGGTATAAGCAGCACAGCTTTTGATTAGCCATGGCTGGTGTGACATCTGTGCATCCTGCTCCTTCTTTGTTGGCGCCTACGGATTTATTTTTTTTGTTTGTTCATTCATAGTTTTAGCCACACCAAAGTATGCAATTGCAATCTTCTCTGGTTACTGTATTTCTGCATAATTTTTTATGCCTTCTCCATCTTATTTGATGTGTCTTTCATTCAGATGTGAAGAGACATTTTTTCATTGTTTTCTGCTTTTAGAAAAGTAACTGCAGCTTTATATATGCAGTTTCTTTTAAGGTACCATCACATGGGGCAACATCTCTGGCCACATCGCCGGCAACTGAGGGGCGTGATCAAGTTGCAACGTGTAACAGGGTGATTTCAATGGCGATAGTTGCTTCTTGAAACCTGGCGATGTTGCTCAGGCAATGTGCCTGAATCGCCCTGTCTGACATCGCAACAGCGATGTTGCCGGCAACTTCCTCCATAGACTCCCATGTTAATAATCGCTGCCAGGGTTGAGTTTAACCCTGGCAGCGATAGTTGCTAGCAACATCGCTGATGAGTTGCCGGCAATGTCTCCTTGTCTGACAGCTCATCAGCGATGTTGGAGAGCGGCCAAAAACATGCGCGCTCCCGGGAGTTGCCGGCGATGTCTCCTCGTCTGACAGCTCATCACCGATGTTGGAGAGCGACCAAAAACATGCGCGCTCCCGGGAGTTGCCGGCGATGTTGCCAGCGATGTGGAACCGTGTGACGGTATCTTCAAGTTCCACAACAAAAAAGCGACTTCATAAAAAAGCACTAAAACTGCCCAACACAAGTCAGCATGAAGTTTTCATAAAATCACATCCACTTTGCTAAACATAGTCGAATTTCTGAGCCAAAAGAGCTATATTATGGAAACACCACCTTAATTTTGAAGCAAAGTGGATGTAATTTTATTAAAGCTTCGAACTGTGCAGTTTTGGTGCTTTTTTCTCTACAGGCTTCTATGTAAAGCTTGAAGAAAAACACATTTGAAAAAAGGGGCAGTTTTATTTTTGAGCACAGAAAAATGCTGCTTCACATCTGCAATAAAAATGCATAAAATAAAACAAGGAAAACATAGAAAAGAAATGCAGCAAACAAGATTTCATGCCTCAGGATTTGATCTGGTGACGTTCTGCTGCAAAGTCTGCTTCCCTCTCTGTTGAGAATAGCTTGGTCTGTCCTTGCGCAAGTGCTAAAGGTCTAGTACTTTTACATTTGCTTCTATTCCTTACCTGGTTAGCCATATGCAGCCATTAGGTGGGCTGCAGAAGGTGTCTTTTTTCCTAAGGAGGAATGTGAAATAGTTTTAAAGCTTTTAGGCTATGGTCAGATTAGCATCTGCCTTCAGCCTGCCAAATTCGTTTAAAACATAGCTTACTTGAAGCATAGCGCAGCCACCGGCTCCACACACAAAGAACGGATATGCGCTTTTGCAACCACCTTCTCTAATAGAGATAGGGCAAACTTGGATAACACTGACAGTCCTTTCAGTGTTGATGGCCCCTATGGGTATCGGTGCAGCTGGCAGTCTAACCAAGAGAGGCCTTGCCTCCATCCGATGAATCATTCTCTCCCAGTCGGCCTTCTGCTGCCACTTGTCAAAGTCGTCGATGGTGGCAACCTGACTAACGCCAACTGTGAACCACTGCTTGCTTTCCATCACCTTCATGAAGGTGACCTCATCCCCAACAAAGATTGTACAGAGTATTTTGGGAAGATGGTAATGCAGCAGGTTGTACCGTTTAACTTAGCACTGACCAGTACCTTCTTCGGCTATGAAGCCAAACCCCCTCTACTGCATGAATGCCACTACCTTGTCTCGGGTACATTGGTCATCAAAGTCATTGTCCATAGGCCCATGCAACCACTATCGGGCGATGGTATCTGCGAGTCGAGTCTCCTTAAGAAAGGAGACAGGACAGGGTTGTTCTTGCCATATCGGATAGTTGCTTGGAGGGTGTAGGGGTCCCCACATGACATTCTCCCAGTTGAAGGACCCTGGTGGAGGTGCTACGGAAGGCTGGGAAACAGGACCTTCTGCCTCTACTACCTCCTCCTCATTCTCATAATCATCAGCCTCCTCATCCTCCTCATCATGTTGCTGATATTGTACATATCAGTATGGGCAGGAAATCACGCACAGCCCTTTACTCCCATCAGCTTCCTTCTCTTGTCCAGATCTTCTCACACATGTGCAATCGAACTAGCTGGTGACATCATTATGCATGCGCCGGCTTGCGTTCCATGAGCGATACTTCCTGCGTTCCATAAAGAAATTTATAAAAGGCCAATCTGGATAGTTTGAGTCCAGGTATCTATATTTATCACTAATATAATATAAATAGAGAGTGGACAGCAGGTGCTGACATTTAGCACAGCGGGATTCAACCAGTTTGTTTTTTGTTACATAAACCAGGTAAGTAGTTGAAACCCTCTACAGTATATAAAGTCAATGTTTATAATATGAACAGGTAAAATATTTTCCCCTTTCCTACAATTAATATTGTCGCCTTATGACATACACGGATTGTTATCTCACGGGGATTTCCTTTTGTTAATTGAAATAACTGATGCCTAATAAGACCCCTTTTCTTTAGGCTGCCTTCACATCACGATTTTGGGCTGTCCATGGGGATCCTTGTTTTTGCAGGTTCCCTGGACAGCCTCGGATCCACATGGATGCCTGCATTCAGATGGCAAAAAGCCATTCGTATCCGAATCTTTGCAGGATCTGTGTGGATCCTGTGGTCCCTCTGTCTCTCCCTGTTCTCCCTGCATCTTCCCTGTCTCTCCCTGTTCTCCCTGTCTCTAGCTCCTCCATCTCCTCTCCCCCCGCTTGTCTATCCTGTCCCCCCTCTCCTCTCCCCTCTCATCTTCCCTCCTCTTTCCTCCGGTATGTAAAAAATAATAAATCTCCTCCCGAAGGATACTTCACATTTCCGGCGCCTCCGGGGATGCGATCGTTTCCATCTAGGTGCAGGACTTCTTGTGACGTCACCGAGCTGATCAGCTGACACGTCATACCCCATATATGTATGGGACAGTGCTATATGGAGTGGGCGGGGCTATGATACATACATACTTACAAATACATACATTACCATATATGGGCGATATTACCATCTATGGGCATTATGCCCAGGCAATGCCGACTTCATACCTCTGTCCCCTCTGGTTAGCCCTGCCTCTTCATAATAATTCAGATGCATATTGCTGTGTTCAGCAGAAGGCCGCGCTCAATCACCAGTATACTGCTGGAAACCTCTCACAGCCCCCAGTACAGCACACTAGGCCGTACACAGCCCTCAGTATACAGCAGTAGGCCACACACAGCCCCCAAAACACAGCATAAGGCCGCACACAGCCCCCAGTATACAGCAGAAGGACACACACAGCCCCCATTATACAGCAGGACAGCCCTCAGTATAAAGCATGAGGCCACACACAACCCCCAGTGTATCACAGGAGGCAGCACACAGCCACCAGTATACAGAACGAGGCCCCACACAGCCCCCAATATACAGCAGGGGGCAACACCCAGCCCACAGTATACAGCAGGAGGCTGCACACAGCTCCCCTGTTCACAGCAGGGGGCCACACACGGCTTCAAGCACAAAGCAGAAGGACACACGCAGCCCCCAGTATACAGCAGAAGGACACACATAGCCCCAACTATACTGCAGGATGCCATACACAGCCCCCAGTATACCACAGGAGGCCACACACAGCCCCCAATACTCTCTTATAGCTAAGTACAGTTAGTTAATATCCCAGGCAAAGCCAGGGACTGTATTTTATTTATATATATATATATATATATATATATATATATATATATAATATATACATATAATGTTCGACTAAAAAATTCATTTGAATTTGAATATGCGCAGGAAATATGAATATGTGCAGGAAAATAACCCCAATTAAGGTTTCGATATGGCACTTTGTGAATCTTTAGATAAAGTTTTGACGTTTTCTGTAACTGCAAGTGAAAACTGTTGACTGATATTAAAATGTAAGCATTATTTTTTAAAACTCTTTAAAAAATCGTAACTCTAGCTATTTGTGGATTAACAACAGCTTCTTGAAAAGTTTCTAACTCATGGGTCATAGCTGCACAAAACGCATGTAGTGAGACGTCGCCACCTCGTGGTCAAACCTTTCAACTTCAGTTGTTTTGTTTCTGTTTTCCTTAGGAAATCTCATATAGCCCATACATTTGCTTTAATAACACTTTTTTTCACAAGAATATCCTCACTATAAATACTATTTTGTTTTAAAAACTATTCAGTTATTGAATGCAAAATTCACTGCTATAAATTAATGTGCTATTTAATAGCAGGTTTTATTAAATTAAACATGATTTCATTCTCCGTTGGCACCAATTTCTTCTGGAATATCATAAGAGAACAATGAACAGAATTACTACATGTTTAAAGAAAACAGTTGGATTTAGCCATATGAAGTGAAGGCATGGGCATACAGTCACTGTCATAATGATTAAATTAATGTCTTTGGTGAATCAATGCGATCTATGGTTCTTTAATCAGAATTTAAGGTTTCTGACTGGGGTGCGGTCTTCTCCTCCTGCCTATGTGGTCTATAGCCAATTACGAAGCTATCTAAGAGTCCATTTATTGAGTGCAGGTTTATCCTGCTTTGAGATACATGAAATGTTTTGCTCACTTTGTAATTCATTTTTGTGACCATTAACTAAAAAATACCCATTAGTTATGGAATTTCAAATATTATTTCTAACAACAT
Source organism: Allobates femoralis (assembly GCA_033576535.1). Classification (NCBI taxonomy): domain Eukaryota; kingdom Metazoa; phylum Chordata; class Amphibia; order Anura; family Aromobatidae; genus Allobates; species Allobates femoralis. The sequence continues at coordinate 112,882,735 of JARQOC010000009.1, read as the reverse complement.
TGACATTATGTATTAGTAATTATAATGTCTTGATCTTCTCCCCTCTTGTATCTGTACGACCAAATTGTCCACATTTATTGTACGTGTCCCTGTCTGCCCTTTTAGCATATAAAGCGCCATGGAATTTAATGGCGCTATATAAATAAATAGTAATAATAATAATAACACATCAGACATTAAAGTGAATCTGTCACAAAGACTTTTCCCTATAAGATGCAGCTACTAGCAGTAATACCCTATATACAGTATTCTAGAATACTGTATATTAGTCCCCAAGCCAATCTGTATAATATAAATTATAGCTTTTATTATATTAATCTGCGAGATGGTGCCGTCCGATGAGTGTCGTTGGTCCTGGTCCGACACCTCCTATCTTCTTGTGATTGTATCCTCCTTCTCTGCTTCTAGTGGATGATGCATGCTATGTCACTCACACACGATCTCTTCCACTGCGCTACTGGGGGCAGAGCAAAGTACTGTAATGCACATGGGTCAAGAAAGGTCACAGAACGCCCGCATAGTGTGCTTACGAGTGAATTTTTAAAATTTTCCCCTATTTTAGGCATTGTTTACATTTTAAAAATTAAAAAGGAAAATAGGCCAATGCAAAGTTTGGGCACCCTGTATTGTTAGTACCTATTAGAACTCAATTTTGCAAGTCTCACATCTTGTAAATGCTTTTTGTAGCCATCAAAGAGTCTTCCAGTTCTTGTGTGAGGGATTTTCAGCTATTCAACAATTTGTTGAAATTCCATTGAATCCATTGTTCCTTCTACCGGTGAAATGTTCTGCACAGAACCCCAAGGCACGCATGATTGAGCCATCTCCATGCTTAATGGTTGGTGAGCTGTTCTTTCCCTGAAAGTCTGTACATTTTTTTTCTGCACACACACCTTTTCAGTATTGTGGCCAAAAAGGCTCTATTTTAACCTCATCAGTTAACAGGGCAATTTTTCAAAATGCATGAGGCTTGTTTAGATGTTTTTTTTGCATACTTCTGACGCTGACTTTATGGTGAGAATACATGAAAGGTTTTCTTTAGATGACTCTCACATGAAGACCATATTTGTGCAGGTGTCACTGAACAGTACAAGGAGTACCATTTACATGGATGTGGTGCACTGCTCACACAGGTAACCACAGACTCACCTACAGCATGGATGGGTTTCCACAGTGGGTATACAAACACAAACAACACCTTCCACCCCGACACAGTAGGAAGAGCTCCACTTGCTGCCCTTAGGCAAGATCCCCTATAAATACTGGTGCTGGGGGGCGGAGTTAGTGAGACTATGCAGACGCTACAAGAGCTGTTAGACATGCTGGTGGTCGGTGCTACGGTAAGCCTGAGCCAGTTACCCTGAACAGCCCCGAGTAGTCCTGCAAGGCCCAAGAGTGGGGATGGAAGGCAAGGAGAAGAGAAAGGACAGTGGGGACCAAGGAGCCAGCGTTAGGTTCACCCCCGAGCAACACACCGGACACCAGGCCCAGTAGAAAACACCAGTACACCGTGGAGACTCCAGTCTCCCGGGCATCAGCACAGTTACCCATCAGGGAGCCAGGCACCGCGGAGACAGGAATAGCGGTAGTCCATAGAAGGTGTCCCGCAGACAGCACAGGTGGAGAGAGAGCAGAGGAGGCCAGCCAAGTTATACATGGGGCAGGGGCTTCACACATACACGCACGGAAAGAGACAAGGAGGCCTTATATGCACTTGCTGTGGAGACTAGAGATGACTCACCACCCCGGTGTTCGAATTCAATTTGATTCGTCAAATTTGCCGCGTGTTCGTTGAATGTTTATCGAATGTTCATCGAACATTGTCGAGCACGTCGAACACCATTGAGAATCAATGTAAAATGTGTTATAATGTTAGTACCGGGCGGGGGTAGCAACTACAGGGACGGGGAAGCGCAGCACCGGGAGCAAGGAGCGAAAGACACAGGCAGGGAAGCCAGCGGTGAAGTTGTCTTCTCACGCTGTCTTCTGGCGCTGAACCCAGCTCATCCAGGGAACTGCTGCCGTGGCTCTATGGGTAATAAAGGGGTTAGGGCCAGCTTTGTATTATCAGCTGGCCCTAAGCCCAAAATTCATGGGGTCATGCCAATATCAGACATGACCACCATAAATTTCTAGTGAATTTAAAAAAAACACAGAGAAGAAAATATTTTATTGGAAATAAAACAAAAAATACACTTAGAGACTCCATCTTTATTAAAAAAATTCCTCTTCCGTCCGATGTAGTCCAATCAGGTTTTCTTCTTTAGCTCAGCTACATCTCTGGTAGAGAACCTCTACCAGAGATGTAGCTGAGCTGTGCAGCACTCGGCGTGGGAAAGTTCAAGTGAGTTCATGCTGCATGAACTCTCATGAACCTTTCCCTGACGTCACCGCGGCTTCTCCAAATGAACAGCTGATCTGCATCGGCTTTCCTGCTCTGTTCTGCGCTCCCCGTTCCCTGATGCCCCCTCATCGCTCCCCTCACCGCCTCCCGCCTGATCCTAAGTTAGGACCAGGCGGGGGAAGCAGCTCCAGGGAGCGGGGAGGGGGCATCAGGGAGTGTGGAGCGCCACACAGAGCAGGAAAGCCAGCGGTGAAGTCCTCTTCTCACCGCCGGCTTCCCCGCCTGTGTCCCCACTCCCTGGTGCTTTGCTCCCTGCCCGGTCCTAACTTAGGATCGGGATGGGAGGCAGCGGGGAGAGCGGAGGATCAGGATGGGAGGCTGCGGGGGGCAGTGGATCAAGCTGAATGAGTGTTTAAAAGCCAGTGGCTTTTTACCGCCGGCTTTTAAACAATAATGCCCCCATATCAGCCTTTTCCTCTGCCCCCAGACCACTTTATAGGTGAATGAACTGTTATTGAACATATCCTCAAACTGCCGAATATGAAGCTAATTGTTCGCATTCGTCGAATGACTAGAACACAGCCCAAAAATTGGGCTAAAAAGTCCCCCCCTCGGCTTATACGCGAGTCATCGGTATACACAGCCCCTCCATCGGTATACAGGCCCCCCCTTGGTGCCGCAAACCTGTAAGGAATAATCATTATACTTATCCCTGTCCTCGCCGCCGCCATCGCGCTCCTCGGGCTTCATCCGGCTTCTTCTGGCTTCCTCCTCCGGTGGGCGCAGGCAATGACGTCATTGTCTGTGCGCCAGAGGAGAAAGCCGGAAGAAGCCGGATGAAGCCAGAGGAGCGCGGTGCAGCGCAGAGGTGGCGGCGAGGACAGGGATAAGTATAATGATTATTCCTTTACAGGTTTGCGGCACCAAGGGGGGGGCTGTATACCGACTGGGGCCTGTATATACCACCACTGGGGCCTGTATACCGACTGGGGCCTGCATATACCACCACTGGGGCCTGTATACCGATAAGGGGGTCTGTACAACCGACTGGGGCCTGTATATACCTCCACTGGGGCCTGTATACCGATGGGGTGGGCTGTATACTGACTGGGGCCTCTATATACCACCACTGGGGCCTCTATATACCACCACTGGGGCCTGTATATACCATCACTGGGGCCAGTATATACCACCACTGGGGCCTGTATATACCACTACTGGGGCCTGTATATACCACTACTGGGGCCTGTATATACCACTACTGGGGCCTGTATATATCACCACTGGGGCTGCTGTATATACTGCTGGGGCTGCTGTATATACCACTGGGGAGGCTGCTGTATACTCCCACTGGGGAGGCTGCTGTATACTCCCACTGGGGAGGCTGCTGTATACTCCCACTGGGGAGGCTGCTGTATACTCCCACTGGGGAGGCTGCTGTATACTCCCACTGGGGAGGCCTATATACCACTGGGGGCCTGTATACCACACTGCTGGGGGCTGTATACCTGTGCTAGGGTCCACCCTCGGCTTATACACGAGTCAATAGGTTTTCCCAGGTTTTGGGGGCAAAAGTAGGGGGGTCGGCTTATACACGGGTCGGCTTATACACGAGTATATACGGTAGCTTGAATTTGAGACTGGCGAACATTTTAAATCGAACATCGCTCATCTCTAGTGGAGACCCAGAAGTGCATCCCGAACACCCGGCAGTGCTCTGGACGTTTACCTGCAACTACACCAGTAAAAGGTAAAGAACAACCAGTGGTGTGTGTGTGTCAGTTCCTTACCCGTGCACCTGCCATCCCAGAGACTGTCCCGTTATCCAACAGCCCGGCCAAGTCCCTGCTCCATCCCTCATTTTCAAAACCAAACACCCCAGGGATCCAGCTCCGCCTGTGTGGAGCTTCAACACCTAGTTGCTCGTCCATCATCCCTGCTACGCAGCGCTGGTGCAGTCACCAGATACCACAGCTGGCATCACGATAAACTATTATTCCCACATCAACTACCCTTTATTAGTTGGCCACCAGGGCCACGGTTCTAGGCAGGCCACCAGTGACATCCCTACCACAGCAGAGGGCCCAGACACCCGAGCCCCATACCCTGGGCTAGTCAATTTTTGGCGTGTCACGAACAGGATTCCGTGCCAGGTGTAACCGGGTATTGTGTGGCGTGTTTTTGAACTCTGATTTGTGACTGCTAAACTGAGCCGCCATCACTGCGCCGCAGAGCGGGAGTAAAGGGGGCGTGACGGCTTGCAGAGTGCGACAACGAAACCCGCCCCTCGCTCTGCCGATCACCTCCAAAGCGCAGCGGCCTAATTCGAAAACTTCCGAATTGTTTAACTGTTTAAAGACTGACTGTGATTCACTGGGTAGGCCTCGAAAATGTCTGCTATGTCCAGCGACGATGAAAATACCTTTGCAGACTGTCAATCACCCCCAAGAGACCATGGCTTCAACCAGTAGAGCCGCCGACCCACCGGGCGCAGTAGCCCCAATCATGCCAATCTCGCTACCATATATCCTGGGTGATTACCCCAGTATGATGGCCGCCCTGATACCTTGTCCACCTTCAAAAGAAAAATCTGCAGCGTGTTAGACATGTATGCAATGATGAGTTAGCAGCGCGCAACTGTTGTATTGGGACAGTTAACCGATGCAGCAGAAAGAGGCACTGTGAGCCCTGAAGCAAGTCAGCCCTACCAGTGTCCATGACGAGAATAAACTATTGATTTAGAAGGGGCTTCTATCACCAGAGGACAACAAAACCCTGCGCTGGTGGTCGGTAAACCACCCGGAAACTGATTTCAACACTCTAAAGGACATGGCCATAAAGGGGTTACAGCTAGTGATGGGCGAGTCCTAAATTACTCGAAATCGCTTGACTCTAGCGAGTCCGAGCCCGGGACTCGCTACTCGTTGCGAGTCTAGCGAGTCCAATGTTAATGAATGGGGAAGCGAGTAATAGCGAGTAATGTGCGATTTACAAATCGCAGATGTGTCTGGGTCATTCCATGTCAAGTGAACCAATGATTATTACCTCTATATTTTTAATTCTTTTGAGATTTTGTTATTTGATAATAGCATGTCAGACAATGCAAAATGTGAAGAGAAAAAATTTTTTAAAAATTTATTTTTTTTTTAAATGATTTTCAAAGTTCGGAAAAAGTGTGAATTTCGCTGTTGCCTGCCTTTACGTTTCTCCCTCATAACTAAGGCTAGGAATAAGATAGAGAGACAAAATAAACACCATTCTACTCAGAACTATACAAGCTTTCACCAGATATGTCACAAGAGGATCTTTGTTAATATTTTACCCATGTGATCGCAAGCGCAAAACTTTAAAACGTATTTCCGAAAAATCGGCGCGCTTTAAATATTTCAAAAACTGCCCATGTGTCTGCTTTGCTCTTAGCCACATCTGTACCAAATTTCAAGTTGGGATCGCAATGGGATCATATTTTAACATATTTTACTATTAATAGCGTCAATGGGTCATTCCATATCAAGTGATCTAAATATGAATATTTTTTTTTTACCTGACGTCTTTAGATTTTTTTTTTTTTTTTCCTTTATGAAGTACTACTTTAGTTAATTACAAATTAAAAGTTTGGAATTTTTTTCTTCATCAGTTAATTTTTTACAGATTTTTAAAGTTTAAAAAAAGGGTGAATTTTGGCCTGGTACGACTTTAAATTTTTTTTATCTGGGCTAGAAATAAGATAGAGAAACAAAATAAACACCATTCTACTCAGAACTGTCCAGGCTTTCACCAGATATGTCACAAGAGTATATTTGTTAATTTTAATTTTTTACCTATGCGAATGCAAACGCAACATTTTGAAACGCATTTCCGAAAAAAACATTTTAATAAAAATTTTCCAAAACTGCCCATGTGTCTTTTATGCTCTTAGCCACATCTGTACCAAATTTCAAGTTGGGATCGTGATGGGATCATATTTTAAAATATTTAACTATGGTTAATCTCATTTTTATTAAATTTTGAAAAAACATATGAAAGACATACATTCAATCTTTTAACAAAATCTTGAGACATATAAAATATACAAAAAGAGAATTCACAAAGTTATTAGTAACTTTAAGATAAGCTGCAAATTTACTTTTGCGCTTATCTCTGGTGCAATATATACTACAATCTAAATATAATTCCAAACACTCAAGTATACAACCTTTCTCAGGGTTTTGAGATGTTCTGATGTCAAGGGGACAAGCAGCCCCAGCAGAATGATTTTTATTACTTGGCCCCTTCTAACAGGTTGACCACGTAAGTGGGTCATTACCCGTTGAGGCCTAGTTGGAATAGTCTATCGACTGGTGTACCGGAAAGGAAGGCCGAAATATTAATGATCTACTCACAGCTCAGAGTTTTCGATACCTGTCTAATGTTCACTAGAATTCTGAAGGTATAGGTGTAGAAAGGAAATACCTAGACTGAATGTATCAGATGGGAAGAAAAGAGAGATAGAAAAGAAGAGAGAGAGAGAAGAGAAACAAAAACCATTAGAAAGTTATACTGGGAAAGAAAAGCCACGTAAGAAAAAAAGAAAAAAAGGAGGGGGGGGGGGACGGGTGAGGTATGGGAAGGAGAAAGGGTACTCATCCCACTGGCTCCCCATCAGCCAGAGGTCGAGCCATATTATCTGTGCTGGAAAAGATACTCCTAAATTCTGCAGAGTCGTGAAAAAGAATCCATTCAACCCAAATCCCTAAGAATTTGTTCCGAGATCCCGACGCATCAGCTGCGAGCTCCTCCATTCGATATGTGTCCATCAATTCTTTGAACCAATCAAGTAGAGATGGAGCCCGGCTTGATTTCCAGAACCTCGGGATCACAGCACGAGCAGCCAAGATGCAAAAGCGGAGAATATCCCTCTTCTGTAGCCCAATAGGACCTGGAAAAATGGATAACATTGCCGATTCTGGGCAGCATTCGGCTTGTTTACCTGTTATCCGGGCGTATGCATTGAAAACCTCAGACCAGAACCGCCGGATTTCCCCACAACTCCACCAAATGTGTATCATTGTACCCTTCTCTTCCCCACAGCGCCAGCAGGTATCAGGGGTTCCAGGGAACATGTTCCGGAGTGTCGTCGGGCACAAGTACCATCTAGTGAGCAGCTTATAGCTTCTTTCTTGTGCAGAACAAGCGCTAGCTAGTGAGTGAGTAAATATAAAGCATTTCTGCCAATTAGCTTCTGAAATGCTACACCCCAATTCCCTCTCCCAAGCACGTTGGAAGTAAAGGGTGCCCTGCTCTCTCATGGACCCTAAGGCCTGGTATAGAACTGATATTTTGCACCTCGGTGGAGCCTCCAGTTGGAATAACCTCTCCAATACGTTGGGCGTCAATCTTACCCTGCAAGAGTGGTCAGCTGAATATAATTATGCTCTGTATTGGAGAAATTCGAATCACTTAAGAGGTCTCGTAGGTTCTTTGAGTTGTAGCTCTGCCATCGGGGCAAACCACCACTGGACAGAGTCTGTCCTACTCGGGTGTCATCCACAATCCGCCAACATAAAAATCTCTGCCTGTCAAATCTGGGTGGGAAAGATGGGTTGGAAAAAAGGGGAGTCAAAGGGCTAAGTCTGTCGTTTAAGCGGAGGGTTTTCGTCACTAGGTGCCATACCTTCAAGGTGTTTCTGGTCATGTCTGTCAAAGGTACTAGGTCTGTGGAGTCTTTAGGGGAAATCCAAAGCAGGTGTTTCAGCGGAATCCCCAAACCCTCTTGCTCCACCCCTACCCATTTCTTGGAGGACGCATGATAATGCCAATCTAGAGCTCTAACAAGAGAGGAAGCCTCAAAGTACGCTCGTATGTTGGGTAGTCCAACCCCTCCTCTGGTCTCGGGCAAGGATAGGATATTCATTCGCAATCTGGACCTCTTGCCCCCCCAGACAAATCTAAGGATCATAGATTGCATTTTGGAGAGGAAACCTCTATCCAATAGAACAGGAACTGTCTGAAAAGTATATAAGAGTCGGGGCAAGACATCCATCTTGACTACGTTTATTCTCCCGAACCAGGATAGCTTTAATTGTCTATAGGAGGTAAATGCCGATTCCGCGTTAGTCAAAAGGGTTGATAATTTAAATTGAATATTTGTTTAAGATCTTTTGGTATAAGGACTCCCAAGTACTTAATGGCTTCTACTTTCCATTTAAATGGGAACTGTTTAGATAGATGAGAAACCAATTCTCCAGGCAAAGAAATATTGAGTGCCTCGGTTTTGGAGCAATTCACTTTAAAGTTGCTCAATTGTCCGAACCGTTCAAACTCCATTAAGACCGAAGGGATGGAGACCAGGGGCTGGGAGATGTAAAGTAGCAGGTCATCTGCAAATAAGGCTAATTTGTGATGACTCTGTCCCAGCTTGACCCCATGGACGCATTCATTGGACCTAAGTGCAAAATATTTAACTATTATAGTGTCAATTCAAAAGTCACCAAGAACACAATCAGTCATTTTTTCACAATTGCCCGTCAATACTTTGAATTTGATATAAAGAAACATAGTCTTGTAACATCTCAAATGAAAGCTGTTACCGTTCTGAGTAAAATGACGCCTCTCCCACTTCATTATCTTATTTCTAGCCTGAGATAAAAAAATGTAAAGTCGTACCAGGCCAAAATTCACCCTTTTTTTAAACTTTAAAAATCTGTAAAAAATTAACTGATGAAGAAAAAAATTCCAAACTTTTAATTTGTAATTAACTAAAGTAGTACTTCATAAAGGAAAAAAAAAAAAAAAATCTAAAGACGTCAGGTAAAAAAAAATATTCATATTTAGATCACTTGATATGGAATGACCCATTGACGCTCTTACTAGTAAAATATGTTAAAATATGATCCCATTGCGATCCCAACTTGAAATTTGGTACAGATGTGGCTAAGAGCACAGCAGACACATGGGCAGTTTTTGAAATATTTAAAGCGCGCCGATTTTTTCGGAAATGCGTTTTAAAGTTTTGCGCTTGGGATCACATGGGTAAAATATTAACAAATATCCTCTTGTGACATATCTGATGAAAGCCTGGACAGTTTTGAGTAGATTGGTGTTTATTTTGTTTCTCTATCTTATTTCTAGCCCGAGATATGATAGAAAATGTAAAGCCATACCAGGCCAAAATTCGCACTTTTTTAAAACTTTAAAAATCTGTAAAAAATTAACAGATAAAGAAAAAAATTCAAAACTTTTTTTTTGTAATTAGATAAAGTTGTTCTTCAGATAGAAAAATTTTTTTAAAAATCTGAGGACGTCAGGGAAAAAAAATATTCATTTTTGGATCACTTGACATGGAATGACCCGTCTCGGAAGCTTCAGGCTCTATCTGCTACAATAGCTAAATCATGTTTAATAGGCTCCCGCTGTCACAGCACAGTTAACTCTCTGCTTACCGGCGCTGCAACAAGAAGAAGAAGGAAGACAGAAGACAGAAGAGTGAAGAAAGAAGAGAGAAGACCTGGGTCTTTGGAGGGATATGTGGTGATAATAAAGTTGGAGTCCCTAATGGTGTCTGTGTCTTTATTTTTAATAAATATATTTTTCTCTGTGTGGTGTTTTTTTTTTAACCCTTTATTGGAGATTCTTAGTGGCCGGGTCAAACCTGGCCTGACATTAAGAATCTCGGGCTTAATACCAGCTTGTATAACAAAGCTGGTATTAACCCCTTTATTACCCAGCGTGCCACCGCCACCAGGGCCACTGGAAGAGCGGGGTTCAGCGCCAGAGGATGGCGCTTCAATGAACGCGCCATCTTCTGGGGCGGCTGCGGGCTGCAATTTGCAGCGGGGGGTGCCCAGAAAGCTTGGGCCTCCCTGCGCTGCAGATTCCAGCCCCCAGCTGCTTAGCTGTACCTGGCTAGACATAGAAATTGCGCAGATCCCCACGCATTTTTTTTTTTATTTCATGAAATTCATGAAATAATAAATAAAAAGGGCTCCCCTATATTCTTGTGTCCAGCCAGGTACAAATAGGCACCTGGGGGTTGGGGGCAGCCCGTCGCTGCCTGCTGGATCCGGCGGGTTCCAGAAATACGGCGAAGCCCACGTCATTTTTTTTCTGAAAAATCAATAAAACAATCCTAAAAAAGGGACTGCATCTTTTTTAACCCCTCGCCCATGGTCCAGGGTTAATAAAGATGCAGTCCCTTTTATTTATTGATTTTTCAGAAAAAAAATGACGTGGGCTTCGCCGTATTTCTGGAACCAGCCGGATCCAGCAGGCAGCGATGGGCTGCCCCCAACCCCCAGGTGCCTATTTGTACCTGGCCGGACACAAGAATATAGGGGAGCCCTTTTTTTTTATTATTTCGTGAATTTCATGAAATAGTAAAAAAAAATGCGTGGGGCTCCGCGCAATTTCTATGTCTAGCCAGGTACAGCTAAGCAGCTGGGGGCTGGAATCCGCAGCGCAGGGAGGCCCAAGCTTTCTGGGCACCCCCCGCTGCAAATTGCAGCCCGCAGCCGCCCCAGAAGATGGCGCGTTCATTGAAGCGCCATCCTCTGGCGCTGAACCCCGCTCTATCAGCGGCCATGGTGGCGGTGGCATGCTGGGTAATAAAAGGGGTTAATACCAGCTTTGTTATACAAGCTGGTATTAAGCCCGAGATTCTTAATGTCAGGCCACGTTTGACCCGGCCACTAAGAATCTCCAATAAAGGATTAAAAAAAACACAACACAGAGAAAAAATTTTATTAGAAATGAAAAAAAAAAAAGCCATTAGGGACTCCAACTTTAATTAAAAAAATCCTCTTCCGTCTGACGTAGTCCAAAACACGATGTCCTCTCTGCTACATCCCTGTGCATAGATATAGATGTCTATGCACAGGGAATGAGCAGACTGAGAACAATCTCAGCTCTGCTACATCATCTCTGTGGACAGACATTCATGTCTGTACACAGGGAGAGCAGGCGGGCTCTAGGACCCTGGAGCTGCGGCAGCCTGCAGGACCCGAGCTCGGCCCAGAGCAGACAGCTGGACTCGTTACTGTGCGAGTTTCCCTGCGATTACTTGCACAGTAACGAGTCCAATGCAAGTCAATGGCAATCCTAGTTTTGTCAGAGTCTCTGACAAAACTAGGATTGCCATTGATTTGCATCGGACTCGTTACTGTGCGAGTAATCGCTGGGAAACTCGCAGAGTCCCGAGTCCTGCGAGTCCCTTACTACTCGCCGAGTAACGAGTCCTAGCGAGTAGACTCGCACATCCCTAGTTACAGCCAGTGGAGACTCCTGAAGCTGCCATCTGGCGGTGGTGCAGTGGCAAAGCTCCTGCTACAACAACAGCAGTACCCGTGCCTGCAGTTGAAAGCCATGTTCAGTCTACTAACTCTGATAGGATTGACTCTCTGTATTCCAAGGTGCGTCAGCTGAGTAAAAACATGGCCAATGTTATGGCAGCCCTACAACTGCAGCAGGGGCCAAAACCACTGCATAAACCACAACCTCTATTCCAACTTGCTTACAGCCCGGAGGATGTCCCATGGATGAGAGGGAAGAAGACCATGTTGCCCAGAGCAAGGACCACCGACCATTATAGCTCCACAGGAGAACCCATCTGCCAACGCTGCAGCAAGATACTGTCCTTTAAATGAGCAGACCCTGGAGGCCGGGTCCGAACCCCAGGAGTAACTCAACAGGGCCCAGCCAACTGGTATGATACCTAAATCGGACAGTGACCGTTCCTGTCTATCGTACTAGATGGCATCTCGACACCTGCTTTATTGGACACCGGGCCACGATCCCTGATATCCTTTATAAGCAGTTTTGGTCATGTAATTAACTTAAACCACCCGATATGAACCTTAGCATTTATGCTTCTAATGGTGAATCACTTACTATAGTGGGGTTAGAGAAATACCCATAAAAGTTGGGAGGATGGAGTTACAAGACCAGGGGTTTATTGTGGTAGAAGAGAACCCTAATAACCGGGATCCATACATTATCCTGGGTACAAATGTTGTTAGCAATTGCATGGATGAGGTGTTGTTTTTGCTTCAACAGATTGCACACACTGCCAAACCTGGGCAGAAGGAGGTTCTTTTGAGAGAGATAAGAGCCCTCCTGCACCAGCAACAGGTAAAACTTACAGGTGGTGAAATTGGTACCGTATGGGTAACAGACCCGTTTCCTATTGTATTACCTCCAATGAGTGAAATGATGATTTGGTGTCGAGCAGCCATAGGTCTAAGACGGTAGGACTATCAGGCAGTAGTGGAGCCCATCAGCTTAGAGCACAGGCCTACACTCTTGACAGCCAGGGGGGTAGTCGATGTACACAAGGAAGAGTACCAGTTCGCTTCTTAAATTGTGGCAGTGATGAGGTCAAACTACCCAGGTATTCCACGATTGCTAAGCTGTACACTGTAAATAACAACGAGATCCAAGCAGTGGGACCCTTACCTCTACCCAAAGAGGCAGAGGATAACAACACTAAGGGGCAGCTAGAGGACTGGTGTCAACAGCTCCATGTATATATAGAAAGGAGTCAAGCTTTCAGGATCGCGCTGTTCCAGTCCAAAGTTCACAAGGAGTTAATCCAGGACCAAGCAATCATTATAACTTTCTTTTTATTCCAGAAAATCTACGCGTTTCGTGTTCACACTGTACACCAACTCAGGAGCAAAGTTACACTGTCATCACATTCCATTCTCATTATATACTAGCTCCACCCAGGAAGTAGGGGAGAAGCTGCATCATTCTATCAGATATATCACAAAACTACTTTTACAATTCAGGGAAAACTTAATATCGAACATCTTATTATTCTTAATTGATCTGAATGTGGTCATATTATGCAATATTATAATTCGCACAGACACAATATAATTGAAGGTACATACATTAATTAGTATATGATCATATGCCTGAAATATAAGAGAAGTAAAACTATGATATGTTGAATGAAGGGTTAATACTGAAATGAAAATATAAGTGCTATTATGATAGAGATTTGTGAAGGTTGTCCTGCTAATTGAATTTATATACCAAGAAATTAAAAAAAAATTAATGAGTATAATCATAAATTAATTATAATGTTTTAAATTGATTCTAGTGTGAAGTTTTACATATCTGTGTTTTTATAGAAGTGTGTTCTATAGATGAACATTGTGATTTTATATTCTATTATATTGATAGCTATGTATGAATTTTTTATGTGCAATGATGTAGCTTCTACCTCACTTCCTGGGGGGAGCTAGTATATTATGAGAATGGAATGTGATGACAGTGTAACTTTGCTCCTGAGGAAGTGTACAGCGTGTACACGAAACACGTAGAGTTTCTGGACTTCTCTCCTTTCTTTATATGCAATTCTAGTGACCGGCTGATTGCTGCAGTTCATCGGATCCTACCCAATTGTGCTTATGGTTGTTGTGTTCCACACAACTGAACCAGGTGAGTGGATCCATATCTGTGAAACGATTTTATCATTGGATAAGACCCTATTGTGCACTTCTGTCTACCCCTTTTTTAACAGCTCCATGTAGCAACTGATTCCACTCCCATGCATTAAAAGCAAGGTGTTACTGGGTAGTCCAAGAATTTGAACAGGTATTCAGTAAGCATCCACTTGATTTTGGTAGGATTAAAGGGGTACAACATCACATCCCCACAGGTACACATCCACCAATCAAAGAGCGATACAGGCATATTCTACCTGCACACTATCAAAAAGCCAAAGAGATGTTACAAAAAAAGAGAAAACAGAGCAAGCTCTCCCTGGGAAAAACCTGATGGATATTTTGCAAGAACACTAGGGTGGGGGTATATAGATGGACTCTCACCTAATCTGGTTGTGCTGTCTCTGCACAACCAGACTGTACACTCTCCAGCTCCGCTCTGTTTCACCGTCCGGATCCGATCCCGCGTCTCCTCAATCATGTGGTGCGAGCAGTTGTGTGACCGTGGTGTCACGGCAGGTCCTTCACTTCCTCCTGGCTCCTGTATTTCTCTTCCTCCTGGCTCCTGTGTGGCCCCATTTGTGCTCCAGCGCTCCTATAAGAACAACACACATTACACTAAAGAGATGTTACAGGACATGAAGAACTCAGGGGTCATAAGAGATAGTTGTAGTCCACTAGTCCTAGTCCGAAAGGATGGCAGCATGAGAATGTGTGTAGATTACAGGCAAATAAATCGCTTAACACACAACGATTCTTACCCGTTAGCTCACATTGAGGAATCACTAGCTGCATTGAAGTCTGCTAATTACTTTTCAACCCTAAATCTCACTATCGGGTATTGGCAGGTCTCCATTGCAGAAGAAGACTGTGAGAAGACGGCATTTATCACGCCCATGGGCCTATGTGAATTTAACAGCATGCCTTTTAGACTATGTAATACATCCGAAATGTTCCAGAGGTTGATGGAGTGTTGCCTGGGGCATAAGAACTTTGAAACGGTACTGCTCTACCTGGATGACGTTATTGTGTATTCAAAATCCTATTAAAAACACCTAACCCATCCAGCAGAGGTATTTGAAGCCTTATCCAAATACGGGATGAAGCTAAAAGCATCCAAATGCCACCTGTTAAAACCGAAGGTCCAGTACCTGGGACACGTAGTCAGCTCCAAAGGAGTGGCCCCAGACAAGGTCACTGTCATCAAGGAATGGCTGAAAGCAAAGACCCTCAAGAAAGTACGTCAGTTCCTGGGATTGGTTGGATACTACAGGAGATTCATCAAGGAGTACACAAGGAATGCTGCACCCCTTCAAAACCTCCTAGTAGGCCAACTCTAGAAAGGCAGGTCCAGAGAACCTTCCTTGGAGTGGGGCAAGGAACAAGAAGAGTCATTCCAACTGATGAAAGAGGCCCTAACAAGTGAAGAGATCCTGGCTTATCCAGACTACAACCTACCATTCCTGTTGTAGACCGATGCCAGTAACGGGGGGTTAGGAGCTGTACTCTCCCAGAAGCAAGAAGGCAAAGAAAGAGTGATTGCCTATGCTAGAAGGAAGGTTCGCCCTACAGAAAGGAACCCTGACAACTACAGTTCATTCAAATTGGAGTTCCTATCCTTGGTCTGGGCTGTCACAGAAAGATTTAAACATTATCTGGCATCTAACAAATTTACTGCCTTCACGGATAATAATCCCTTGACCTACTTGGAAACTGCAAAATTGG
The DNA here is from genome assembly GCA_033576535.1 of Allobates femoralis. Classification (NCBI taxonomy): domain Eukaryota; kingdom Metazoa; phylum Chordata; class Amphibia; order Anura; family Aromobatidae; genus Allobates; species Allobates femoralis. The sequence goes on along the minus strand of JARQOC010000009.1, from coordinate 112,867,240 downwards.
GAGCCATGGAACAGAGATGGATGGCCAGATTATCCAATTACCAGTTTACCATTAAGTATCAGGCAGGGCATAACAACGGCAATGCAGATGCCTTATCCAGGATGCCTAACTTAGCAGATATGGGAGCAGACGAGGATGAGATGGAAGGGCTAGAGCTACCCGCCTTCCATCAGTTGAGGATGTCCCAGTGTCAACAGATCCACACAGAACTTTCTGAGAGAGTAGTGAACCCGTTACCACACTTTGGTTGGAAGGAATCTCAAGACAGTGATCCGGCTATCAGTTTAGTAAAAGGACTAATAACTCAGGAATCCGCAAAGCTACCTTCAAATCTTCCACCATAAGCAAAAACCTGTAGAGTGAAAGAAGTAAACTGTTCATCTACCAGGAAAAACTCTGCAGAAGGTATATCAATCCAAGAACACACAAGATGGTCTGGCAGATCAAAGTACCCAGATCCAAATGGTACTAAATGCCTACCACAACCAAACTTGAAACTTTGCGTGGAAAAAGCTGGAAATGTTGCTCAGAGACAGATTCTACTGGGTTGGCATGCATCCATAGAAAGATGGTGTAAAGACTGTGGACCATGTAGCCTACGCAGAAAAGACCAGCAGAGTCAAAGAGCACCACTCCAACCTATCGTAACAACGCAACCACTCCAAATTGTAGCCTTGGACCATGTAAAATTGACTCCAAGCAGGACAGGCTACACTTATGCTTTGATATTAAACAGAAGGAGGAAGGCGACCAAAAGGGTATATTGAAATATGTTATAACTTTATTAAGGACATACAAAATCAGGTACAAATAGGGGGAACAATTATATATCCAGCCACATATGCGGTCTTAAGTATCAGGAATATAGACATATAGTAGTACAAGGACCAAAGTGCAGGTGCATAGAATATCTACATAAATAAACATATCATATAGAACATATATTTGATCATCTAATGAAATCCACCATAAAGTGCAAATCTTCCCAGATGGAGAAAGATGTATATTTTCTCAGGCAATTTAATTCGCCATAGTAGCATAATACCATATAGATTATATACATTTCATGTCCCCAAGGGAAGAAAATTAATTAATACATATCATAATTGCTATATATATGTAAAAATGGAGGGGAGAAATGTATAAATTAAACTATAGCTTCTGAGATCTCCACATAATAGGGAAGTACACAGGTGCACATACAGAGGTATCCAATACATGAACTATTTGTTAGGACTAGGGATCTCTCAGTATCAATATATATTTAATGCCAGGCATGTATATCAGTAAATGGCATTCACTGGAAGGTATCCCCAGGTAGAGACAACCCAGCACGAGCAGACCGGTTCAATGTCATTACCTCATAAAGTCTGAATGCAGCCGCGCGCTTATGCTTTGACAATGGTGGATCTTCCAGAATGTCTTCTGTAGACCACTAGGCTATCCAGAACAAGTTTTAACGGATAGAGGTTCAGCGTTTGAAGCATTTTGTCATCTTTATGTTTGTAAAAAAATAAGAACTACACGATATCATCCCCAATCCAATAGGTTATGCGAAAAGATGAACATTGTGATTGACATGCTCAAGATACTGCCTCTTGAAGAGAGAAACCAATGGCCAGAAAAACTGCCTCATTTGGTAGATCTGTACAATCACATTCCAGTGAGCTCTAGAAACTGTACACCCACCTATCCTTTGAGAGCTCGTACAGGAAGACTATCTGTAGATCTGGAACTAGGAATTGTCGAACCCAAAGCAGATACTTCTAACTCTGACTGGAACACAAACCAGCTAGACCAGTACAGACAAATTCAAGCCTGTGTTGAAGAAAATTTGGAAAAGTCCAGAAGTACTGACCTTACCTAGGGGGAAATGTGGCGCCCTAATCACACAGGAAACCACAGACTCACCTAGAGCATGGATGGGTTTCCACAGTGGGTATACAAACACAAACAACACCTTCCACCCCGGCACAGTAGGGGGAGCTCCACTTGCTGCCCTTAGGCAAGATCCCCTATAAATACTGGTGCTGGGGGCGGAGTTAGTGAGAATGTGCAGACACTACAAGAGCTGTGAAGACGTGCTGGTGGTCCGTGTTGCGTTAGGCCCGAGCCAGTTACCCTGAACAGCCCTGAGTAGTCCTGCAAGGTCCAAGAGTGGGGACGGAAGGCAAGGAGAAGAGAAAGGACAGTGGGGACCGAGGAGCCAGCGTTAGGTTCACCCCCGAGCAACACACCGGACACCGGAGTCCGCGTCTACTGGAGAGCACCAGGCCCAGTAGAAAAACACTGGTACACTGTGGAGACTCCAGTCTCCCAGGCATCTGCGCAGTCACTCACCAGGAAGCCAGGTACCGCAGAGAGAGGAACAGCGGTAGTCCATATGGGGTGTTCCGCTGACAGCACAGGTGGAGAGAGAGAGCAGAGGAGGCCAGCTAAGTTATACATGGGGCAGGGGCTTCACACACACGGGGAAAGAGACAAAGAGGTCTTATACCCACCTGCTGTGGAGACCCAGAAGTGCATCTCGAACACCCAGCAGTGTTCTGTACGGTTACCTGCAACTACACCAGTAAAAGGTAAAGAACAAGCAGCGGTGTGTGTGTGTCAGTTCCTGAGACTGTCCCGTTATCCAGCAGCCTGGCCAAGTCCCTGCTCCATCCCTCATCTTCAAAACCAAACACCCAGAGATCCAGTTCTGCCTGTGGGGAGCTTCAACACCTAGCTGCTCATCCATCATCCCTGGAGGCCGTACGCAGCGCTGGTGCAGTCACCAGATACCACAGGTGGTGTCACGATAAACTATTAAACTATTATTCCCACATTAACTACTCCTTTTTAATTGACCACCAGGGTCACGAGTCTCGGCAGGCCACCAGTGACATCTCTACCGCAGCAGAGGGCCCAGACACCCGAGTCCCCAAACCCTGGGCTAGTCAGATGCACCTAAATACAATGGAAATGGTTGGTGACATCAACTTCCTGTTTGTGGCACATTAATATATGGGAGCAGAAAAACATTTCCAGATGGGTGGAGGCCATTTTTTTCAATGGAAAGAGGGTCATGTGACACATCAAACGTATTGAGCATTTCATAAGAAAAATAATGGTGTGCTTGGTTTTAATGTAACTTTATTCTTTCATGAGTTATTTATACGTTTATGACCACTTATAAAATGTGTTCAAAGGGCTGCTCATTGTGATGGATTTTCAATGCAACCCTCTTCTCCCACTCTTGATACACTGATAGCAACACCACAGAAGAAATGCTAGCACAGGCTTCACGGATCCGTTGTTTCAGATGCTGCACATCTCGTATCTTCACAGCATAGACAATTGCCTTCAGATGAGTGATGAAACAAACTTTTTTGAGAATGGTGAAGATAACAAAACCCCCGCTATTGGTCTGACACTAACCCACAGTGGATAGATCCCTCCAAAGCTGATAGAACACAAAAATTGATGGTATGGTGTGGTATATGGGGTACAAAGATAGTGGAGCCATTCTTCATCTACAGGAACCTCAATGCCACTAGATATCTGAAATTGTTACATGATTTAAATATCCAGTGGCATTGAGGTTTCCATTAATGACGAATGGCCCCACTATTTTTGTATTTTTGTATCCTGTATACCACACCATCTCCCCTTGTAAACCCTTTCCCCCTATTTTTTATAGTAGCCAGTAAATAACCACTCTTTATTTACAGCCCCTGGTGCCAAGCTATGAATCCAAAGTCTTTAAATATATCCCCGGCACACAATAAAAGAAGAGCCTGTCCATCCACCCAGACCAGCCACCATGCTGCTGCACTGACACAAAGGACGGAGTCATATGCTGAGTACCTCAAACAGGCAGGTACTGGCCTGAGCAGTTGCTCATGTGGGAACTGAGCCACAAACCCCCTTTCTATATATACAGAAGACTCACTTGAGAAAGGCTCAACTGGAGCCGAAACGTTGTGTGATACAACCTGTTTTTCACCTTCAAAAATAAAAAACACAAAAAGGATAATCATCTCTCTTCTTTTATTGTGTGCCGGGGATATATTTAAAGACTTTGTGGCCTATTTTTCCCTTGTGCACCTAAACGGTGGTCGAGCTATACTATATGCTCTCTGAAGCTATAAATCCAGACTGATTCACGTCTCAGCAGTTCATTAGTTTTATTTCCCCCCAATCTAATGTTAGTATTGATGGTTTCTATACCTAAAATTTTATTTCTACATTCTCTCTTCTATGCTTTTTTAAGAGATGCAAGGCAACAGACAAAATCTTCTTTCCTTTTTCCAAATCGGATCCTGCTGTAGATGTTAGATATCCTTCCAATCCAGCTAAAAAATGTCTCTTCTTACTGCCATTGATTAGTTAAAGTCAAACTTAGCTCCGTCCACACTTTCTGTTGGAGCCTGTGATTAGTTGCCAGTGTGGCAACCAAACTGACAACAGATAACTGCAAAAATAAATAAAAAATTGAAAAAACAGAGTATGGGGCCACCCTTAATTTGTATATCAGACAAGATAAGGCTATTCTTACCCTAAGGGGTCACTTAGTTAATTCCCCACCGCAGTGAAAGAATTACAGCCTGCTGTCGCTCCAGAATATGGCACATTCATTAGAAGTGCAATTTTCTGGTGCTGTACCCAACACTTCCAGCTTCCCTGTGGGCAGACTGGGTAATAAATTGGTAATGCCAGCAGAGTATTACCAGCTGGAATTAAGCTCGAGGTTCATAATCTTTAGAAATATGAGATAAAATGCGCATAGGGTCTTATCTCTTTAGCAGAGAGGGGCAAAACGCCCGATGAAATTTCTTTACCTAGTATGGTTGTGCAAATGCACAACCAGTGTAAACGCTCGTACAGCTGCTGCTGGATCCACACTTCCACGTGCAACATGGCAAACAACAGGAAAAACAGGACAAAGTGTTGGTGATCAGCGCTGCTGAGAAGTAAGACCAGGATCCGGGAAGTCTGGTATAACGATGCCTTTTATTTCGACGCATTTCAGAGCAGCCTCTGCTCCTTCCTCAGGGGGAACTAGAATGCTTGGGCCTCCCCACACTGAGAAATTATTTTTTTTACAGATTCCCTTTAAGTGGTTGTCCAACAATGCACCTATTACAACTATAGCAGACCACTCCTAAATAAAGCCATGAACAGAAGACTACATATACAGTTTAGTAATATGTATATATAGTATAATGTGGTTTTTATTTCCTCACAAGTAGCAAACAGCTTATTTTATAATATTTGAAAGTAGAATATTAAAACAGCTGGATTCATGTAGTGTTTTCTTGTACTGTTAACAATATAAAAATAGTTTCATTAGTATTCACTAATCTTTTGGATGGTCAAAGAAGTGAGCAAACTATACTTCTTCAATGAAAGGGTCATCGAAATAACCTAAGGTGAGAGATAAAATAAAATCTTTCAGCAAAATAAGACAGGGATAAAGTGAGCCTTATGACACAGGATTGCAACTGAAATAAAATGTTTTAGAAAATCCAATTTCCAGACTGGAAACTGATTCTTCCCTGATCATAGTTTCAGTCTGCAATAAGGATTTATTACCAAATGATTTTGGACATCTCTATATTTCTCACATTAAACTTAAAATCTTTACTATTTTTTGTTGCTATGTGGAATATTAAACTGTTGTAATTATAATAGACAAAAGAAATATTGATAGAATACAAAGTGTGGAACCTAAAGAAATCATAGTGAGGAATAAAATAAAAGGTTTAAATAAAAGTCTAAAAGACAAATTACCTGTATACAGCCAACACAGACACACAAAGACCTCTAGGTGGGTGAATCAGCCGGGAAACACGCCAAAAAAATATTTAGGTGGCACAAATGAATGAGTAAGAAATGCACAAAAGATAAAGAAGACATTAGCACATCGTTACAAGATCACAAAAAAGTGCCAAAGCTGAGCATTTTGGAACACCCACCAAACACACTCGACTTGCCTTTGACAATTGCTTTATCAGGATGTTTAAGGTTTAAGGACAATTGAAATGAAAAACTACAATATTTTACAGTACATTTGGGCTCAAGAAAGCTGTAATGTCAAGCTGAACAGTGGGTATGTAGGAGAACAGTCATTAAAGCTTGGTGTTATTTGTCACACTATTGGAAAAAATGGGACACAGTAAGATTATAATGTTCTTCTCATTAATGAATGCAGGCAATGACACAAACATACTCTCAATGCTACTTATAAATCCAGGCTTGTTTTGGGTTTACTTAAATAGGAAATCCTGATATGAAAGGCTGCACAATGACTTTGTGGCACAGGTCACCATATAGGATACATAGTTAGCATGAGGTAGAAGGTACTGTGGTCATACGAGACAATAGTAGAACTTTTTGAGCCAAATACAAAACGCTACTTGTGATGAAAAGTAACACTGCACATCACCCTGAAAACACCATCCACAACATCAAAAATAATGGTGGTAGCATTATGCTGTTGTGAGGCTTTTCTTAAGTGGGAAAAGGAACTTGATCAGGGTTGATGGACAGATGTATGGAGCTAAATGCAAGGCAATTCTAGAGCAAAAGCTATTAGAGGCTGCAAAAGACTTGACTGGGGAGAAGGTTCACTATTGAGCAGGACAATAACCCTAACCAGTTGCAGCCAAAAACAAATTCAACACAGCACTTACTTAGCATGCAGTCAGACCCCAATAAAAAGCAAACACAGGTGCACAGAACCGATAAAAATTACCATCAACCCGCCCAGACATGGGGGAGGTGATTTGCTGTACACAGCTCAAGTCTTGCATGCATAAGACGCCATTCACATTGATACAAATGATGCAAAGTTTCTGATAGGTATCCACTAGGGATGGGCGAATCTACTCGCTAGGACTCGTTACTCTGCGAGTAGTAAGGGACTCGCAGGACTCGGTACTCTGCGAGTTTCCCAGCGTTTACTCGCACAGTAACGAGTCCAATGCAAATCAATGGCAATCTTAGTTTGTCAGAGATTCTGACAAAACTAGGATTGCCATTGACTTGCATTGGACTCGTTACTGTGCAAGTAATCGCAGGGAAACTCGCACAGTAAGGAGTCCGGCTGTCTGCTCTGTGTGCAGGCTGCCGCCGCTCCAGGGTGCTAGAGCCCGCCTGCTCTCCCTGTGCACAGAGATGATGTAGCAGAGCTGAGATTTCTCAGTCTGCTCATTCCCTGTGCATAGACATCTATATCTATGCACAGGGGATGTAGCAGAGAGGACATCGCGTTTTGGACTACGTCGGACGGAAGAGGATTTTTTTAATTAAAGATGGAGTCCCTAATGGCTTTTTTTTTTATTTCTAATAAAAAAATTTCTCTGTGTTGTGTTTTTTTTAACCCTTTATTGGATATTCTTAGTGGCCAGGTCAAACCTGGCCTGACATTAAGAATCCCGGGCTTAATACCAGCTTGTATAACAAAGGTGGTATTAACCCCTTTATTACCCAGCGTGCCACCGCCACCAGGGCCGCTGGAAGAGCGGGGTTCAGCGCCAGAGGATGGCGCTTCAATAAACGCGCCATCTTCTGGGGCGGCTGCGGGCTGCAATTTGCAGCGGCATTGCCCAGAAAGCTTGGGCTCCCTGCGCTGCGGATTCCAGCCCCCAGCTGCTTAGCTGTACCTGGCTAGACATAGAAATTGCGCGGGAGCCCCACGCATTTTTTTTTTTTATTATGTCATGAAATAATAAAAAAAAAAGGGCTCCCATATATTCTTGTGTCTGGCCAGGTACAAATAGGCACCTGGGGGTTGGGGACAGCCCGTCGCTGCCTGCTGGAGCCGGCTGGTTCCAGAAATACGGCGAAGCCTACGTCAAATTTTTTTCTGACAAATCCATAAAACAATGTAAATAAAAGGGACTGCATCTTTATTAACCCCTGGACCATGGGCGAGGGGTTAATAAAGATGCAGTCCCTTTTTTAGGATTGTTTTATTGATTTTTCAGAAAAAAAATGACGTGGGCTTCGCCGTATTTCTGGAACCAGCCGGATCCAGCAGGCAGCGACGGGCTGCCCCCAACCCCCAGGTGCCTATTTGTACCTGGCCGGACACAAGAATATAGGGGAGCCCTTTTTTTTTATTATTTCGTGAATTTCATGAAATAATAAAAAAAAAATGCGTGGGGATCCGCGCAATTTCTATGTCTAGCCAGGTACAGCTAAGCAGCTGGGGGCTGGAATCCGCAGCGCAGGGAGGCCCAAGCTTTCTGGGCACCCCCCGCTGCAAATTGCAGCCCGCAGCCGCCCCAGAAGATGGCGCGTTCATTGAAGCGCCATCCTCTGGCGCTGAACCCCGCTCTATCAGCGGCCCTGGTGGCGGTGGCATGCTGGGTAATAAAGGGGTTAATACCAGCTTTGTTATACAAGCTGGTATTAAGCCCGAGATTCTTAATGTCAGGCCACGTTTGACCCGGCCACTAAGAATCTCCAATAAAGGATTAAAAAAAACACAACACAGAGAAAATTTTTTATTAGAAATGAAAAAAAAAAAGCCATTAGGGACTCTATCTTTAATTAAAAAATCCTCTTCCGTCCGACGTAGTCCAAAATGCGATGTCCTCTCTGCTACATCCCCTGTGCATAGATATAGATGTCTATGCACAGGGAATGAGCAGATGAGAACAATCTCAGCTCTGCTACATCAGGCAGCAGGCGGGCTCTAGGACCCTGGAGCTGCGGCAGCCTGCAGCCCCACACAGAGCAGACAGCCAGACTCATTACTGTGCGAGTTTCCCTGCGATTACTTGCACAGTAACGAATCCAATGCAAGTCAATGGCAATCCTAGTTTTGTCAGAGTCTCTGACAAAACTAGGATTGCCATTGATTTCCATTGGACTCGTTACTGTGCGAGTAAACGCTGGGAAACTCACAGAGTAACGAGTCCTAGCAGATAGAGCCTGAAGCTTCCGAGACACATCTGCGATTTGTCAATCGCACATTACTCGCTATTACTCGCTTCCCCATTCATTAACATTGGACTCGCTAGACTCGCAACGAGTAGCGAGTCCCGGGCTCGGACTCGCTAGAGTCAAGCTATTCCGAGTAATTTAGGACTCGCCCATCACTACTATTCACCGATCCTGCCACCAGACCAAATGGGCAGCCCAGTATGATACTTCTGCACCACTGGATGAATGATGCCCAAGGGGCCCAGCTACACCACGCAAAAATTATAAAAAAGTGCAAGAATTCTTTTCTGATAAACAAAAAATTCTTTAATAGGGTATTGGTTAGGTGTTTTGGCCAAGACTTTGTAAGCTCGTAACCAACGTCAAGGATCCCCATGCTTACGGGTCCTAACAAAATACTCACAAAAACTGCTCAAAAAAGGAAGCAATAGAAAACCTCATTAGCTGCTGCCAAAAACAAATCCAACACAGCACTTACACAGGATGCAGTCAGACCAGGGGCGGACCCAGACTGTAGTGGGCCCCGATGCAAGAAATTTTTTGGGGGGCCCCCCGCCCCTCATAGTGGCAATAAAGTAATGTAAACATATAGATTGTAATATTTATTTACAACGCAACCCTCAAAGAGCCCTGCATAAAGTATAAAGGCTTCCTCACACCCCTCCAAATATTATCATGCCCCCACAGAGCCCTCCAGATATATTAAAATGGCTTCCATATTATATAATTGGCTATATATATTTTAATACATCATCCATAGTCCTCCATATATTATAATGCATTCCACGACCCTCCATATATTATAATACACCCACATAGCCCTCCATATAGTATAAGGCAGTCCCATAGTCCTCCATATAGTATAATGGGCCCTCATATTCCTCCATATAGCATATTGCACCCCATACTCCTCCTATGTTATATTGCACATTACATAGTCTCCCATCACAGTATTCACGGGTTAAAAAAAAAAAAGTAAATACTCACCTCTCTTCTTGCTGCTCCGCTCTGCACGTATCAGCACAGTGGCACTCAGTGATGACGTCATCGTGCCCCACCATGCTGAGCTGCAAAAAGCAGACAGCTCAGCCAGGACTCGAGTGAAGAATGCTGCCGGCAGAGGCAGCCGAGACTATAGGAACGGAAGCGGCATCCGCGGGGAATTACCACTGGCGCACACACACCTTGTACGCATGTGGCTCCGCTCCAAATGCCTTGTAGACACGCGGCTCTGCTCCACATGCCCTGTGCACACGCCTCCACTCCGTACACATGCGGCTCCTCTACAGGACGCCCCAGCATATGCGGCTCCACTCCATCCACCTTATGCACACGCGGCTTTACTCCATATGTCCCGCACATGTGGCCCTGCCTCATACTGACGCGGCTCTGCACACACGTGGCTCCGCTCCGTACACCTCGTACATACTCGGCTCTGCTCCATACACCTCGTACACACTCGGCTCTGCTCCGTACACCTCACACACACTCGGCTCTGCTCTGTACACCTCATACACTCGGCTCTGCTCCGTACACCTCGTACACACTCGGCTCCGCTCCGTACACCTCGTACACACTCGGCTCTGCTCCATACACCTCGTACACACGTGGCTCCGCTCCGTACACCTCGTACATACTCGGCTCTCCTCCATACACCTCGTACACACTCGGCTCTGCTCCGTACACCTCACACACACTCGGCTCTGCTCTGTACACCTCATACACTCGGCTCTGCTCCGTACACCTCGTACACACTCGGCTCCGCTCCGTACACCTCGTACACACTCGGCTCTGCTCCATACACCTCGTACACACTCGGCTCTGCTCCATACACCTCGTACACACTCGGCTCTGCTCCATACACCTCGTACACACTCGGCTCTGCTCCATACACCTCGTACACACTCGGCTCCGCTCCGTACACCTCGTACACACTCGGCTCCGCTACGTACACACTCGGCTCCGCTCTGTACACCTCGTACACACTCGGCTCCGCTCCGTATGCCTCGTACACACTCGGCTCCGCTCCGTACGCCTCGTACACACTCGGCTCCGCTCCGTACGCCTCGTACACACTCGGCTCCGCTCCGTACGCCTCGTACACACTCGGCTCCGCTCCGTACGCCTCGTACACACTCGGCTCCGCTCCGTACCCTCGTACACACTCGGCTCTGCTCCATACACCTCATACACTCGGCTCTGCCCCATACACCTCGTACACATGCGGCTCAGCTCCGTACACCTCGTACACACTCGGCTCTGCTCCGTACACCTCATACACACTCGGCTCTGCTCCGTACACCTCGTACACACTCGGCTCTGCTCCGTACACCTCGTACACACTCGGCTCTGCTCCGTACACCTCGTACACACTCGGCTCTGCTCCGTACACCTCGTACACACTCGGCTCTGCTCTGTACACCTCATACACTCGGCTCCGCTCCGTACACTCGTACACACTCGGCTCCGCTCCGTACACCTCGTACACACTCGGCTCCGCTACGTACACACTCGGCTCCGCTCTGTACACCTCGTACACACTCGGCTCCGCTCCATACACCTCGTACACACTCGGCTCCGCTCCGTACGCCTCGTACACACTCGGCTCCGCTCCGTACGCCTCGTACACACTCGGCTCCGCTCCGTACGCTTAGTACACACTCGGCTCCGCTCCGTACGCCTCATACACACTCGGCTCCGCTCCGTACGCCTCGTACACACTCGGCTCCGCTCCATACACCTCGTACACACTCGGCTCTGCTCCGTACACCTCATACACTCGGCTCTGCTCCGTACACCTCGTACACATGCGGCTCAGCTCCGTACACCTCGTACACACTCGGCTCTGCTCCGTACACCTCGTACATACTCGGCTCTGCTCCGTACACCTCGTACACACTCGGCTCGGCTCCGTACACCTCGTACACACTCGGCTCTGCTCCGTACACCTCGTACACACTCGGCTCCGCTCCGTACACCTCGTAGACACTCGGCTCTGCTCCGTACACCTCGTACACACTCGGCTCCGCTCCGTACACCTCGTACACACTCGGCTCTGCTCCGTACACCTCGTACACACTCGGCTCTGCTCCGTACACCTCGTACACACTCGGCTCTGCTCCGTACACCTCGTACACACTCGGCTCCGCTCCGTACACCTCGTACACACTCGGCTCCGCTCCGTACACACTCGGCTCCGCTACATACACACTCGGCTCCGCCTTGTACACCTCGTACACACTCGGCTCCGCTCCGTACACCTCGTACACACTCGGCTCCGCTCCGTACGCCTCGTACACACTCGGCTCCGCTCCGTACGCCTCGTACACACTCGGCTCTGCTCCGTACACCTCGTCCACACTCGGCTCTGCTCCGTACACCTCATACACTCGGCTCTGCTCCGTACACCTCGTACACATGCGGCTCAGCTCCGTACACCTCGTACACACTCGGCTCCGCTCCGTACACCTCATACACACACAGCTCCGCTCCGTACACCTCGTACACACTCGGCTCCGCTCCGTACGCCTCGTACACACTCGGCTCTGCTCCGTACACCTCGTACACACTCGGCTCTGCTCCATACACCTCATACACTCGGCTCTGCTCCGTACACCTCATACACATGCGGCTCAGCTCCGTACACCTCGTACACACTCGGCTCTGGTCCGTACACCTCATACACACTCGGCTTCGCTACGTACACACTCGGCTCCGCTACGTACACACTCGGCTCCGCTACGTACACCTCGTACACACTCGGCTCCGCTACGTACACACTCGGCTCTGCTCCGTACATCTTGTACACACTCGGCTCCGCTACGTACACCACGTATACACTCTGAACTCTGCTCCATACACCTCATACACACTCGGCTCTGCTACATCCACACTGTAAATCCCTCCTGACATAAACTTCATCTCATCCAGCACCATGACAACCAGCACAGCAGAGTCCTGCATACACTGAGGAGCTGATCATGTGACCACTGACTCCTCCCCTCAATGTGACATCATCACAGGTCCTGTAAAAGCATAAAGGCAGTGTACAGAGCAGCAACCCCCCCCCCCCCCCCCCCGGTCTGTCCTCAGCCTCTGCCCTGTCTTTGGTCCCTTTCCTTGTACCTGGGTCCTTGTGCAGAGCTGTGTCCCCTCATCTGCTGCTGCTGCTGATGATGCTGAACAGCCGTCAGCCATGTGGAGAGAATTTCAGAGGCCCGCGCGCATTGCCAGGATTGGTTGAGTGAGGTCCTCCCCACAGTGCAGGAGAGGTCACATGACTCACTCTCTGCACTGTGATTGGGGCTCTGTCCTCGCTCCTGAGCTGCTGTGAGGGGGCGTGGCCGGCACCTAGAAGAGGCGTGGCCGGCAGCATGTCGGCTTATTCTCCGTGCCTTGAGGGGGGGCCCCCTAGCCTGTCGGGGCCCTGGTGCCGCTGCACCAGCGGCACCACGGTAGGTCCGCCCCTGAGTCAGACCCCAATAAAAAGCAAACACAGGTGCACAGAACCAATAAAAATCACCATCAACCTGCCAAGACATGGGGGAGGTGATTTGCTATGCACAGCTCAAGGTTTGCATGTAAAGAGAAAAAGAGATGAATGGAGCAAACTTTAAAGTTCAGTGTTCATACAGAACATAAGCTTTACAAAACAATCATTGTGAGTTTGGAGTTTAGGTGGTTTATATATGCAAACTGCAAATAAGCAATGCTGTGCTCGGGTAAACTTGTTGTGCAGCCCTGTGCGAGTAGCTTGCAGTGTTTAAATTTCTCACACTGGGGGCTAAAAAAAATATCACAAGAACCAGCTCTCCTTTCTCCAGAAGTGCTTTGCTTATGGCTTGCTGTATGTGGGTGGAGAGCCAAACTGCCCAATCAAGTGACTTTAAATGAGGTTGGGGTCCAGAACAGAACTTCATCTATAAGTCCGACTGAACCCGCAGAACCCAAACTTCTGTGGGTTCACTTATCTCTAAAAGGAATAGGCAAAAATTTGAGTCTCTACATGTGTAAAGCTAGTAAAGACATGCTCCAAAAGACTTGCTAAAGTCAAATAACTGCAGCGAAAGGTGGTCGTACAAAATAATGACACAGGGGGCCTGAAAATTAAAGCACATCATAGTTTTCAGATATTTTTAAAATGTTTAGAAAAACGTGTAATTCCTATATACGGTACTTTACAAATACTCACTTTGTCCTGGAATATAAAAACATTTACATTTGTTGGTGAAATATGGAAAAGTTCACCGGATATTAATACTTTTCCAAGGTAGTGTATGTCACCTATCAGTGTTGGTCTTTTTATTGAGATTTATTTCCAGTATCAGCCCAGTCATCTACAGAGGTTCTCCTGTACCCACAATTAGGGTGCGCTACTACAGTTGTAAACATGGTTACCACACTAGGGGCCCATCAGATGTTACGCCCCTGAGCTAAAACTCTAGCTATAGCTACATAACAAACATTTTGTTCTTTATGTTAGTAGTTTCAAAATCCAAAAGGGGTCCTGAACTTTAGTTTTTTTTTTCCGTAGAGATAGCCCTTTAACTTTTAGATTTGATATGAGTTATAAATACTGTAAAAACAAAATCCTGACTTATTGGCCGAATTAAATCTACTACAGCTAGTCTAATATATAAAGCTGAATGTGTGTAGGTATGTATGTATGTGTGTATATCCGGGATTGGCATCTACACCGTTGCAACGACAGCCACAAAATTTTGCACAGTCACACGTCTGGACCCTGAGAGCGTCATAGGCTATGTTGTGAGGCCAAATTTTAACCCCGCGCATTCCAATTCATCAAACAATTTTGCCCCTATCTACATAATGGGGAAAAAGTGACAGCTACCAGTTGACAGTTGTGAATGAGAGGGGCTTAATGATAGCGCCAAACAGCATATACCAGCATAAAGTCACTAAGGTGGTGCCCCAACATGAGATATTCACCACGCACGGGGACATGTATACACACCACACGTACGCAAAGAGTAATAGCAAGTGTATAGTCGCTAAGGTGCAGCCCCAACATTAGATACTCACCACGCACCTAAACAAACACACACCCACCACAAAGAGACACACACAACACAGACACACACACCACACAGACCCCCCCCCCCACAGGGACACACACATATACACACCCTATAGGGACACATGCACTCACCCCACAGGGACACACACCACAAAGAGAAATACACACACACCCCACACAGACACCCCCCCACAGGGACACACACACATTCACACCCTATAGGGACACATGCACTCACCCCACAGGGACACACACACACACAAAGAGATACACACAACACATACACACACAAACACCACACAGACCACCCCACAGGGACACACACATACACACCCTATAGGGACACATGCACTCACCCCACAGGGACACACACACACCACAAAGAGACACACACAACAGAGACACACACCACATAGACCCCCCCACAGGGACACACACACATACACACCCTATAGGGACACATGCACACACCCCACAGGGACACACACATATACACACCCTATAAGGACACATGCACTCACCCCACAGGGACACACACACACCACAATGAGAAACACACACACCCCACACAGACACCCCCCCACAGGGACACACACACATTCACACCCTATAGGGACACATGCACTCACCCCACAGGGACACACACACAAAGAGACACACACAACACAAATACACACACACACAAACACCGCACAGACCCCCCCACAGGGACACACACATACACACCCTATAAGGACACATGCACTCACCCCACAGGGACACACACACCGCAAAGAGACACACACAACAGAGACACACACCACATAGACCCTCCCCCCACAGGGACACACACACATACACACCCTATAGGGACACATGCACTCACCCCACAGGGACACACACATACACACACCCCAGGGACACACACCACACAGACAGACTAAGATGGGCACAAATCGCCTCACACAACTTGCCTCAAACGTGTGCTATCTTTAATTTCCAAACATAAACATCTGATTAAAAACAGCCAATGTGCAACACATGTGCCATATAGGGAATTAAGGCAGATGTCAGTCACATGAGCTGTCTGTTATGTGTATGTGTGAGGTAACATCAGGGCCGGCGTCAGCACCCGGCGTACCCGGGCAAGTGCCGGGGCCCGACGGCTTGGAGGGGGCCCACCGGGCCCCTGAGGGCTAGGGTCACACTTGTGTTGTGACCCTAGCCTGACGCAAGTATTGTCTGCTGCAGCGCAGAGCGTTTAACGCTGTGCGCTGCCAGCAACTGAGCCCATAGAAACCCGCAGTTTACATTGACAACCATTGGTTGTCATGGTAAACGTCGGGTTTCTATGGGCTGCCTCCAGCGCATAGCAGGGTTGCAACATACAATACTTGCTTAAGGCTAGGGTCACAATGCAAGTGTGACCCTAGCCTCAGGGGCCCCTGAGCACTGCCACCACAGCCAGAGCCATATCCAGGGGCAGCTGGGGGGTCATTTTCAGGCTCCTGCAGGCTGCAGCACCAGAGGTCTCCCTCCTCCCCCCTCCACGGGAGCCGACAGAGCTGCAGTGCACACACTGTGTGTGCTAGTGTGCTTACAGGACCTGTGATGATGTCAATGGATGGGGAGGAGTCAGGGGTCTCATGATCAGCTCCTCAGTGTATCCAGGACAGTGCTGGCCATGAATGATGCTCAAATAAGGTGAAGTTTGTGTGTGGTCAGGAGGCATTTACAGTGTGAATGTAGCAGAGGTGAGTGTGTACTAGGTGTATGGCAATTAGGTGAAGTTTGTGTGAGGTCAGGAGGCATTTACAGTGTGAATGTAGCAGAGGTGAGTGTGTACGAGGTGTACGGAGCAGAGCCGTGTGTGTACGAGGTGTACGGAGCAGAGCCGAGTGTGTACGAGGTGTACGGAGCAGAGCCGTGTGTGTACGAGGTGTACGGAGCAGAGCCGAGTGTGTACGAGGTGTACGGAGCAGAGCCGAGTGTGTACGAGGTGTACGGAGCGGAGCCGAGTGTGTACGAGGTGTACGGAGCGGAGCAGAGTGTGTACGAGGTGTACGGAGAAGAGCCGTGTGTGTACGAGGTGTACGGAGAAGAGCCGTGTGTGTACGAGGTGTACGGAGAAGAGCCGTGTGTGTACGAGGTGTACGGAGAAGAGCCGTGTGTGTACGAGGTGTACGGAGCAGAGCCGAGTGTGTACGAGGTGTACGGAGAAGAGCCGTGTGTGTACGAGGTGTACGGAGCAGAGCCGAGTGTGTACGAGGTGTACGGAGCAGAGCCGAGTGTGTACGAGGTGTACGGAGAAGAGCCGTGTGTGTACGAGGTGTACGGAGAAGAGCCGTGTGTGTACGAGGTGTACGGAGCAGAGCCGTGTGTGTACGAGGTGTACGGAGCAGAGCCGTGTGTGTACGAGGTGTACGGAGCAGAGCCGAGTGTGTACGAGGTGTACGGAGCGGAGCCGAGTGTGTACGAGGTGTACGGAGCGGAGCCATGTGTGTACGAGGTGTACGGAGAAGAGCCATGTGTGTACGAGGTGTACGGAGCAGAGCCGAGTGTGTACGAGGTGTACGGAGCAGAGCCGAGTGTGTACGAGGTGTACGGAGCAGAGCCATGTGTGTACGAGGTGTACGGAGCAGAGCCGAGTGTGTACGAGGTGTACGGAGCAGAGCCATGTGTGTACGAGGTGTACGGAGCAGAGCCGAGTGTGTACGAGGTGTACGGAGAGGAGCCGAGTGTGTACGAGGTGTACGGAGCAGAGCCGAGTGTGTACGAGGTGTACGGAGCAGAGCCGAGTGTGTACGAGGTGTACGGAGCAGAGCCGAGTGTGTACGAGGTGTACGGAGCAGAGCCATGTGTGTACGAGGTGTACGGAGCAGAGACGAGTGTGTACGAGGTGTACGGAGCAGAGCCGCGTGTGTACGAGGTGTACGGAGCAGAGCCGAGTGTGTACGAGGTGTACAGAGCAGAGCCATGTGTGTACGAGGTGTACGGAGCAGAGCCGAGTGTGTACGAGGTGTACGGAGAGGAGCCGAGTGTGTACGAGGTGTACGGAGCAGAGCCGAGTGTGTACGAGGTGTACGGAGCAGAGCCGAGTGTGTACGAGGTGTACGGAGCAGAGCCATGTGTGTACGAGGTGTATGGAGCAGAGCCGCGTGTGTATGAGGTGTACGGAGCAGAGCCGTGTGTGTAAGAGGTGTACGGAGCAGAGCCATGTGTGTACGAGGTGTATGGAGCAGAGCCGCGTGTGTATGAGGTGTACGAAGCAGAGCCGCGTGTGTACGAAGTATGTGTACCAGTGGTAGCCCCCCGCGGATTCCGCTCCTATAGTCTCAGCCACCTTTGCCAGCAGCATTCTTCTCCAGAGTCTCTTCTGCCGCTGTCTGCATTCTGCAGCTCAGCATGGAGGGGCACGATGTCATCACTGTGCTGATATGTGCAGAGCGACCGGAGGAGACTGGAGCGGCAAGAAGAAAGGTGAGGAGAAAGAGAGATCTGGACGGCCAGACACTCCGCCTGGCTGCGGTGCCACCATATGGCAGTGCGGCTCCATTGAGCTGCTTGCATTATTTGTGTGCTTGAGAATGCTCGTGTATATACCAAACATCCTCAGACGCACAAAATGCAACATTTTGCATTTGAAGGGTATTTTTAAAAGGCGCAAGGGAATGCAATCGCATTTTAGCCCGCTCCTAACAATGTGTAATATACCGTATATACTCGCGTATAAGCCGAGTTTTTCAGCCCAAACATTGGGCTGAAAAGTACCCCCCTCGGCTTATACGCGAGTCAGTGCTGTATACCGATGTATACATCGGTACATACCGATGTATACATCGGTATACAGCAGCCCCCGCATCCCCAGTAATGCAGGGCCCCCCCAGCCTCACTCCGGTCACCTGTAAAGCAAACTATACTTATCAATGTCCCGCTGTCCGCGCCCGCTCGCCGCTGCCGTCCACGATCCTCCATCTTCATGCGTCTTCTTCCTGTTTCTGTGCTTGTCGCAGGCAATGACGTAATTCCCTGCGACGAGAACAGGAAACAGGAAGAAGACGCATGAAGATGGAGGATCGTGGACGGCAGCGGCGAGCGGGCGCGGACAGCGGGACATTGATAAGTATAGTTTGCTTTACAGGTGACCGGAGCGAGGCTGGGGGGCCCTGCATTACTGGGGCTGCTGTATACTACCGCTGGGGCTGCAATATACTACTACTGGGGCTGTATACACTACCACTGGGACTGCGTCTATACTACCACTGGGGCTGTATATACCTCTGGGGCCCTGTATACTACCACTGGGGCTGTATATACCTCTGGGGCCCTGTATACTACCACTGGGGCTGTATAAACCACTGGGGCTGTATATACCACCACTGGGGCTGTATATACCACTGGGGCTGTATATACTGCTGGGGCCCTGTATACTACCACTGGGGCTGTATATACTACCACTGGGGCTGTATATACTACTAGGGCTGCGTCTATACTACCACTGGGGCTGTATATACCACTGGGGCTGTATATACTACTGGGGCTGCGTGTATACTACCACTGGGGCTGCTGTATCTAACTCTGGGACTGCTGTATACCACACTGCTGGGGGCTGTATACTTGTGCTAGGGTCCACCCTCGGCTTATACACGAGTCAATAGATTTTCCCAGGTTTTGGGGGCAAAAGTAGGGGGGTCGGCTTATACACGGGTATATACGGTACTCACTGTCAGAAACAGCTCTTGCTGGATTCGGCAGTCACTGTTCCTGTAAGGCTGCCTTCACATAGGAGTTTTTTTTAAAAATGTGGCAGTTGCGGTAAAAAAAACCCCCGCATCTGCCGCATTTTCCGTCTAGCGGCTGCACTTGCTGCACGTTTGCGGCAAGCCCCATGCATTGTCTATGGGGCTTGCGGTAAGTGTGCGGCTATATATATATATATATTATAGTCCGCGATATGTACTTAAAGGGGGCCCACTGAGACCTTTTCGCCCGGGGCCCACAGAAACCTGGAGCCGGCCCTGGGTAACATATACTACCCGGCCAGGGGGAGGGTTTACTGTTGGCTGGAGATTTATAATGCTGCCTATAGCAATCAATCACAGCTCAGCTTCTATTTTCTTACAGGTCATTAGTGTGACATATTCAAATTCTATTTTGTTATAGTTAACATAAGTTATTTATTAACCCGGGCGTAGCCGGGTACTATAGCTAGTATAGTATAATATAGCCTCACAGCCCTCCATATAGTAAAATGCAGTCTCCTAGCCCTCCATATAGTACAATGCAGCCTCTTATCCTTCCACATAGAATAATGCAGCCTCATAGCTATCCATATAGTATAATGCAGCATCAAATCCCTCCATATAGTATAATGCAGCCTCACAGCCCTCTGTATAGTATAATTCAGCCTCACAACCCTCCATATAGTATAATTCCACCTCACAGCCCTCCAGATAGTATAATGCAGCCTCACAGCCCTCCATATAGTATAATGCAGCCTCATAGCCTTCCATATAGTATAATTCAGCCTCACAGCCCTTCATATAGTATAATAAAGCCTCACATCCCTCCATATAGTAAAATGCAGTCTCCTAGCCCTCCATATAGTAAAATGCAGCCTCTTATCCTTCCACATAAAATAATGCAGCCTCATAGCTATCCATATAGTATAATGCAGCATCACATCCCTCCTTATAGTATAATGCAGCCTCACAGCCCTCTGTATAGTATAATTCAGCCTCACAACACTCCATATAGCATAATTCCAACTCACAGCCCTACAGATAGTATAATGCAGCCTCACAGCCCTCCATATAGTATAATGCAGCCTCATAGCCTTTCAAATAGAATAATGCAGCCGCATAGCTATCCATATAGTATAATGCAGCATCAAATCCCTTTATATAGTGTAATGCAGCCTCACAGCCCTCTGTATGGCATAATTCAGCCTCACAACCCTACATATAGTATAATTCCACCTCACAGCTCTCCAGATAGTATAATGCATATAATGCAGCCTCATAGCCTTCCATATAGTATAATTCAGCCTCACAGCCCTTCATATAGTATAATAAAGCCTCACAGCCCTCTATATAGTGAAATGCAGTCTCATAGCCCTCCATACAGTAAGATGCAGCCTCATATCCTTCCACATAGAACAATGCAGCCTCATAGCTATTAATATAGTATAATGCAGCCTCAAAGCCCTCCATATAGCATAATGCAGCCTCACAGCCCTCCATATGTTATAATGCAGTCTCACAGCCCATCAAATAATATAATGCAGCATCATAACCCTCCAGATAATATAATGCAGCATCACAGCCCTCCAGATAATAAAATTCAGCATCACAGCCTTTTATATAATATAATGCAGCATCACAGCCCTCCAAATAATATAATGCAGCATCACAGTCCTTCATATAATATAATGCAGTGATACAGCCCTTCATATAATATAATGCAGTGTCACAGCCCTCCAAATAACATGATACAGCATCATAGCCCTTCATATCATTTAATGCAGTGACACAGCCCTCCAAATAGTATAATTCCACCTAACAGCCCTCCATATAGTATAATGCAGCATCACAGTCCTCCATATAGTAAAATACCGCCTCACAGCCCTCCATATAGTAAAATATAGTCTCCTAGCCCTCTATATAGTAAAATGCAACCTCACATGCCTCCACATACAATAATGCAGCCTCACAGCCCTCCATATAGTATAATACAACCTCAAAGTCCTCCATATACTATAATGCAGCCCCACAACCCTCCATATATTATAATTCAGCCTCACAGCTCTCCTTATAGTATAATGCAGCCTCACAGCCTGTAATATAATATATTGTAGACTCATAGGCCTCCATATAATATAATGCAGCCTTATAGCACTGCTGATAATATAATGCAGCGTCATAGCCCTCCAGATAATATAATGCAGTATCACAGCCCTCCAAATAATATTATACAGCGTCACAGTCCTTTATATAATATAATGTAGTGTCACAACCCTTCATATAATGCAGTGTCACAGCCCTCCAAATAATATAATACAGTGTCACAGTCCTTCATATAATATAATGCAGTGTCACCGCCCTTCATATAATATAATGCAGTGTCACAGCCCTCCAAATAATAAGATACAACATCATAGCCCTTCATATAATATAATGCAGCATCACAGTCCTCCAAATAATATAAATCAGCATCACAGCCTTTCATATAATATAATGCAGACTGATAGCATTATAGATAATATAATGCAACATCATAGCTCTCCAGATAATATAATGCAGCGTCATAACCCTCCAGATACTCCCAGCGAGACCCTCAATAACCAGTCTGACAGACCTGGGACAAGGGGCATCTAACCCCATTCCAATCGACCACCTATTAATTGATGGAGCGCTCCTCTTACACAGGGAGATACAACAATCTGAATCTCTACCAGATATCACTTTTATAAAATACTAGCTGTGAGCCCGATGCAAATGCATCGGGATTCTAGAACGTGCATTAATTTGATTATAGTAGTTATAGCTGTTAGCCTGATGCAAATGCATCGGGTATCTAAAATATGTTTATTGTTTTTTTAAACATTTTTAAATAATAATCGCATCATCAATAGCAATAATATAAGCCATAGCATTATTATTAGCAGTATTAGCAGTATTAATAGCATTATTAGCAGTATTATGAGCATTAATAACAGTATTAATAGCATTAATAGCATTATTATTAGCATTAATAGCATTATTAATAGCATTATTAGCATGAATAATAGCATTAATAACATTATTAATAGCATTAATAGCATTATTATTAGCATTAATAGCATTAATAATAGCATTATTAGCATTATTAATAGCATTAATAACATTATTAATAGCATTAATAGCATTATTATTAGCATTAATAGCATTAATAATAACATTATTAGCATTAATAATAGCATTAATAACATTATTAATAGCATTAATAGTATTATTATTAGCATTAATAATAGGATTAATAACATTATTAATAGCATTAATAGCATTATAATTAGCATTAATAGCATTAATAATAGCATTATTAGCATTAATAATAGCATTAATAACATTATTAATAGCATTAATAGCATTATTATTAGCATTAATAGCAATATTAATAGCATTAATAGGATAAATATTAGCATTAATAGCATTAATAGCATAATTAATAGCATTAATAGCATTATTAATAGCATTAATAGCATTATTATTAGCATTAATAGCATTAATAATAGCATTAATAGCATTAATAATAGCATTGATAACATTATTAATAGCATTAATAGCATTATTAATAGCATTAATAGCATTAATAGGATAAATATTAGCATTAATAGCATTAATAGCATTATTAATAGCATTATTATTGGCATTAATAGCATTAATAATAGCAGCATTATTAGCATTAATAATAGCATTAATAACATTATTAATAGCATTAATAGCATTATGATTAGCATTAATAGCATTAATAATACCATGAATAGGATAAATATTAGCATTAATAGCAATAATAGCATAATTAATAGCATTAATAGCATTATTAATAGCATTAATAGCATTAATAGGACAAATATTAGCATTAATAGCATTATTAATAGCATTAATAATACCATTAATAGGATAAATATTAGCATTAATATCATAATTAATAGCATTAGTAGCATTATTAATAGCATTAATAGCATTATTATTAGCATTAATAGCATTAATAATAGCATTATTAGCATTAATAATAGCATTAATAACATTATTAATAGAAATAGCATTTATTAATTAAGCATTAAAATTATTATACATTAATAGCATAATAATACCATTAATGGATAATATATTAGCATTAATAGCATATAATAGCATTATTATTAAGCATTAATAGCATTAATACATATATAGCATAATAGCATTAAATAGCAATTAATAATAATAGCATAATAAATTATTATGCATTAATAGCATTATAGCATAAAGCATAAAATAGCATTATTAGCATAATAATAGCATTAATAAATATTAATAGCATTAATAGCATTATTATAGCATTAATAGCATTAATAATTAATTAATAGCATAATAATAGCATTAATAACATTAATTAATAGCATTATTAGCATTATATAGCTATTAATAGCATTAAAAATAGCATTATTAATAGAGCAATAGCAATAATAATAGCATTAATAGATTAATAGCATTAAATTAATAGCATTAATAGCATAATAAAGATTAATAATTTAATAGCATTATACATTAATAGCATTAATAGCATAATAATAGCATTAATAGCATTAATTAGCATTAATAATAAATATGCATTAATAGCATTAATAGCATTATTAATAGCATTAAATAGCATTAAAATAATAGATTAATTAATATAGCATTATAATACATAATAGCATTAATAATAGCATTATAGCATAAAATAGCATTAATAGCATTATTATAGCATTAATAGCATAATTAATAGCATTAATAGCATTAATAGATAAATATTAGCATTAATAGCATTAATACATAATTAATAGCATTAATAGCATTATTAATTAGCATTAATAGCATTATATTTGCATTAATAGCATTAATAATAGCATTAATAGCATTATTATTAGCATTAAATTAAATTTTTTAATTGAATTAATTATATTATTATTATTATTTTTTTATATATTATAATTATTTTTAATTATTTAGTATTTAATTAAATTTATTATTAGGCTGAGACATTCTCATTCAGTCGCTGAAGGTATATAATTTGCAATATTAATTATTATATTTTATTGAATTATTTATATTTTTTATTATTATTTATTATTTTTAATTATTTTTAATTATTTTTTTTATTATTAAATTTATTATTTAGGCTGAGACCAGTTCTCATTCAGGTCCGCTGGAAGGCTGATATAATTAGCATATATTTAATTTTTTATTATTATTTTTATTGAATTATTTATTATTTTTTATTTATTTTTTTATTATTTTTTAATTATTTTTAATTATTTTTTTTTTATTATTAAATTTATTATTTAGGCTGAGACCCAGTTCTCATTCAGGTCCGCTGGAAGGGCTGATATAATTAGCATATATTAATTTTTTTATTATTATTTTTATTGAATTATTTATTATTTTTTATTTATTTTTTTATTATTTTTTAATTATTTTTTAATTATTTTTTTTATTATTAAATTTATTATTTAGGCTGAGACCCAGTTCTCATTCAGGTCCGCTGGAAGGGCTGATATAATTAGCATATATTTAAATTTTTTATTATTATTTTTATTGAATTATTTATTATTTTTTATTTATTTTTTTATTATTTTTTAATTATTTTTTAATTATTTTTTTTATTATTAAATTTATTATTTAGGCTGAGACCCAGTTCTCATTCAGGTCCGCTGGAAGGGCTGATATAATTAGCATATATTTAATTTTTTTATTATTATTTTTATTGAATTATTTATTATTTTTTATTTATTTTTTTATTATTTTTTAATTATTTTTTAATTATTTTTTTTTATTATTAAATTTATTATTTAGGCTGAGACACAGTTCTCATTCAGGTCCGCTGGAAGGGCTGATATAATTAGCATATATTTAATTTTTTTATTATTATTTTTATTTAATTATTTATTATTTTTTATTTATTTTTTTATTATTTTTTAATTATTTTTTAATTATTTTTTTTATTATTAAATTTATTTATTTTTTTAAGTCAGACTGAGACGCAGTTCTCATTCAGGTCCGCATTTTTTTTTTTTTATTATTATTTTTATTTAATTATTTATTATTTTTTATTTATTTTTTTATTATTTTTTAATTATTTTTAAATTATTTTTTTTATTATTAAATTTATTTATTTTTTTAAGTGAGAGTGAGACACAGTTCTCATTCAGGTCCGCCTTTTTTTTCCCCATTGACATACATTACCGGTGTGTCGGCGATTTTATGGCCGCCGACCTGGTTCTATTTGTCGGCCCTAAAATCGCGGACACACCGCTAATGCATGTCTATGGGCAGTGAGCTCGAATTCTGATTGGTCGGCGTCCAATCCGAAATCGGGCTGACTGCCCATAGAGATGCATTAGCGGTGTGTCCGCGATTTTAGGGCCGACAAATAGAACCAGGTGGCCGGCCATAAAATCGCCGACACATCGGTAATGTATGTCAATGGGGAAAAAAAAAGGCGGACCTGAATGAGAACTGTGTCTCACTCTCACTTAAAAAAATAAATAAATTTAATAATAAAAAAAATAATTAAAAAATAATTTAAAAATAATAAAAAAATGAGGGGCTCTTCTGATTGGCTGAGGGCAGTATACATCGACCAATCAGAAGAGGGCCTCAGATCTCATTGAGGTAGAATGGCGGATTTTTCGTCCATTCTATCTTAATGAGAAGGAAGAGGACGTCGGAGGTGGAAGTTTGCGAAAAGAAGACAGAAGATCCCCGGGGCCGGACGAAGAGGCGGAGATGGCGGAAAGAAGAGAGAAGACCCCCGGGGCCGGAGGAAGAGGACGCCTGGTCGGACGAAGGACTTGTGGATCGGACGGACGATCAGATGACTTGAAGGCATGTAAGTGATGGAGGGGACGTTAGGTTAGGGGACGGCGGGGGCTTCGGGTGTAGGGCTTTAGGTGTTAGTGGTGTGAGCTTAGGAGGCGGCGGGGCTTAGAGGGCAGGGGGGGGTAGGGGTTTAGGTGCGGAATCGGGGGTAGGGGGTTGGGTGCGGCTTAGGGGGTAGGGGCTTGCGGCAGAGGGTAGTGGATTAGGGCGGCAGGGGGTAGGGGCTTCGGCGGCGGGGTAGTGGGTTAGGGGTTAGGGCGGCAGGGGGTAGGGGCTGCGGCGGGGTAGTGGGTTAGGGCGGCAGGGGGTAGGGGCTTCGGCGGCGGGGTAGTGGCTTAGGGGTTAGGTGCGGCAGAGTGTAGTGGGTGCGGCGGGGTAGTGGGTTAGGGCGGCAGGGGGTAGGGGCTTGCGGCAGAGGGTAGTGGCTGCGGCGGGGTAGTGGGTTAGGGCGGCAGGGGGTAGGGGCTTCGGCGGCGGGGTAGTGGGTTAGGGGTTAGGGCGGCTTAGGGTGTAGGGGTGCGGCGGACTTAGGGGGTAGGGGTTTAGGTGCGGCGGGTGGGGGCTTGGCGGCGGGAGCTTAGGAGGCTGTGTAGGGGTGCGGCGGACTTAGGGGGTAGGGGTTTAGGTGCGGCGGGTGGGGGCTTGGCGGCGGGAGCTTAGGAGGCTGCGGGGCTTAGGGGGTAGGGGGTTAGGTGCGGCGGGGCTTACGGGGTAGGGTCATAGGTGCGGCGGGTCGGGGCTTAGGGTGTAGGGGTGCGGGGGCAGGGGGCTGTAGTGTACAGCGCGTAGTGGTTTAGGGCGGCAGGGGGCTGTAGTGTACAGCGCGATGGTATACTACAGTCCCATGGCGCTTATGGGCATGGGACTGTAGTATACTATAGCGGTGTACACTACAGTCGTATGGGCTTAGGGCGGCAGGGGGCTGTAGTGTACAGCGCGATGGTATACTACAGTCCCATGGCGCTTATGGGCATGGGACTGTAGTATACTATAACGGTGTACAGTGGTAGGGGCATAGGTGCGGCGGGTCGGGGCTTAGGGTGTAGGGGTGCGGCGGACTTAGGAGGTAGGGGTTTAGGTGTGGCGGGTGGGGGCTTGGCGGCGGGAGCTTAGGAGGGCGCGTAGTGGCTTAGAGCGGCAGGGGGCTGTAGTGTACAGCGCGATGGTATACTACAGTCCCATGGCGGTTATGGGCATGGGACTGTAGTATACTATAGCGGTGTACAGTACAGTAGTATGGGCTTCTGTGGCTTGGTTAGTGGTAGGTGTCAGCGACTCGCAATGCCCGCTTCGCGGGCATTGCTTCGCGAGGCTGCAACGATTTGCAATGCCCGCTTTGCGGGCATTGCTTCGGGAGTCGCCGTGGCCGCTACGCGGCCACGGACAGAGTCCAGGGTATAAAACCTGGACTCGCTAACCAAGCCACCGGAAGTTGCGCCGCTCCGACGGAAGTCAGCTACGGCAATTATATAATAGATGCCAAATTGAAAGCTTACGTACACAAACATGTGAGGGATTTGAACTTTACGAGACCTTTATCACTATTTGAGCAACTAAGTAAACAGTCACATACACCCACTAAAGTGTTATATCTGCTCTACAAATTATTAACACTAGACAGCGCACATATTAAGAGAGACTTTTTGGGCCTTTGGGAACAAGACTTCCAGATTAAATTCTCAGATCAACAAATAAAACAAATATACAGAAATTCACATGGTCCCTCTCCCTGTGTGAAATTACAGGAAAACTTCTACAAGGTAGTAACGAGATCGTATCGGACTTCCGTACTACTATATAAATGGCACTCTTCGACACCAGATACCTACTGGAGATGTGACTCTGCCTTAGGCACATATTTACACATATGGTGGCAATGCCCCCTTATACAAGAGCATTGGAAGATGGTGTCGGAGGTGCTTTCAGATGTTTTACAGTGTGAGGTGGTCCTGACGCCTCTTTCGGCACTGCTCAACCGCTTCATCTGGCCAAAGGAGACATACATCTCTAAATTAGCCTCCAATATTATAGCCGCTTGTAGGCCTCTTGTTTCCACTCACTGGAAACCGACTCGGATCCCAACTAAATCTCAATTAATCCGAGAAATTGACTCGGTGTACCACACAGCAGAAATTGCGGACCTCTCATTCAGCTCTTATGTTTCCTTTGAAAAAACATGGTCACCATGGATATACTATAGAGCGACCCCGGAATTCACAAGAATATCCTCCACAGACTAACTTATATGGTGGAGAAAAACCCTCTCACGGACCCATCCCCCACACACACCCCTGTCTCCCCTAATTTCTCCCAAACCCATCTCCCCTCCTATCCTTCATTCCTTTTACTTTCAAGGTTTATATATCTACTCACTAATATTCTTATTGATCCTGTATTAAGTAAAATTTGTGGGAGGATGCATCTGTGAGCCATGTAATAAGAATATACATTTGATTGTTGATGATTTTGCTTGTTAAAAATA
The DNA here is from genome assembly GCA_033576535.1 of Allobates femoralis. Lineage (NCBI taxonomy): Eukaryota > Metazoa > Chordata > Amphibia > Anura > Aromobatidae > Allobates > Allobates femoralis. Next base: position 112,838,208 of record JARQOC010000009.1, on the reverse strand, counting down.
TTGCAAACCTTTCCCAGTGAAAGGGACTGGTTCATGGAATGTAATCCTTTTACTGCTCAATAAAAAGAATATTAAAAGAAAGGAAAAAGCAACTTCGTTTCCGCATAATTGATGCGGTGCCAGCAATGAGGAGAGGGGGTGACCGGGTGCGTCTACACAAAAGAAAGGAACTTGAGTGAATTATGAAGTTGAACACATAGAAACCAAACGGTCTCAATGTGGACTTTAAAACGAATAAGATCATGTAAAATTGAGACATGCAATGATTTTCTAATTCTGTTTTTTCTTCGTATTTTTATGTCTGCTTATATCTTTAACTAGCTGGCGGCCCGATTGTAAAGAATCGGGTGGTCTAGAATGCATATACAGTTTATTTAGTAAGAATTAACAATAATGCAATTAAGACATGATATCTATCCATCAAGTACCTATGTTTGTATGGTGAATGTAATTTGTGAAAATGTAATTGTTCTGTGGTAAGGCTCTTAGTACACCTACTGGCTAATAATTGTGTATCAATTCAGTAGCTTTATTTAAGATATGAATATTCATAGTTTACATATCCGCCAGTTTGTGTTTGCCCACCAACCACGGCAAGGTGGCCTTACATCTGATGGGGCCCTACTCTACCTTATTTCGATTTCTTAACAGTTTGACACCTTTTACATCAGCTTTTTTCTACTATTTGCAGAAGATGGGGATGAAAAAAGTAGAATGTCTGCACTTGCCAGCTAAGGGCCTACCTGCGGCACACTTGCAGCAAGTCCCATGCAATGTATATGGAACTTGCGGTTAACTTGCTGTAAATGCGGGAAGTGTAGTTTCGGCAGCTGCACCAAATGCAGTCGCTAAAAAAACGCTGGTAACTGGGATTTTTGGGGCCAAAACTGCCGTAACCATACGTGCTGCACCTCCCGCAAGTGAAGCACAAATTCCATATACATTGCATGCAACTTACTGCAAGTGTGCTGTAGGTCAGCCCTTAGGCAGCAAGTGCAGAAATTATTATTTTTCCACTTAAACTTCCATAAATAACGGAAAAATACTGCTGTAAAAGCAAAATCTCTCTTTTTGTATCTATCTATTTCCCTATCTATCTAAATTTATAGAACACACCTGAAGATGGAGATGTGTGTGAACAGCCGTCCCACCCGTCTCTTAGCTGTTCACAAAAACCTCACCCTGTTTAAAAACAAAATTAAATCTCTCAGCAGCTATAGTGCTGGAGCTTCAAATACAGGTTCTTATCACCAAATGAAGGCATTTAGATGATACACATTTAACATCTTGTAGTTAATGTGTGTTCCACTTACATATAAAAATTGGTATTGAGATATCATATTTCTAAATTTAGGTAGATATGATATCGAGTTACTAACCATAAATAGAGCTAACATTACTGATGTATGTAAAGTGCTATTAAATTCATAGCACTATAAAAAAAAAAAAAATTAATATGCTAATGACTACATATGTTATATACGTATTTTCTACATAAGTAATTAAAATCTATATCTATCTGACTACACTAATTTTTTTGGTATTTTAAATATTTTTTGACTATATTTCTATGGCTACAGTATTTTTTTTTTTGTTTGTTTTTTTTCCTTATCTATCTATTATATAATTGCCGTAGTGACTTCCGTCGGACTGGCGGTACTTCCTGTGGCTTTGTTCGCGTAGCTCGGCTGCTTCTCCTGGACTCTGTCCGTGGACGCATAGCGGCCACGGCGACTCGCGAAGCATTGCCCGCAAAGCGGGCATTGCGAGTCGTTGCCGACTCACGATGCAATGCCCGCAAACGGATTAGGAACATATACTCTGATGTGAGATTGTACTGTGAAAACAGCTTTTTAACTTTTACATAGTTCACAAATTCAAATTTCGCGCTGTAAGATGGCGGACGCGAATTGTTCATTCATAAAATGCCGGCAGACGCCAGCCGCTGTGTGATTGTGCAGCGGAAACTTCATACACATGGCGCCGTGAATCCGATTGGTCGGCGCTACTGTCTGAAGAAGCCTCTGTCCTATCACAACTCAGCGGGGCGGAGCTACAGACTTCCAGGCTCACGAACGGCGTGTCTGAAAATCGCACCAGGCGCTCGGCAAGGAAAGTGCCGCTTTCCCCGCTGAGCGCCGACCAATCGGAATCAAAGCGCCATGTACAACAACCAATCAGAATCGTGCCTCATTTCTCAATGTATGTCTATGGGAAGTCGCCCTCCAATCACAATAGCGGCGCAAATTTTTAAAATGCACAGCGGCCAATCACAAACGCGCCTCATTTCTCAATACATGTCTATGGGAATGCGGCCTCCAATCAGAATCGCGGCGACATTTTGATTGGCCGCTGTGCATTTTAAAAAATCGCGCCGCGATTCTGATTGGAGGGCGACTTCCCATAGACATACATTGAGAAATGAGGCGTGATTGTGATTGGTTGTTGTACATGACGCTTTGATTCCGATTGGTCGGCGCTCAGCGGGGAAAGCGGCACTTTCCTTGCCGAGCGCCTGGTGCGATTTTCGGACACGCCGTTCGTGAGCCTGGAAGTCTGTAGCTCCCCCCGCTGAGTTGTGATAGGACAGCGGCTTCTTCAGACAGTAGAGCCGACCAATCGGATTCACGGCGCCATGTGTATGAAGTTTCCGCTGCCCAATCACACAGCGGCTGGCGTCTGCCGGCATTTTATGAATGAACATTTCGCGTTCCCCATCTTACAGCGCGAAATTTGAATTTGTGAACTATGTAAAAGTTAAAAAGCTGTTTTCACAGTACAATCTCACATCAGAGTATATGTTCCTAATGCCTATGCTTATATTAACCCCTTCTTTATACTAATTTAATATCAGCTACATGTCACCATATTGCCCTCTTTTTATCATACTTTATTAACCCCGTCTATTCTATTTGTGCTCCACTTCCTATCTCACTATGTGCTGTACTAAGGCCATTTTTACATTAACCCCTTCTATTGTATTTGTGCTCCACTTGCTATCTCACTATCTGCTGTACTAAGCCCATTTCTACATTAACCTCTTCTATGCCTTTTGCATTTTAGTTTACCCTATGACTATTTTATAGAGTTTAAACTGCTACATTAACCCTTCCATTCTATTTACTATTCAATAACTCTGTCACTATGTGCTGTACATCAGCGTTTTTAGAACTTCGCGGCAGATGGGGTGACAAAATCGCATCTGCCGCGATTGCCGCATAACCCCTGCACTTGCGGCGCGGTTGCGGGAATCCCCATAGAAAGTATAGGGGGACTTGCGGCAGGTGCGGCAAGTGCGTTTTTTTTTCTGGCCACACTTGCCGTAAGTGCAAAACCGCACCTGCCGCAAGTCCCCCTATACTTTCTATGGGGATTACCGCAAACGTGCCGCAAGTTTAACGGTTATGTGGCAATCGCGGCAGATGCGTTTTTTTCACCGCATCTGCCGCGATTTTCTAAAAACATTGATGTGAAAGGGCCCTAAGGCCATTTCTACATTAACCCCTTCTATTCTATTTCTGCCCCACTTGCTATCTCACTATGTGCTGTACTAAGGCCATTTGTACATTAACCTCTTCTATGCCATTTGCCTTTTTTTTTTCCCACACTATGTTTTATAGCGTTAAAACTGGTACATTAACCCCTTCCTTTCTGTTTGCTATTCACTAACTGTGTCACTATGTGTTGTACTCATGACTTTTTAAAATTAACCTCTTCTATACCATTTCTTATTTATTTTCCCTTCCACACTGTTTTAGAGGATGTGAGTAGCACATTAAACCCTTCTATTCTCTTGGCTATTCACTCACTATGTCACTATGTGGTCTACTACTGGCATTTCATTACTACATACTTTAATACTATTTTTTTTTTATTGATCGTCCAGTATTTTGTTTGCGTCCCAGTGCTACATTAACCCCTTACAGACTGTTTGATATTTTTTTTGGACTTAGGAGTCAGTCATCACACTGTTAGGAGTACCTTTACCCATTATATGTCAATTTTTAATATTTTTCATAGTAAAGACTACTACCTGTCTTATATTTAACAGTTTTGATTTAATGCTACCTGGCCAGTTCACATTAGCGGTTATTTGAAATCGCGCCAGATGTGCTGACAGAATAGCATCAGCTCTGTTTGCTGCATTGCCACCGCATAACTGCTGCAATTGAGGTGTCGTTCCGCTAATCGCCATAGTAACTATAGGGGAACTTGCGGCAGGTCCCGCCACGATAAAAAGAGCGGTCAGCCACCGTTTTTTTTTTTCCCTACAGCACCTGCCACATCTGCAAAAACCAAATTGCTGCACCTGCTGCAAAAAACTATATACTGACTACTATGGCGATTATAATGACTATGGGGATTAACGCAACCGCCCGGAAGTCCTGTGGTTATGCTGCAGCTATGCGCTAAACGCGGAAGATGCAGTTTTTCCAACGGTTATGATGCTATTTGAAATTAATGCTCATGTCAAAGTCCCTGTCATCCCAGTAGGACATTAACTACTTTTACATACCAAATATCTTGGTTCAATCCCATTTTACACTCTATTACTGACTGGGGCCCCTTTCACACGTGCATTGTATATGCAGATTTACATACTTCCATAACATGTGGTAATATTTCAATTTTTAAGGGAATTTCCCTATACCCGTCACCAGGGGTGCAGTTGCGTAACGTCACACTACAACCCCGGATTTACGTTGCTTTTTACATTGACCTGCCTGTTTTACCATGTACTACGGAAGTTGCCTTATTTCTTTTTTCACCCTGCTTCGTCCCCAACTCCAGCAAGAAAAATAAAAACCACTACTTCCGCTATAATCCCAAAATATTAAGTTCAAGGTACATATTAACCCTACCTCTGCCATTTTTCAACACCTTCTGCAACAACAACCTTGCTGGCGGTTATGCAGAAATTGACCTCATCTCGGTTCTTTAAATGCTTTTCTTACAATGTTGGAAATTTGCTTTTATAACGCGCATCGGAAAGGCCCCTTACATCCATTTGTTTTGCCTTCAAGGCAGTTTTTAAGGACTTTTAACACACTCATTTCCATTCACTACTACATACAGTAAACATCATTACATATTTGTTTCGTACTTTAAAGAAGTCTATCATTTCATTTTAACACGTTTTTGAAATACACACTTTCCTTTTATTGTTTTTGTCTTTTTACACATAGTTATTATTGATTGTTTCCTTAACTAACACACTCTAGCTCATTTTGGATTTGATTCACTGCCTATTCTTACTAAGATGAGCTCTCCAACACAAAATGTCGCTCTTGCCAAGGAGGCTGCATCTACACCTAAGAAGAAGCGTGCAGACGAGACTTTGGAAGAGAGACGTCTTCGCTTAGATCGTGATAAGGCTGCTAAAGCTAAACGCATTGCAGAGGAGAGTTTGGAAGAGAAACGTGTTCGGTTAGATCTGCGTAAGGCTGCTAAGGCGAAACGTACAGAGGAGGAGACTTCAGAAGAGAGGCGTCTTCGCTTAGATAGTGATAAGGCTGCTAAGGCGAAACGCACTTCTGAGGAGACCTCAGAAATGAGACGTCGTCGCTTAGATCGTGTTAAGGCTGCTCACGCCAAACGCATTGCAAATGAGACTTCCGAACAGAGACGTCTTCGGTTAGATCAGGCTAAGGTTGCTAAACTGAAACGCATTGCCAAACTGTCTTCTCCACTGAGACGTTTTCGGTTGGATGCTGCAAAGGCTACTTCAAAAAAACGTATTTCGGAACTGTCTTCCGAAGAAAGAAGCCAACGAATGGAAACAAGAGCCATGGCTGCGCGTTTCAGACGCAAACAAAAAAAAATTACAGTCACTGAAGAACCGTCTGACATAGATACTACTCCAGCCTCTTCGTGTACTGACATTCTACCAAGTGAACTACCTTTAACACCTCCCATTACCTCCATGGAATTCAAAAAAGGAAAGGTTCGCAAGGAGTCTGTGCGTATGCGCAAGAAGGGTATGGAGGAGAGTTCTGAAGAAAGACGACTTCCCTTGGACAAGGAAAAGGCTGCTTTGAAAACAACGGTTTCAATACAGTCTTTGGAAGGAAGGACAGAACGATTAGGCAAAAAATCAATGCCTGTGCCTCAACGACGCAAACATCAAAAGGTAATGCCTGCAGGAGATCCGTCTGATCCTCAGACTGCTGCCACCTCTTTGTCTGATCCTCAGACTGCTGCCACCTCTTTGTCTGATCCTCAGACTGCTGCCACCTCTTCGTCTGATCCTCAGACAGCTGCCACCTCTTCGTCTGATCCTCAGACTGCTGCCACCTCTTCGTTTGATCCTCAGACTGCTGCCACCTCTTCGTTTGATCCTCAGACTGCTGCCACCTCTTCGTCTGATCCTCATACTGCTGCCACCTCTTCGTCTGACCGTCATACTGCTGCCACCTCTTCGTCTGATCCTCATACTGCTGCAACCTCTTCTTCGACTATGTTAACTACAACTGAACAGCCTTTACCACATCGCAAGGCCACATCTAAACGAAAACACTGTCCTGAGGAGACGCCATACAGCAAACAGTGTAACATTTTGAGGCTTAAACGGAAAATACAGATGCGTCAAGATACAGAATCTCCTACGTCTAGACAAGTCCGCTTGACCCATTTGGCTACATTACGTCGTGAAGAACGCCAAAGTTCTTCTTCCAGTTCTACATTGCAAGAGACAGAACGCAATATATATTCCACTTCTTCATTTATGGAATGTTTTGAATCTACGTCCCTTCCACGTCTCATCTATGTAGGATTACACAATAAACTTCTACTTTTCTTTTCTTCACCTTTCCCTCATCCAATGGGATTTATTGATCAGGATTTTGTTATTCCAGGACATTTCTGTGGTTTCATGAATGTAATATGTGAACATTGTGAGGCTCGCCATTTTACTGCTGAACGACCATCTGATCAACAGTTTACTCTTTGTTGCCACAAGGGAAAAGTAAAGGTACCATTACCTCAATACCCGCAGGTCTTCCAACGCCTGCTGAAAGGAGAGAGTGAGTACAGTCAAAATTTGATGGAGAATATCAGGAGCATTAATAGTTCTTTTGCTTTTGCCTCCATGGGTGCCCATGTTTCTCTACCTCCTGGACATGGCCCTTACTGTTTCCATATTCATGGGCAAATTTATCATCGCACGGGAACACTCCATCCTGCTCAAGATCAAACTCCAGCATATGCACAACTGTACATTTTAGATACTGCAAGCGCTGTAGAACAACGGATACAGTGTCCAGAAAATGTTAAATGTCATCCAACTTTAATGAGTATCATTGCTCTTCAATTGGATAATATTAATCCCTTTGTTTCGGCCTACAAAATGCTACGTGACGTTGAATTACAAGAAGAACAGAAGGCAGTAGAACATGGCACTGTCATGCCAAATATTATCATGGCCATTAAACAAGACAGACAGCAAGACCCTAGACGGTATAACAATCCTACTGTCAATGAAGTTGCTGTAGTCTTTGAAAATGCTGATGGAGAGCCACCATTCAATAGAGACATTTTAATTAATTTGAAACCTGATCCAAATAACCCCTTGGCCCCAAAAACACTCTGTTATCTAAATATGCATTGCATGTGATATATCAACTTTTACGGGATGTCATGACAACAGATATCTCCAAGAAAAATACAACACCTTTTGGAGGGAAAGTCATTGTTCTGGGAGGAGACTTTCGACAGTGTCTGCCTATCATCCCTCATGGTACAAGAACTGACATTATAGAGAGTTGTATTAAATACTCACGACAATGGCAGCTTTTCACTCAATTGCCGCTCTTCAACAATATGCGCTCCATTGATCCTGATTATAGCCGTTGGTTACTTCAACTGGGGAATGGTGAATTGTCCAATAATTTCAACCTTGGAGATGATATCATTGAAATCCCACAAGACATGATCTGCACTGGCTCACTCATACTTGCTATATTTGGTGAAAACATTCTCATTGATGTACATAACAATGAAAGCATTCAGATTGCTGCATCACATGCCATTCTTTGCCCTAAAAATGACCATGTGGATATGGTGAACTCTAAGGTCATGGATTGCATTGCTGGTGAATACACTGAGTACATTAGTGATGATTCCATTGATGCTGATGAGACTGAAGATCCAGACCAATATCCAGTGGAATTTTTTAATTCACTCACACCAACGGGAATGCCTTCTCATCGCCTCAAATTGAAAATCGGTACCATTGTCATGCTTTTGCGCAACTTCAACAGCAGAAAAGGTCTTTGCAATGGGACTCGCTTGATTGTCATCGCTTTGTTTCACAATCTGATTCAAGCAAAAGTCATTACTGGGTCTGCAGAAGGAAATGTGGTGTTTATTCCAAGGATTGATTTATCTCCATCAGAGACTGGCTTACCTTTCAAGTTAAGACGTCGACAATTTCCCGTGAAGCCTGCTTTTGCCATGACCATCAACAAATCCCAAGGCCAAACACTGGAGAAAGTGGGGATTTTTTTGCCAGAACCCGTTTTTGGACATGGACAGTTATATGTGGCTTTTTCACGAGTGAAAAGTCGATGTAATGTTAAGGTGAAAGTGCTGGATACACCAATTCAAGGAAAGTTGGTGCCTCATTCAGAAAAAGTCTTTACTAAAAATATTGTCTATAAGAATATTTTATTTTAAATTCTTTAGATATATATTACATTTGCATACAATAATGGATATAACAATGAAAGCATTCAAATTGCTGCATCACATGCCATTCTTTGCCGCAAAAATGTCCATGTGGATATGGTGAACTCTAAGATTATGGATTGCATTGCTGGTGAATACAGTGAGTACATTAGTGATGATTCCATTAAGACTGAAGATTTTGACCAATATCCAGTGGAATTTTTAAATTCACTCACATCAATGGGAATGCCTCCTCATCGTCTCAAATTACAAATCGCCACCATTGTCATGCTTTTCCGCACCTTTAACATCATAAAAGGTCTTTGCAATGGGACTCGCTTGATTGTCATCGCTTTGTTGGACAATATGATTCAAGCAAAAGTCATTACTGGGTCTGCAGAAGGAAATGTGGTGTTTATTCCAAGGATTGATTTATCTCCATCAGAGACTGCCTTACCTTTCAAGTTAAGACGTTGACAATTTCCCGTGAAGTCTACTTTTGCCATGACCATCAACAAATCCCAAGCCCATACACTGAAGAAAGTAGGGATTTTTTTGCCAGAACCCGTTTTTGGACATGGACAGTTATATGTGGCTTTTTCACGAGTGAAAAGACGATGCTATATAAAGGTGAAAGTGCTGGATACACCCATTCAAGCCAAATTGCTGCCCAATAGTGAAATACTCTTTAATACAAATATTCTCTCTAATAATATTTTATTTTAAATTCTTTAGATACATATTAGATTTAGATACATAGTTACTTTCTAATTAAATACAAATATTACAATAAATTAGTTTAGCCATAGATGTATAGCAATAGAAAAAAAAAAAAAAAATTATTTGTTATAGAAAAATATATTAAAATTAGTTATTATATATAAAATTGTCATTTAAGAAATATAGTCGTTAGTGTTCATTTTCACTAAAAATATAGTATATAAAAATATTTTAGTTTAAATTCTTTATATACATATTAAATTTAGATACATACTTATTTTCTAATTAAACAAAAATATTCCAATAAAATAGTTTAGCCATAGATGTATAGTACAAAAAAAAAAAAAAAAAACAAAAGAAAAAATTACTTTACCCATAGATGTATAGGAATTGAACAAAAAACATAACAAAAAAATAGTTTAGAAATAGATGGATAGCAATAGAAATAATCCAAAATACCAAAAAAATTAGTTTAGTTTTAGATAAATACATTATAATTAGTTATTAGGTATTAAATAGTCCTTTAATAAATATAGTCCTTAGTTTCACTTTTCACTAAAAATATAGTGTATAAAAATATTTTACTTTGAATTCTTTAGATACATATTACATTTAGATACATAGTTACTTTCTAATTAAACACAAATATTACAATAATTTAATTTAGCTATAGATGTATAGGAATAGAAATAGACAAAAATACCAAAAATATTACTTTCGTTATAAAGATATTATAATTTGTTTTTAGATCTAAAATATTTATTTAAAATACCGTATATACTCGTGTATAAGCCGACCCGTGTATAAGCCGACCCCCCTACTTTTGCCCCCAAAACCTGGGAAAATCTATTGACTCGCGTATAAGCCGAGGGTGGACCCCAGCACAGGTATACAGCCCCCAGCAGTGGTATACAGGCCCCAGCAGTATGATATACAGCAGCCCCCAGTGGTATATACAGCAGCCCCAGTGGTATTGCAGCCCCTATATACAGCAGCCCCAGTGGTATTGCAGCCCCAGTGGTGTATACAGCAGCCCCTATATACAGCAGCCCCAGTGGTATTGCAGCCCCAGTGGTAATTGCAGCCCCTATATACAGCAGCCCCAGTGGTATTGCAGCCCCAGTGGTATGCAGCCCTATATACAGCAGCCCCATGGTATTGCAGCCCAGTGTATTTCAGCCCTATATACAGCAGCCCCAGTGGTATTGCAGCCCCAGTGGTGTATACAGCAGCCCCTATATACAGCAGCCCCAGTGGTATTGCAGCCCCTGTATACAGCAGCCCCAGTGGTAATTGCAGCCCCAGTGTGTATACAGCAGCCCCTATATACAGCAGCCACAGTGGTATTGCAGCCCCAGTGGTATTGCAGCCCCTGTATACAGCAGCCCCAGTGGTGTATACAGCAGCCCCAGTGGTATTGCAGCCCCAGTGGTGTATACAGCAGCCCCTATATACAGCAGCCCAGTGGTATTGCAGCCCCAGTGGTATTGCAGCCCCTGTATACAGCAGCCCCAGTGGTGTATACAGCAGCCCCAGTGGTATTGCAGCCCCTGTATACAGCAGCCCCAGTGGTATTGCAGCCCCAGTGGTGTATTACAGCAGCCCCTATATACAGCAGCCCCAGTGCTATTGCAGCCCCAGTGGTATTGCAGCCCCTGTATACAGCAGCCCCAGTGGTATTGCAGCCCCAGTGGTGTATACAGCAGCCCCTATATACAGCAGCCCCAGTGGTATTGCAGCCCCAGTGGTATTGCAGCCCCTGTATACAGCAGCCCCAGTGGTATTGCAGCCCCAGTGGTGTATACAGCAGCCCCTATATACAGCAGCCCCAGTGGTATTGCAGCCCAAGTGGTATTGCAGCCCCTATTATACAGCAGCCCCAGTGCGGTATACAGCAGCCCCAGAGGGGTATACAGCAGTCCCAGAGGGGTATATAGCAGCCCCAGAGGGGTATACAGCAGCCCAGAGCTGTATACAGCAGCCCCAGAGCTGTATACAGCAGCCCCATGGGTATACAGCAGCCCCAGAGGGGTATATACGCAGCCCCAGAGGGGTATATAGCAGCCCCAGAGGGGTATACAGCAGCCCCAGAGGGGTATACAGCAGCCCCAGAGGGGTATATAGCAGCCCCAGAGGGTATACAGCAGCCCCAGAGGGGTATACAGCAGCCCCAGAGGGGTATATAGCAGCCCCAGAGGGGTATACAGCAGCCCCAGAGGGGTATACAGCAGCCCCAGAGGGTATATAGCAGCCCCAGAGGGGTATATAGCAGCCCCAGAGGGGTATACAGCAGCCCCAGAGGGTATATAGCAGCCCCAGAGGGGTATACAGCAGCCCCAGAGGGTATACAGGCAGCCCCAGAGGGTATACAGCAGCCCCAGAGGGGTATACAGCAGCCCCAGAGGGGTATAAGTCAGCACACAGATGGGTTTATAATAAAAATCATAAAGGCCCAGAGAGTGGTATATTAAAATAGCATATCCATAAAATGGTGGTTATTTCACAGAAATAAGATAATATTTTAGTAAATCTATATACAGCAGCCCCAGATTGTAATAACAGCAAAGTTAGCCATAGGTTAGCACGATTACACCCTTTTTCACCATACAATAGTTTACAATGATGGATGCACAGAAATAATCCCAAATACCAAACAAATTAGTTATAGTTTAGGTAACATTTAATTAGTAAGGTATTAATACGGTCGCTTCGCGACGCGAAGCGCTCTTACCGTCCTTCACCGCTTTCACGTCTCATGCTCCTTCATAGTGTCAAGAAAATACTCATTTCCTTTCGACGGTAAAGGAAGCATGATACATAGGAGCGTGTTACGACTTTGACAGACGCGTCGGCGACACGACCATAAGTTTTAATCATCGTTCCTTTACAGTTGCACGGGGCCCGTATACACTGTGGGGTGTATATAGACGTAAAATTTTTTTTATGATACCGTATATACTTTCGTGTATAAGCGAGGGGACTATTCACACATTTTTTTGTCTGAAAAACTCCTTATACACGAGTATATACTAATAGTACTTACTTTTTTCCCTTAAAAACTTTCTTTTTACATTTCATTGTATATGTATATAAACAGACTTTATTTTGTAGATTGTAGATGTGTATCATCTAAATGCTTGCATTTAGTGATAAGAACCTGAAGCTCCAGCAGGATAGCTGCTGCGAGATTTCATTTTCTTTTTACACAGGGTCAGGTTTTTGTGAACAGGTAAGGCTGCCTTCAGACTTGCAGATGCATCTGCAGCGTTTTGAAGATGCATCTGCAAGCATCTGCATGCAGACGGTAGACCCTATCTTTATAATGCGACGCACGGTCTCTGCAGATGCTTGCAGGCAGCCGTGCGCACCCATTTACTGCCATATGTGATCTGTGCGCAGGCGGATGCCTGCATACAAATACACACTCCCACCCGCACCAGGGATGCAACATGTCGTGTCCCTGGTGCGGAGGAGAGTCTGTGATCTGTACCCAGGCATCTGCCTGGCACAGATCACATATAGGAGTGAATGGGTGTGCATGGCTGTCTGGAAACATCTGCAGACACTGTGCGTCCCATTATAAAGATAGGGTCTACCGTCTGCATGCAGATGCTTGCAGATGCATCTGCAAAATGCTGCAGATGCATCTGCAAGTCTGAAGGCAGCATTAGAGACGGGTGGGACAGCTGTTCACACACATCTCTATCTTGAAGTGGTTCTGTACATATAAATACATACATACATACATAATATAGGTAGATATTTAGACACATAGGTACATATTTAGACACATAGGGAAAAATAGACATTTTGATTTTAAATCTGACTTATTCTGCTATTTGTGGAATTTATAGTGGGAACAAATCAATTTTGCCACTTGCTGCCTAATGGTGACCTACAGTAATCTTACTGTAAGTTCCATGAAATGTTAATGGAATTTGTGCTTTACTTGCGGTAGTTGCGGCACATGTGCTTTCAACAGTTTCAACTGCAAAAATCACAGTTAGCTCTGATTTTTAGTGGTTGCATTTAGTCAACCTGTTAAAGCTGTGCTTGCCGTATTTACTGCAAGCTAACTGCAAGTTCCATATACATTACATGTTACTTGCTGAAAGTGAGCTGTAGGTAGGTCCTTTGGTGCCAAGTACAGAAATTGTATTTGGTTATTCTACACCTTCTGCAAATAGTCAAAAAATATCTGCTTTAAAAGGAGTCTAACTATTAATTATTAGGGATAGAGTAGAGTAGGTCCCACCAGTTGTAAGGCTACCTTCCCGAGGTTGGTGGGGAAACATGTACTGGCTTAATCATAGATTATTAATATTCATATATAAATTGAATATACGTAATCTGTACAAAACATCAGTGCCAGTATCTGTACGAAAAGCCTTGCCTTAGAACCATGACATGTACTACACTGACATATACCATACAAACATTGGTACTTGATAGATATCATGTCTTATTTGCATTATTGTCAAATTTGAATGAATAATGTATATATGCATGCTACACTCCCGATTCTTTACAATTGAGCCGCCATCTATCATGGAATAATTGGATTATTAGTTAAAAATCTAATTTAATAAACTATACACCGATTCTAGAATCCCGATGCAATCGCATCGGGCTCACAGCTAGTATACATATAAGTTTCCTAAAGGTCTATATGTTCTTAAAAAAACCTAATAATCCAAAAAATAGAGAAGTAACTTTAACGTAAAATATTTGTGTAGACTACATATCGTGTGAAGACTTTGGTACTATCAGGCAATAATTGTCCTTGAAGTGGTGTATTAACCACTTTAACTCTCACATTGCAGCGTTGCTTCACCCTGGAAAAAGCAACATACAATTGACCATGGGCAAAAACAGGTTCCGGTAGATAAATACCAACTCGATGGAGGGTATGGCCTTGAGATTTATTTATGGTCATTGCAAATGCGGGCTTGATGGGAAATTGTCTGCGTCTTAACTTAAAAGGCAATCCAGTCTCTGATGGACACAAATCAATGCGTGGAATGAATACCACATTTCCTGCTGCTGAGCCACGAATGACTTTTGCTTGTATGAAATTGGCATGTAAGGCAGTGACAATGAGGTGCGTACCATAATCCCTTGTTAATATCTCTTAAAAGAGCATCGAGCTTAATTTTGAAAACACGTGCAACTATATCTGGTCTGTGTTCCACACGCTGCCATGGTTGTAAATTAGCAGTTATTTCACTCCATTTTGGATTACAGGTCTTGGTTATAAAGAGATCAGGGCGACCATATTTTGTGACAATTGACATGGCATCTTGGTACCGCTGCTGCATGTTTCTGGGACTACCTTCAAATGAGGATGGTAAAATCACAGTTTTTCCAATAGGGATTCCTTCTCAATAGATTTTTTAAATAGATGTTCTTGTAGAACGCAATAATCCTCCACTTTGAGATCCTTTTGGTGTTTGCGGATGTAATGGAGTCGATTGGCTTCAATTTTCACATAAGCATCGACAAAATATTGCTGAGTGAGTTTTCCACCATTGAGGAGTGGATTGAAGTCATTTCTGACAGACAGCACATAGCAGTATTATTGTAGCTGTGTAATCCGACGTGGATTTTGTCCTTGGTGCTTAAGTCCATCATGCCATCCTTGGTCTCCATGAGGGAAAAATAAAGGATATAATAAGGCATCTAAATTGCTGTGGAGGATACCTACTTGCTGCATTTGGGAGCTAAAGGGTTGTTCGGGTCAGGTTTGAGATAAATTTATATGTCGCGATTAAATGGTGGCTCTCCATCATCATTTTCAAAGACAACGGCGACTTCATTCACAGTAGGATTATTATAACGTCTTGGATTTTGCGTGCGATCTTGTTTCAGGGCCATGGTAATATTTGGCATGACAGTGTTATTTTGTAAAGCTTTAATCTGTTCTTCATATTCCACATCTCTTAACATCTTGTACGCAGCTACAAATGGATTGACAGTGTCTAAAAGAGTTGCAATAAGACTCATCAGAGTGGGATGACATTTTTGATTTTCTTTACATTGCAAGCGTTATTCTGTAGCAGTAGCAGTGTCCAAAATATAAAGTTGGGCATACGCAGGAACTTGATCTTCAGAGGGATGTAGTGTTCCAGTGCTGTGGTATATTTGTCCATGTATGCGAAAGCAATATGGGCCATGTCCTGGTGGTGGTGAAATATTAGCACCCATGGAGGCGAAAGCAAATGAACAGTTAATGCTGCGTATGTTATCCATGAAATTTTTACTGAATGGACTTTCTCCTTTCATTAAAAGTGTCAAGACGTCTGGATATTGTGGTATTGGTATACGGACTTTGGCCTTATGACAACAAAGGGTAAAACTTTTATCTAATGGTATTTCATCCCTAAAATGTAGGGCGTTACAATGTTGACACAAATAGTTCATAGGACCACAGGTGTGTTCTTCAATAGTACTGTCATCTTGAGTGACAGCTTTAGGCAGTAGAGGGTGAGGCATTTTTAAAGGGGCATTAGAACGTTTGTGTAGAGCCACGTATATTAGCCGTCGGACAGGTATAGGCTCCCGAAGGTGTGATGAATCTTCATTTGAGGTAGTAGATTTATTTTGACGGTGTAAACGGCGGGCAGCAGCAGCTTTTTGTAAGCGATTTTTGTGCGACTTAGGAGACTCATTAGTGACACGTGTGTGAAAGGCAGCGTTAACTTGGTTCAGGTGACAGCGTTTAGCTTCTGAAGTCTCAGCATCACGGTATTTGCGCTTACGTTTAGTGTGTGAAGCAGGTCCAGCATCTGGAGTGTGAGCACCTTGAGTAACTGTGCACATTGAAGTGTTATTGTGGTCCAAAAGCATTACTGTGGAAGGGGGGTAGTTTTTTTTGTGGCGTTCACGTGCTGCGGCAGCTTGTTGTAAACGTATGGCTTTGTGCTCAGGAGCCTCATTGGCGATACGTGTATTAAAAGCAGCCTTAATGGTGTCCAGGCGATGGCGTGTCTGTTGTTCAGTTTCGTTATCACGCTGTTGTCGTTTACGCGCTGCAGCGGCGGCTTTTTTGTCCTTGCCATTCTGATTCTTATTATTGGAGCTTATGTTGGCGTGGACAAATTACCGTACGTGTACGGGTTACTGACAGTAAGGTAATCAGAATCAGCAGGTATTAGGAGTAACCAAGAGAGTAATAAGGCGTAGTTATTTTTTAGAAAGATAGAGCAAGTAATAGGCAGTATATAGTATTAATATATAGGATTAGTCCTTTAATGTCAATGCAGTGGCTAATAGTAGCCAGGAAGTAATATTGGCAATGAAGGGGTTAATCTTAGTTGGTGGTAATGGTACAGAATAGGTGAATAGCAGGCACTAAGTTTTATAAGAAAATTAGTAGAGTTAATGGAGTGTCTGTATATAGCACCTTAAAGAAGGTGAAATAGTCAATATGCCAGAAAGGGTTAATAGGGAGTAGTGAAATATAGCAGGTAAAAGTTGTAATTTCACAGTTCCTGAATACGAAATTAAATAATTAATATAGGTCGTAGCTCTTTTTTGAAGAAGTTCAGGAGCAGCTGGAAATGCGACGTGCGTCCGAGAGGCACTGCGCAGTAGAATGAAGCTGTGAGGTGAAATTTCAAATTTCGCGCTCTAAAATGGCAGCCCCGACATTTTTAAATTTCGCGCTCTAAAATGGCGGCCACGAAATCTCGCAAGATTTCGGAGCCGTCATGTATAGGCGTTTAGCGCACTTGACCAATCTGAATAGCGGCGCGCTGTATGGGGCCATACTTCAAATACACTGTAGTCAGTGTATTTCTAAAATGGCGGCATAGCGCGCGCCGCTATTCTGATTGGTCGTCACGCTGAACGCGCCGACCAATCAGAATAGCGGCGCGCTCAATGCCGCCATATTTGAAATACACTGACTACAGTGTATTTCAAATATGGCGGCATTGTGCGCGGCGCTATTCTGGTTGGTCGGCGCGTTCAGTGCGCCGACTAATCAGAATAGCGGCGCGCTGTACATCGCCATACTTCAAATACACTGTACTCAGTGAATTTCAAATATGGCGGCATAGCGCGCGCTGCTATTCTGATTGGTCGGCGCGCTGAACGCGCCGACCAATCAGAATAACGGTGTGCTCAATGGCGCCATATTTGAAATACACTGACTACAGTGTATTTCAAATATGGGGGCATTGTGCGCGGCGCTATTCCGATTGGTCGGCGCTTTCAGCGCGGCGACCAATCAGAATAGCGGCGCGCTGAATGCCGCCATACTTAAAATACACTGAACGCGCCGACCAATCAGAATAGCAGCGTGCTCAATGGCGCCATATTTGAAATACACTGACTACAGTGAAGTGAAATGAAGGCGGGGAGCAATCAAAATAGCGGGGCACGGAGCGGAAGCGAGGGAGCCGGGGTCGGCTCCCGGCTGCAGGCTACCTCGGCGGAGCAAGCTGGGGATCTCCGTGCTGGCCATATCCGCGGCTCAGCTTCGGGGAGCCGCGAGCCAGCCGGGATTTGCCCGGTACCGCTGCCACCATTCTGATTGGTCGCTCGAGCGACCAATCAGATTCAAGCCGCGGCATGGCGCCATGGTTTGAAATCAAAGAAGTAAAAAAAAAAAAATTTGAAAGATGGCGCCGTGTTTCGCGGCGCTCTTTTCATTGGTCGGCGCCAGGCGCGAGCGACCAATAAGAAAAGTGGGGCGGGGCACAGCGCCATATTTGAAATTCAGCGGGAACTTTGGATTTCAAATATGGCGCCGTGCCCCGCCCCACTCTTCTCATCGGTCGCTCGCGCCTGGCGCCAACCAATGAAAAGAGCGCCGCGAAACACGGCGCCATCTTTCAAATGTTTTTTGTTAGTTCTTAGACTTTAAAAGATGGCGCCGGCTGGCTCGCGGCTCCCAGGAGCTGAGCCGCGGATATGGCCGACAGGGAGATCCCTGGCTCGCTGGATCCGCGAGCTGACCTCCGGTCGGCGGAGCAGGCGCGAGGTAGCCGGGAGCCAAGGTCGGCTCCCGGCTACCTTGCACCGACGGAACGAGCCAGGGATTTCCGTGCCGGCCATATCCGCGGCTCAGCTCCGGGGAGCCGTGAGCCAGCCAGGATTTGCCCGGTACCGCCGCCGCCATTCTGATTGGTCGCTCGCTTGCGAGCGGCCAATCAGATTCAAGCCGCGGCACGGCGCTATGATTTGAAATACACTGTACTCAGTGTATTTCAAATATGGCGGCATTGAGCGCTCCGCTATTCTGATTGGTCGGCGCATTCAGCGCGCCAACCAATCAGAATAGCGGCGCACTGTATAGCGCCATACTTCAAATACACTGTACTCAGTGTATTTCAAATATGGCGGCATAGCGCGCGCTGCTATTCTGATTGGTCGGCGCGCTCAACGCGTCGACCAATCAGAATAGCGGAGCGCTGAATGCCGCCATACTTAAAATACACTGACTACAGTGTATTTTAAATATGGCGGCATTGTGCGCGCCGCTATTCTGATTGGTCGGCACGATGATGGCGGGGACCAATCAAAATAGCAGGGCACAAAGCGGAAGACCGGCTACAGGCTACCTCGCGCCGGCGGAGCGGCCGCGAGGTAGCCGGGAGCCGACCTCGGCTCCCGGTGGAGCGAGCGGGGGATCTCCGTGTCGGCTATATCTGCGGCTCAGCTCCGGGGAGCCACGAGCCAGCCGGGATTTGGCCGGTACCGCCGCCGCCATTCTGATCGGTCGCTCGTTTGCGAGCGACCAATCAGATTCAAGCCGCGGCATGGTGCCATGGTTTGAAATCTAAGAAGCACTTTGGATTTCAAATATGGGGCCGTGCCCCGCCCCACTCTTCTCATTGGTCGCTCGCGCCTGGCGCCAACCAATGAAGAGAGCGCCGCGAAAAACTGCGCCATCTTTCAAATGTTTTTTGTTAGTTCTTAGCCTTTAAAAGATGGCGCCGTGCCGCGGCTTGAATCTGATTGGCCGCTCGCAAGCGCGCGACCAATCAGAATGGCGGCAGCGGTACCGGGCAAATCCTGGCTGGCTCCCTGCTCCCCGGAGCTGAGCTGCGGATATGGCCGACAAGGAGTTTCCCGGCTCGCTCCCCCGGCGCGAGGTTGGCGGGAGGCGAGGTCGGCTCCCGGCTACCTCGCGGTCGCCCCAGCGGCGCGTGGATCCGCGAGCCGACCTCTGGTCGGCGGAGCGGGCGCGAGGTAGCCTGGAGCCGAGGTCGGCTCCCGGCTACCTCGCGCCGGCGGAGCGAGACGGGGATTTTCGTGCAGGCCATATCCGCGGCTCAGCTCCGGGGAGCCGCGAGCCAGCCGGGATATGCCTGGTACAGCCGCCGCCATTCTGATTGGTCGCTCGCTTGCGAGCGACCAATCAGATTCAAGCCGCGGCATGGCGCCATGGTTTGAAATCTAATATGGCGCCGTGGCCCACCCCACTCTTCTCATTGGGCGCTTGCGGCTGGTGCCGACCAATGAGAATGGTGGCGCGAAACATGTTGCCTTATTTGAAATCCGGCGGGAAGGCTTCCAGTTTGAATTATGGGTGCGTGTCTTGCGGCACTCTTCTGATTGGTCGGCGCCAACGGCGAGCGACCAATCAGAGGGGTGGCTCGCGCACACCGGCAAATTTGAAATTGAATGGGCCCCTACGGTCGCGGAGCTCTGGCGAGCGAATCGCTTGCCGGGAGACGACCTGCTGATGCCGGTCGTCTCCTGGCCGGCTTGCTGCGGAGCTCCGTGCCGGGGAGCACCGCAGCTGAGCTCAGGGCAGCGGTTCGGCAGCCGGGAGACGACCGGCTGACGCGGGTCGTCTCCCAGCGGGATTGCCGCGGACCTCCGTGCCGGAGTTAGCCGCGGCTGAGCTCCGGGCAGCGACTCCTGAGGAAGGAGTTTGGGATATGACTCTGAAACGTGTTGTAAAATTAACAGCTACTACTATACCCAGACATACCGCTGTATCTGGTTTTTACATCATACGAACACAGCAGCTCGGACCACGAGGTACTTTGTCCTATTGGAAGGAATCAAACACAGACACTTCAGAGTCTTTTAGGTACCTTTACTGGTGATAATCAGGTACGCCAGACCGGGATAGTGAAGTCAACACTCCTGGAGGTTCACAGCAAGCAGTTAGTGTAGGCTTCCTTCTCTCTGTACTTCTAGTGTTAAGGTCGGGTGGATGTGGAATCCAGCCAGACCGGGCAGTGTGTTCAATGAAACGGATTTCACCTGGGTGTCAGCACTGAGGGCACTGTAAAAGGGGTTAAGCAGGATCAGTACTTTTCCCTGGGCTCTCGTAGGTAGGTGCTTCAGGTGGAACAGGTGGCTAAACCTCCTGTTAGAATTGCTGGTTCTCTTTGGTGGCTTGGCAGTTCTCACAGCTCGGTTCCAGTAACCGGATGATGAGGGAGAGTTAAGGTAACTCTGTTGTCCCTGAGAGGTGCTCTCCTTTCCTATTACCCCAATTGCAAGGGTTTCCTCACGGGCTAGATAGGCTGACTAGGCCTGGTGTGTGTCTCATAAGCCAGAGATTATACACAACCTGCAGCTCTCCTAGCGTCTGCACACTCTGGCGTTTCTCCCTCCAAGACCCTATTTTTAGGGGAAACTGGCTCAAAGTGACCAGTGGAGCTCCCCCTAGAGGCTTGGGGTGAAACCAGGTGTCCTAAGGTGTTGTAAGTATTGTTGAGTAATGCTTGCTGTTAGCTCCATTCATGCCCTAAGGAGTTCTGTGGTGCCCAACAGGTGCCAGGGTGCCAGATTCCCCCTTAGTTAACCACAGTTCTCCCGGCTGAGCAAAAAGTTCTTTTTGCAATCTTAACCTCTAAGCATTTTATAACATTCAATAGCAAAGTTTTCAAGAAAAATTACAAAAATCACTAAAAAGGAAGGGAAAAATATGAAAAAGGTGAAAAGCAGTCCATACGGCACTAGTCCACCTGCCGCAGGCTGGAAAAGGTAAAGTTTTGGTCACACAAGTCCTGTGACAATTGTCTAAAGTTTATGAGAAGGGAAAAAGGGTAAAGTCCACAAATACACGGTACACATTTTAAACTTTATGCATTCCCTACGGGTGTCTCTGCTTGGGAGGCCGGTAATAACCTTTTTACCTTAGCAGGCACTTTCTGTCCTCAACTTAATATACTTGGGACAGGGCCCAGTTCCTCCACCCTTCTGTACACTACTTTTTACAGGTTTTGAAAACATTTACTATTTACAAACACTTACAGGTAATATGGTTCCACTACATTCTAAATCCATTCTCCAAATTTGTTTGGGGCTTGTCCTAATGTACTACGTGTGGATCTGCGTAGTGTGGGTGTTTCCAAAGCTGTTGGTGTAGTGTACGAAGTGGTTCTTTCTCTACTTCTGCTTTGTGTAAGGCCATAGTAAGTACGTAACCTATCTATTGGACTATCCTCTGAAGGTAGTTTTGTAGGAATTGCTTCTCTTACTGTGGGACTAGCAGGTTCACCGATTACAGGAATCTCAGGTTCCAATATAACAGGCTGCATATCTTGCACTTGAACTTGTTCTTTTGGAATTAGTTGACTTTCTACAGGCTGGTAGAAATGCATAACTGGTATGATGTATGCTCCATTGCATTGTGGCCAGTCTGCTGGTAAGTATCCAATATCTGTGTAGACTAGATTTTCTTTCTGTTCTTCCTCTGTAGTTACAGCAGGGTAACTGGTTACTTGTGGGATTAACTGTGCTGGGCATTTCTTCAAATTATGCCTTGATACAGTTGCAAAAGTTTTCCCTTTCTCTTTGCTGATAACACAAGTTTTGGAATTATCATACTGTGATGGCATAATGGTGTAGGGTTCAGATTCCCAACTGTTATCCAATTTGCTGGTTTTCCTCTTTCTTTTTAGCACTAAGTCTCCTGTAGCTAGAGGTTCAGCTGAAGCGTGCTTGTTAAAGTCTTTTTATTGTTTGGTTCTGCTCATTTCTAGGTTTCTTTCAACACTTTCTTGAACTTTTCTGTACTGTTCATGGCGTTGACTGACCCAATATTCATCAGAAGAATCTTCTGTGGGTTCGATAGTTCCCATCTGTAAATCAATATGCAATTTACCTGGTCTTGCTCGCATCAAGTAAGCAGGTGTGTAGTTGGTTGAACTGACAGGTATGTGGTAGTAGATGTCCACGAGATCTGGAAGTTTCTCAGGCCATTGATTTCTCTCTTCAACTGGTAAGGTTTTGAGCATGTCAATGACAATGTGGTTCATCTTCTCCGATAAACCGTTCGTCTGGGGATGATAAGGTGTGGTGCGGATCTTTTTACACCCATATAGCCCTAAGAATTCTTGGAACAGAGCTGATTCAAAGGCTGGCCCTTGGTCAGTTAAGATTTGGTCTGGATACCCATGGGGCGACAGAAGTAACTCTGGAACGCTTTTGCTGCTACCTCTGCTGTTAAATCCTTAACTGGAACTACTACCAGGAATCTTGAATAGTGGTCAACAATGGTGAGAGCGTAAGTGTACCCGGTGCGACTTGGGGTAAGCTTCACGTGGTCGAGACCAACTATTTCAAGAGATTTGGTGGTAACAATTGGCTGCAACGGAGCTTTCTGAGTTAGGCTGTGGTCACAGTTGCCATGCTTTTTTTTAAGTGATATAACAAAACTCATGCTTTTTTTCATGTCAGCATGAGTTTTGTAAGGTGTGTGATGGCTCCCTGCGTTTTTGGGTGCGTTTTTGAATCTGCACCTAAAAATAGTGCTTGTAGTATTTTTTTGAGCGTTTTGAAAAACGCATGCGTTTTTGTAGAAAACGCATGCGTTTTTAAACATGGGTTCCTATGGAAAACGCATGCAAAAACGCATGTTCAGTTAGTACCTTTTAGTGCCATTCAAAAACGCATGCGTTTCCCATAGGAGCCCATGTTATAAAAACGCATGCGTTTCCGGAAAAACGCATGCGTTTTTTTAACATGGGCTCCTATGGGAAACGCATGCGTTTTTGAATGGCACTAAAAGGTACTAACTGTACATGCGTTTTTGCATGCGTTCTCCATAGGAACCCATGTTATAAAAACGCATGCGTTTTCTACAAAAACGCATGCGTTTTCTACAAAAACGCATGCGTTTTTGGATATGCTCCAAAAACGCATGGGACAGTCACACATGCTTTTTGGCTATTAGGGCATGCGTTTTTTAACATGGGGGCCTATGGGTGCGTTTTTTACATGCGTTTTTGAAAACGCAGGTCTCCAAAAATGCATGTGAAAAATGGTACTGTGACCACAGCCTTAGATGGTCTTTCCTTCGAAGGTGACATGGTCCACAGTTTTTACATCACTTGTCAATTGAGCCTCGCATACCGACCCAGTAGAACCGATCCTTCAGGAGTCTCTCCAGCTTCTTCCATCCAAAGTGTCCCGCATCATCATGGTATGCTTCCAGGATCATTTGAACTTCAGTCTTGGGGACTACAATCTGCCAGATTAGTTTGTGGGTTCTTAGATTGAGGTATCTTCTGCATAGTTTACCTTGGTAGACAAACAGCCTTCCTTTCTCTTTCCATAGGCGTTTAGCAGTTTGTGAGGCATCAGGGTCCATGTTAGCGTGTTCTTGAGTAATCAGCCATCTTACTAGGCTGACATCTGGATCGTTGGCTTGAACCTCCTTCCAGTCATGGTGAGGTAAAGGGTTCACGGTCCTCTCTACACGTTTCTGGTTCGCCTGATGACACTTTGCTGTTCCTGTACGGTGGAAAGCAGGTAGTTCAATCTCCTCCAGGTCATCTATGTCTTCTCCCTCTTCAGGAAGGTTAGGCATTCTGGACAGGGCACCAGCATTGACGTTCTTGTGACCTGCCCGGTACTTTACAGTGAAATCATAGTTTGAGAGTCTTGCTACCCAACGCTGTTCTAAGGTTCCCAGCTTTGCAGTCTCTAAGTGGATTAGAGGGTTGTTATCTGTGAAAGCTGTGAACGGGGCGGATGCCAGATAATGCTTGAAACGCTCTGTGATTGCCCAGACCAGGGCCAGGAACTCTAGTTTGAAAGAGCTGTAGTTCTCTGGGTTCCTTTCCGTGGGACGAGCTTTCTGCTGGCGTAGGCGATCACCTTTTCCTTTCCCTGCTGGCGTTGAGCTAGGACGGCTCCTAGGCCTTCATTGCTTGCATCAGTGTACAATAAAAACGGGAGATTGTAATCAGGATAGGTCAGGATTTCTTCTCCTGTTAAAGCATCTTTGAGCTTCTGGAAGGATTGTTCCTGTTCTGGGCCCCAGTGGAACGGGGGTCCCCTGATTTTGCCGTTTTTGGATTGACCTACTAAGAGATCTTGCATAGGTGCCGCTATCTTGGTATAGCCTTTGTTGAATCGTCGGTAGTACCCGACCAGTCCTAGAAATTGACGTACCTCTTTGTGAGTAGTTGGTGCTGGCCAGTCCTTAATGACGGTTACTTTATCCGGATCCGGTGCTACGCCTTCAGCGCTTACCACGTGTCCTAGGTATTGGACCTTGGGTTTCAGCAGGTGGCACTTGGACGGTTTCAGTTTCATCCCATACTTGGACAGTGACTCGAACACTTCGCTCAGGTGCTGTAGGTGGTCTTCATAGGTCTGAGAGTATACAATGACATCATCAAGGTATAACAACACAGTCTCAAAGTTCTTGTGGCCCAAACAACACTCCATCA
The DNA here is from genome assembly GCA_033576535.1 of Allobates femoralis. Classification (NCBI taxonomy): domain Eukaryota; kingdom Metazoa; phylum Chordata; class Amphibia; order Anura; family Aromobatidae; genus Allobates; species Allobates femoralis. Next base: position 112,813,174 of record JARQOC010000009.1, on the reverse strand, counting down.
GCCTCTGAAATGTTCCTGGGGCATTGCACAACCCGAATGGCATACTGTTGAACTCACATAATCCCATAGGTTTCGTGAAGGCTGTCTTCTCACGATCCTCCTCTGCAACGGCAACCTACCAGTACCCACTAGTAAGATCTAATGTGGAGAAGTAGTTGGCAGATTTGAGTGCAGCTAGTGACTCTTTGTTTTACCGCGTCAGAGTGACAGGGTGGATACGCCCTTACTTACGTAGCGCTCACTAATATACGAATTAGGCACACTGAATACAGTTTTATGGTAAAACAATATAACAATTTATTAAGATTACATCAGGATAATGCTCAAGTATGGAATGGCAGATACAATATTACCCTGTTTCTATAATTCAGTTCATGTAAATCATACAATTACGGTGAATCATAGTATATGGAGAAATAAGTATCAATACATACCGGAGTATTGTAACATCACCTCTCCACCGGAGGGACCACAGTGTCATACGAGAAGGAAATACTCTGGTCTTGTCATCACAGAAACCGTGCGTCCACGATATGTTCTGGAATGTCCCTAACTCGCTGTACTGGGCCCTCATTTTTATGCACAACTCCCACATCCTCCCTAACACATCTTGTGCAATATGTTTAGGCCAGATCATCAGTATCTTGCAACTGCGCAGTAGGTTGTTGTTTGACATGGGCCCGATGCTTACTGATAACACCACCTAGGTCTGTTCAAACAGACTCAAGGTCTGTTTTGAGATTATCATGTCTTCTGACCACAGCACAATGCTTCAAGGTTACATTTTGTTTGAACTGACCCAAGGTCTTGTTTGCCACTGGATGTCTTTTGACAATAGCCCAGTGCTTCAAATGTTGTCTGTTACTGATTACAACCACCTAGGAATGTTATAGTATAACATTTCAAGGTTCTCCAAAATATTGCTTGTCACAAAGTTAAATCTTCATGATCATAGCATAACGCTCTAAGATGGTAGCATATGGGCATCATGACCTCCATAATCACCTATTCTGAAAACTGGAATACCTATCGTAACCCAGTCACACACTCATACTTGTCTCATTTGTATCACACTCTTCTATGCGGGGCAATGGGTATGCATCCTTGTATGTGACTTTATTGATTTGTCTGTAGTCTACGCACGTCCTCATGCTACCATCTTTCTTTTTAACCAGGACTAGTGGTGCTGCCCAGGAACTACAGCTATCCCTAATGACTCCTGCATTTTTCATGTCCTGAAGCATCTCTTTTGCTTTTTGGTAGTGTGTGGGTGGTATAGGCCTGTACCTTTCTTTGATAGGTGCATGGTTGCCTGTGGGGATATGGTGTTGTACCCCTTTAATCCTCCCAAAGTTCGAGTGGGTGTTTGCTGAACACTTGCTCATATTCCCGAACTACCCGGTATACTCCATTTTTCTGGTGAGTAGGTGTATTGTCAGTTCCCACACTGAGCTCCTGACACCATTTCTCTAGCTGATCTTTGGAGTGAGGGGTTTCATCAGTGACTGTTTGGGATGAGGATTTTACATCAATTACAGCATCATCTTTAACTTGGTACAATTTTGCTATAGTGGCATACCTAGCACTCTGACTTTGTCATCACCATAATTTAATATGCGTACGGGGACTCTCCCTTTTCTCACGTCGACCAACCCTCTGGCTGTCAAGAGGTAGGACTATTATCAGACATTACAGGTTCTACTACAGCTTGGTAGTCCTGCCCTCTGAGGCCTATGGCTGCTCGACACCAGATCATCATTTCACTTCTGGGTGGTACCACAAGTGGAATGGGATCTGTGACCCGTACTCTGCCAATTTCACCATTAGACAATGTTACCTGTTGTTGATAAACTAGAGCTCGGATCTGCTTTTGGATAGCTCTCTTCTCTCTGGGTCTACCAGCTTCAACACTCTATTGGAGTAAGAACAACACTTCATCGATGCATTTAACCATAACTTTAGTACCCAGTATTACATAGGGATCTTTGTTGTTTGGTTTATCCTGAACCACTAGATACCCTGGTTCTTCAACTGCACCCTCCCCACCTTTACTGTAGCTTCCCATTGTCCCTCTACTGTAACTAGTATACCATTAGTGGCTTCAATGTTCAGATCGGGGTTTGGGGGTTCCAGCTTAACATCTGGCCAGAACTGCTTGTAAAGGATACTCGGGATGGTTGTCACCTGAGATCCAGTGTCTATCAAGGCAGATGTAGCGATGCCATCGATGACGATTGGTAGATATGGACAGTCTCCTACATACTTGTGTTCCCAGCTCGTCGGGCCTGTACAATCTACTCCTGGGGTTGGCCCTTCTCACCCAGGGGCTGCTCGTTTAAAGGACGGGATTGTTGAGTACGTCCTCCTTTGTCATTCTGCTGACTGGAGCGGCGCCTGTCAGGGCTGCGACGATCTGCAGGTTTTCCTCGCGGCGGCTGTGTCTTTCTCCTCATCCACGGGACGTCGTCAGGGCTCTCGGCGAGCTGAATCTTGTCCGATGACCTTGCATCTGTCTTGGGTCTTCTCCCAGCTTGTAGCTTGGCCACGTCCTTCATCAGCTGCTCTACATTAGCACACAGTTGTTCAAACCGGTCAGGTGTTGCAGTCTGTGCACTTGACTGAACCGCAGGGATTGGAGATGCTGCTGCCGACACGGAAGGGGTGTCAGTATGCTGAAAAGCAGGATCGGGCACTGGGAAAGCCTTTGTCCCCAAACTGTTAAGTCTCTCAAAGTGTCAAACTCTGCGCCAGGATTTTGTATGGACCACCAGCTTGCTTGCTTCCTATCCTCAGATAGTCTAAGGCCCACAATAAATTGTCCACTTAACGCTTTGTTCTCATCTCCGATATCATCAGGATCAACTTGTTTTAACAGTCTCAGTGCTTCTTGCAATCGCAGTGAATAATCTAGGACCCTTTCTTGTGCCCCTTGGTTACAACGATAGAATGACAGTCTTAATTCAGCCTCAGTATGGCGTTCAAAAACCCGGGTTAACTTAGCGAATATCTGCTCCACAGATTCCTGAGTTTCTAAAGGCTAGTTACGGCTCTGCAGCTCGGCTGCGCCCGTTAACTGTCCCATAATAACTGATGCTTACCGGTCATAGCGTACATGTCCAGCGCCTGGCATATCTTCCTCTGGAATGTTTCCAAGGTACTGGGTGTACCGCTGTACTTAGGTAACCAGTTCGCATTAGGAACGTAAGGCAGGGATATCGGCATAATCGGAGCGGGTTGCTTTGGCATACCGCCGCCTTGTTGCTGTTCATCTGGAGGTATGTTTTGTTGTTGCGGGGGTACCGCATTGTTGGGAGCCGGGTTACTCATCCTCGCTCCCCCTTAGTTAAGCACGGACAGTCCTTTCGGTTTCAAACGGAAGTGTCGGCCTCGCGGTGAGGAGTGAGGCACCACGGGAGTTTCCGGTCCCTGCTGCGTACAGGGGAAGTCGTCAGAGCATAGGGGGAGGGGCCAATCTTCGCGCCCTTTGCCAAGGAACACCCCTTCTTTTCCCGACTTTCGCGCAGCAATGGCGGTTCAAATATACAGTTCGATATTTACAGTCATTAAAAATAGCACACAATACCCGTTGGAATGGGCCTGCTCGTATCCTGTTCGTGACGCCAAATTCTGACACACCGTAGCCGGGTTCTGCACGTTCCAGGCGTATGCTTCTCCTTGCCACGGAACTGCGCCTGCGTCTGTGGGGCCCGGTGGTCCAGATCAATAGGGGGGATGGCTGAACAGTAATGGTACCTTTACACGCAGGCTGGATACATCCCGCTACAGGCTACAAATGTAGCTTGTAGCGCCAATGTAGCCCGTCGTAGCGGCGTCTGAAGACGTGACGCTACAGCCGGCAACAGATACATCTGTTTCCTAGCTCTGCTCGAAAACTGATGGCTACATCGCCGATGGTAGCGAGCTGTATCGGCGTGTAAAGAGGCAACGGAAGGGAACTCGGGACAGCCTGCGATGTAGCTGCAATGTAGCTAAGGCGTGACCCTGGCTCCGTGTTACCGCGCCCCATGTGCGATCATTGGTGGAAGCTGCTGCATGACGATTGGTAGTCGCTGCATAGGGAGGCATATTTAAAGGAGCTGACGAGTCACACTACACAATCGCTCGAGCGTGCTGTATTACTCAGCCTCCTGCGATGCCTGCCCAATCAGGATGTTATTGCTTCGTCCTATCAGCGTACGGACGGCTCGTAATCCACAATTGTGGCACGCCTATGTGCTGGCCCTGCTGCACCAGGTACGCCCATAGTAGCTGGTTATAGCGGTGTGTAAATGAGCTACAGCTGGCTACTTGAGACACCCGGCGATGTAGCTAGCTATAGATGTAGCGTGGCGTAGCGAACCTTGTGGCGGCGTGTAAAGAGGGTGCGTTGACGGTTTGTAACCGTTTGAGCGTGCTCGTGCACGTGAAGTAGCGGGATGTATCCAGCCTGCCGTCGCGGCGTGTAAAGGTACCATATGGGATTGATTGTCTTCGTGACGCCACCTGCGGGTGTTCCGGTGATCTCACCGGCGCTGCTAGGCCTCCGGGGGATGTTAGGCAGCAAGATGGGACACTCCCCACAGGATCAGCGGGAGTCCCCGGGGCCAGGAGCTGCACAAGATGTTGTGAGGCAGCTGCGGTAATACTGCTGTTAAGACCAGGAATCAAACACAGACAATACAGAGTCTTTTAGGTAACTTTACTGGTGATAAGCAGGTATGCCAGACCGGGATAGTGAAGTCAACACTCCTGGAGGTTCACAGCAAGCAGTTAGTGTAGGCTTCCTTCTCTCTGTACTTCTAGTGTTAAGGTCGGGTGGATGTGGAATCCAGCCAGACCGGGCAGTGTGTTCAATGGAACGGATTTCACCTGGGTGTCAGCACTGAGGGCACTGTAAAAGGGGTTAAGCAGGATCAGTACTTTTCCCTGGGCTCTCGTAGGTAGGTGCTTCAGGTGGAACAGGTGGCTAAACCTCCTGTTAGAAGTGCTGGTTCTCTGTGGTGGCTTGGCAGTTCTCACAGCTCGGTTCCAGTAACCGGATGATGAGGGAGAGTTAAGGTAACTCTGTTGCCCCTGAGAGGTGCTCTCCTTTCCTATTACCCAATTGCAAGGGTTTCCTCACGGGCTAGATAGGCTGACTAGGCCTGGTGTGTGTCTCATAAGCCAGAGATTATACACAACCTGCAGCTCTCCTAGCGTCTGCACACTCTGGTGTTTCTCCCTCCAAGACCCTATTTATAGGGGGAACTGGCTCAAAGTGACCAGTGGAGCTCCCCCTAGAGGCTTGGGGCGAAACCAGGTGTCCTAAGGTGTTGTAAGTGTTGTTGAGTAATGCTTGCTGTTAGCTCCATTCATGCCCTAAGGAGTTCTGTGGTGCCCAACAGGTGCCAGGGTCCACAGTTAAACCTATTGCTACCACATCTATAGTTACCTTTGGTAGAGAGCCAAGTTGGTGATTGGGCATTACTGATATAGAGGGAAGGTGACAAGATGTTACCAATGGTAGGAGATTTTCTAAGGACACATCTATACCCTTCCTGCAGTATTTTACTTAAAACAGGATCCTGATATAAAATAGGGATATGTTTATGGACAATTTTCACTATATTTCTGTAGTCCTGGCTGTAACCTGTAGAAATTGTTGATATACTGTAGTTATAGTAGAAAAGATTGGTCTAGCTCCCGGATGTTATTGCAGAAATAGTTAATTTTATTCAAAAATCATAAGTCAAATTCCATGACAATGCACAAACTCATATGGACAAGTGACAATTTTGGCAGGGAAGGTCGATGTTGGTTTACCTGATTCTTTCCTTATAAAGATAGAACAGGTTTTAATGCATTACATGTAACAGTGGGAATGTGCAATATTGTTATATGTAAAGTATTGTTGCAATGTTCTTGTATTTACTCCCATGTAAATGGACTTCTTTATTTTATGGACATTTTATATCTCTAACGTCTGTATTAAAGAAGAGGCATTTCCTCTCACACTTACAGGTGTCTTCAGCCTGTCTAGCATATGATGATTAATCAGTTTACCGTATATACTCGAGTACAAGCCGAGTATAAGCCAAGGCCCCTAATTTTACCCCAAAAACTGGGGAAACTTATTGACTCGAGTATAAGCCTATGGTGGGAAGTGCAGCAGCCCCTCATGCTGGATATAGCACCCCAATCACTGGTATATAGCACCCTCCATCACTGGTATATAGCGCCCCATCACTGGTATATAACACCATCAATGGTGTATAGAACCCCATCACTTTTATATAGCTCCCCCATCACAGCATATGCCCCCATCATTGAAAATAGCACCACCAATGGTATATAGAACCCCATTACTGGTATAAAGCCCCTCATCACTGGTATATAGCCCATTATCACTGTTTAGTAGCTCCTCATTACTGTATATGTCCCCATCATTGGTACCGTATATGGCCCCATCATTGTATATAGCCCTCATCACTACTATAGCGCCCCCATCATTGTATATAGCACCCAACACTGGTATAGCGCCCCCTTCGCTTGTATATAGGTCTATTGCTGGTATACAGGCACCATCACTGGTATATGGGTCCCCTTTGTAGGTATATGGGGCCCATAGCTGGTATATGGGCCCCTTTGCTAGTATATGGGCCCCATCAACGGTATATGGGCCCCCTTTGCTGGTATATGGGCCCCATCACTGGTATATGGGGCCCAATCGCTGGTATATGAGCCCCCTTTGCAGGATATAGGGGCCCATCGCTGGTATATGAGCCCCTTTGCAGGTATATAGGGGCCCATCGCTGGTATATGAGCCCCTTTGCTGGTATATAGGAGCCCATCGCTGGTATATGTGCCCTATGCTGCCGCATATAAAATATTATTATTATTATTTATTTATAGAGCACTATTCATTCCATGGTGCTGTTCAAGAGAAAGACTGATACAGAGGAGAGAGAGGACCCTACCCTTGCGGGCTTACATTCTACAGGGCAATGGGGAGTGAGACAGTAGGTTGCGTCTGCTGGGTGGTTCTGGATTGCTAAGTCCTGTGGTGGTGGAGCGCCGGGTCCAGTGGTGTTGAGACAGCACTGTGCTCATTACAGGTTGTAGGCTGTTCTGAAGAGATGAGTTTTCAGGTTCCACTTGAAGGTTCTGAGTGTAGGGGACAGTCGGTGATGGGGTGCAGAGTTCCAGAGGATGGAGGATGCTCGGGTGAAGTCTTGCAGGCGGTTAGATGAGGAACGTACAAGTGTGGAGGAAAGAAGGAGGTCTTGGGAGGATCGAAGATTACGAGTTGGATGATATCGGGAGATTAGTTCAGAGATATATGGGGGGGACAGATTGTGGATGGCTTTGTAAGTCAATGTTAGTAGTTTGAATTGGATATGCTGGTGAATTGGGAGCCAGTGGAGGGATTTGCAGAGGGGAGACGTGGAGGATTAGCGAGGAGAGAGGTGGATTAGTCGGGCAGCAGACTTAAAGACAGATTGAAGTGGTGCAAGAGTGTTAGCAGGAAGGCCACAGAGTAGGAGGTTGCAGTAGTCAAGGCGGGAGATGATGAGGGCATGCATGAGTAGTTTAGCAGAGTGGGAGTTGAGGAAGGGATTGATTCTGGCAATGTTTTTGAGTTGAAGACGGCAGGAGGTGGCAAGGGCTTGATGTGCAGTTTGAAAGGCAATGCAGAGTAAGTGTTACTCCGAGGCAGCGGACTTCAGGTACAGGGCAAAGTGTGATGTCATTTATTGTGATAGATAAGTCTGGCAAGGAAAGTGTGTGAGATGGAGGAAAGAGGATGAGTTCGGTTTTGTCTACATTGAGTTTTAGGAAGCGGGAGGAGAAAGAAGGAGGATATGGCTGATAGACACTCCGGGATTCCGGACAGCAGAGAGGTGACATCTGGGCCAGAGAGGTAGATCTGAGTGTCATCAGCGTACAGGTGATACTGGAAGCCATGGGACTTTATGAGTTGTCCGAGACCAAGAGTATAGATGTAGAAAAGGAGGGGCCCCAGAACAGAGCCTTGAAGGACCCCAACAGAGAGGGGATGGGGTGAGGAGGTTGTGTGGGAGTGGGAGACACTAAATGTGCGGTTGTAAAGATAGGAGGAGATCCAGGAGAGGGCAAGGTCAGTGATACCAATGGAAGAAAGGATCTGTAATAAGAGGCAGTGGTCGACTGTGTCGAATGCAGAGGACATGTCTAAAAGGAGGAGGACGGAGAAACTGTTTGCTAGCTTTGGCCAGTGAGCAAGTCGTTACTAATTTTGGTCAGGGCAGTTTCAGTAGAGTGGTGAAAGCAGAAGCCAGATTGAAGGACATCAAAGAGAGAGTTGGATGAGATGTGGGATGAGAGTACAGTGTGGACATGCTGTTTGAGAAGTTTGGAAGCGAACGGGAGCAGAGATATGGGCCGGTAGCTGGATGTAGAAGCGGGGTCGAGGGATGACTTCTTTAAGATAGGTGTAATTGTTGCATGTTTGAAAGCAGAAGGAAAGGTACCAGAAGTTAGTGATAGGTGGAAGAGGTGGGTTAGGGTTGTTATAAGTGTTGTGGTTAGGTTGGGAAGGAGGTGGGATGGGATAGGGTCCAGTGCACAAGTTGTGAGGTGCGATCTGTAGAGGAGGTGTGCAAGTTTCTCTTCAGTGATGGTTGGGAGGAGGGTTAGTGGGGGAGAGGATTGATCCGGTATACATGGGGGTTGCGGTGGTTGGCTAGCAATGACTTGTCTGATCTGGTAGATCTTGTTGGTGAAGTATGTTGCAAAGTCTCCTGATGAGATACGAGAAGTAGGAGGGGGCAGTGGGGGGGCGGAGGAGGGAGTTAAGTGTGTTGAATAGCTGCCTGGGGTTGTGTGAAAAAAAGGATACGAGGGTAATGAAGTAATTCTGTTTAGTGGTGGTGAGTGCTGACTTGAATGTGATAATTGCTTGTTTGAATGCTGTGTAGTCTTCTTGTGAGTGTGCTTTCTTCCAGCGCCGCTCTGCAACCCTAGCCGCTCGCCGCAGGTTTTTAGTGGGGTCTGTGTGCCAGGGTTGTCTGTTGATTCGTCGTGTTTTGCCATGAGTGAGAGGGGCAACTGCATCAATAGCTGATGTGAGTGTTGAGTTATAGAAAGCTGTGGCATTATCTGTGTCATGGAGTAAGGATATGGATGATAGTGGTAAAATCGTGTTTGAGAGTGTGTGAGTGTCAAGATGTGTGAGGTTTCTGCGAGGGTGTGGGAGTTGGGGGACATGGGTGGCAGATAAGGAGGACAAGGATGAGAAGGTAAGTAGATGGTGGTCAGAGAGGGGGAGAGGGGAGGTTGTGGGTTTAGTTAGGGAGCAGAGGCGGGTGAAGATGAGGTCTAGTGTGTGTCCATCTGTGTGGGTGGCTGTGGAGGACCATTGAGAGAGGCTAAAGGATGAGGCAAGTGACAGGAGTTTGGAGGCTGTTGACTGGTGCGTATCAATTGGGATGTTGAAGTCCCCCAATATGATGGTGGGGATGTCAGCAGATAGAAAGTATAGGAGCCAGATGGAGAATTGGTTAAAGAAGGTAGTGGATTGGAAGGAGAGTATATACGAACAGAGTGCACTTCAAAAGATGAGAGGATAAGGGAGGGAGGAGGAGGAATTGGGTTGAAGATGCAGTTCCCGGTTACCGCCCCTCCTCACTGGACCTCAACACTGACTCGAGTATAAGCTGAGGGGGCATTTTGCAGCACAAAAATTGTGCTGAAAAACCCGGCTTATACTCGAGTATATATGATAATTTGCTCCAACACATGTGTGCCATGGGGAGTGGTTTTAATGGGTAAAACGCGTCAAGCAGAGGGACTGTGTTCCCTTGTCATAAGTATTTTAGTATCATGGAGTACTAAATAAATACATAAAATTGAAGGAATGATCGAGTGTCGGTTTTTCCAATGAATTACTTATATAATGTGAGTGCACATGTTCCTGAAAAAAGATTGCACACCTGTGACAATTTTTAATTCAAAATTCAATTAGCACTTTATGACACTGTAATTCACTATACTTTTTATATGGATACTGGAAACCATATGTGTTTATGGAAAGTTTCATGTATGGTGCAGTACTTCATAGCACTTTATGAATCCATGAATTATGTTTATGAATAATGTATGTTTTTATGTGTAATTGATTCATTATTGTTCATTGTATGTACACCCTATATGATGGTGTGTTTCCAATGGGGATGTCGCACACGTCAATATCGCGTGCAATATCGCTGCTGCATATGACGTTGCAGCGATATTGAAGCGTGTGACAGGACGTTTCAACCAGCGATAAGTCGCTGGTTGATGGTCGTTAGGTTTTAGAACCTGTTCTAAAACCTGACGATGGTCGCCTGGTGGATACGCAGCATCGCTGCATGTGATACCGGGAGATGAGCGAGAAGCCAGCTCCCAGCGCCTCTCTGCAAGCTCTGGGAGCTGGTCTCCAAGGTAAACTGCGCATATCTAGGTAGCGCGTGCTGCCTAGATACCCGATGTATACCTTGGTTACTAGCCTGCTCCGCTAACTGTCTGGTATCCAAGGTACACAGCGGGTAACTAGGGACCCTAGTTACCCGCTGTTTACCTTGGATAGCAGCTGGTGAGCAGAGAAGGCTGGTAACCAAGGTATACATCGGGTATCTAGGCAGCGCATGCTGCCTAGATACCCGCAGTTTACCTTGGAGACCAGCCTGCTCCCGTTCACCGCAGCCTGGCAGTGGGAGCAAGATATTGTGGAAACGATATTTAAATAATTTCCACAATGTCGCTGGTCCACTGATTGCTGGTGAGTCTGCCTGTGTAACAGCTCACCAGCGATCAACCTTCAATGTCGCCAGCGATGAGATCGCTGACGACATTGACGCGTGTGACGGCACCATATCAGACTCATTGCTTGAGAAAGGATTGCCATGCCACTAGGCAATAAAAAGGTTCACACCACTATTATTTTGGTGCTGATTTTTTTTCTTACTATTATCTAAGGACTTTGAGGAGTCTGGAGAAGCGTGCACTGCTTTAAGGTATTTTGTGCTGTTCCTTTTTTATATATATATCTACTATATAATCATCTTATTGTGTCTGCCTCTCTGTAACGGAAATCCCGCCGGCTGCGACCAATCAGCGACATGGGATTTCCGTTGCAAAGAGACAGACAGAATTAGCGCGGATGGGCCCGCCCACTACTCCCTGGCAGCTCGGCAGCGGAAAATGGTGGAGCTGTGGAGCGTTGTTCGTGTTGCGCCAGCTGACAAACTCGAAGCGCTGTCCAAACCCCGGAGGTGATTGTAGTGAAGGCCAGCGCGGAGGGAAAGCTCGGCCTCCGAGCTCCAGCAGCCGTGACCTGCATCCCCCCAAGAGGATCCAGATGGAGGAAAAGGTTCCCAAGCCCAAGCGTGTGAATGGCGAAGGCGGAGGGGGCGGGAGCCATCGACCTGCTTTGGGCTATGCTAATCCCGGCATGGAGCTCCCGGTGGTGGTGAGCAGCAGCCTGTGCCTCACCCCGCCGGCTCTACCGCTCTCCGCAGACTGCACCTCTGCCCGACAAACCAAGGAAGACGAGCAACAAGCAGGAGAGGAAAAAGTGCGGTGGGCAGGAGGGGGACTGAAGCCTGGAGGAGAGAGGGGGACTGGAGCCTGGGGGACGGGGGGCAGGAGGGGGACTGGTGCTTGGAGGAGAAAAGGGGGGCAGGAGGGGGACTGATGCCTGGAGTAGAGAGGGGGAACAGGGGAGCAGGACTGGGCCTAGAATAGAGGGAGGGAGCAGGGGGGCAGGAGAGAGACTGGAACCTGGAGGAGAGAGGGGAGCAGGGGGGCAGAATGGGGGAGCAGGGGGGCAGGATGGTGACTGGAGTCACTCCATCCCACTGTTCACCCCCAACTGCTCCACCTCACCCCCCAATGCCCCACTCGCCCCCAGTGCCCCCAAACACAGCCTACTACCCCCGCATCGTGTTCTCACCACCCACCCTATGCGATAGCATCGGACTCCCATCTACTATATAATCGTCTAATTCTGTCTGTCTCTCTGTAACAAAAATCCTGCGTCGCTGATTGGTCACGACCAATCAGTGTCAATAGCAGTCCAGCCGCAAATTAGCGCAGGATTTCAACCATGCACGCCATCGCTACTGTCACGAGATCAGCGGCGCTAGCAGCGGAACTACCCCGACCGAAGCTACTGAGCTCGCACAGTGTCACATGCAGCAGCGACCAGACCCCCGCTGTGAGATCACTGATCGTTTCAGAATGGCCTGGACCATTTTTTGATCATTGGGACCCCGCTGGGCAGCATGCATCGGTGTGTTTCATGTGGACAACGATCAACGACCTCAATACTACGCCCTAGAGTGACAAGGTCCCAAAAACCGCCATATCGTTGCTGCAGCGCTGGTGAGATCTGACTGTTATGGTCCATTTACACGCGGCCACAGGAAGATAGACACAGGCAGGCATCGGACACAATTGTGCCTGTTGCTTTGAAAAGACCACAATGTGGCTGCGTGTAATTCAGGACTTTCCTTCCTTCAGGGAAGACACAGGAAGGAAAGTCCTGAATTACACGCAGCCACATCATGGTCTTTTCTGGTCCCTTTACACGCGGCCACAGGAAGGCAGACACCGGCAGGCTTCGGACACAATTGTGCCTGTTGCCTTGAAAAGACCACGATGTGGCAACGTGTAATTCAGGACTTTCCTTCCTTCAGGGAAGACACAGGAAGGAAAGTCCTGAATTACACGCCGCCACATCGTGGTCTTTTCAAGGCAACAGGCACAATTGTGTCCGATGCCTGCCGGTGTCTACCTTCCTGTGGCCGCGTGTAAAGGGACCATTAGGGTACCGTTACACGACGCAATATTACATGCAATTTTACTGACAATTTGCTGGTTGTAGTGAAATCATGGACACATTGTTCCATTTTGTACACGGCAACAAAATAGGACAATGTGTCCATGATTTCACTGCAACCAGCAAATTGCCAGTGAAATAGCATGCAATATCGTGTCTTGTAACGGTACCCTTAGACATCTCACCAGCGATCACGTAGTGACACTCCAGTGATCCCTACCAGGTCCTATTGTTGTCGGGATCGCTGGAGCGTCGCAAAGTGTGACGGTACCTTACTGATCGCCCACTGCATTATTGTTAAATCTTCATAAATAAACTACATACATATTCTAGAATACCCGATGCTTTAGCATCGGGCCACCATCTAGTGTATGTATGTATATATATATATATATATATATATATATATATATATATATATATATACAGTGCCTACAAGTAGTATTCAACCCCCTGCAGATTTAGGTGGTTTGATAAGATGCAAATAAGTTAGAGCCTTCAAACTGCAAATGAGAGTAGGATTTATTAACAGAAGCATAAATCTTACAAACCAAAAAGTTATGCTGCTCAGTTGAATTTTTATAAATTTTAAACATAAAAGTGTGCGTCAATTTTTATTCAACCCCTAGGTTTAATATTTTGTGGAATAACCCTTGTTTGCAATTACAGCTAATAATCGTCTTTTATAAGACCTGATCAGGCCGGCACAGGTCTCTGGAGTTATCTTGGCCCACTCCTCCATGCAGATCTTCTCCAAGTTATCTAGGTTCTTGGGGTGTCTCATGTGGACTTTAATCTTGAGCTCCTTCCACAAGTTTTCAATTGGGTTAAGGTCAGGAGACTGACTAGGCCACTCCATCACCTTGATTTTTTTCCCTCTTGAACCAGGCCTTGGTTTGCTTGGCTGTGTGCTTTGGGTCGTTGTCTTGTTGGAAGATGAAATTACGACCCATCTTAAGATCCTTGATGGAGGAGCGGAGGTTCTTGGCCAAAATCTCCAGGTAGGCCGTGCTATCCATCTTCCCATGGATGCGGACCAGATGGCCAGGCCCCTTGGGGTCGTATGCAGCGCCATCCAGTCTTCAAACGTCACGTGTGTGGTTGGCACAAAAGATCTCGATCTTGGTCTCATCAGACCATAGAACCTTGAACCAGTCTGTCTCAGAGTCCTCCAAGTGATCATGAGCAAACTGTAGACGAGCCTTGACATGACGCTTTGAAAGTAAAGGTACCTTATGGGCTCGTCTGGAATGGAGACCATTGCGGTGGAGTACGTTACTTATGGTATTGACTGAAACCAATGTCCCCACTGCTATGAGATCTTCCCGGAGCTCCTTCCTTGTTATCCTTGGGTTAGCCTTGACTCTTCAGACAAGCCTGGCCTCGGCACGGGAGGAAACTTTCAAAGGCTGTCCAGGCCGTGGAAGGCTAACAGTAGTTCCATAAGCCTTCCACTTCCGGATGATGCTCCCAACAGTGGAGACAGGTAGGCCCAACTCCTTGGAAAGGGTTTTGTACCCCTTGCCAGCCTTGTGACCCTCCACGATCTTGTCTCTGATGGCCTTGGAATGCTCCTTTGTCTTTCCATGTTGACCATGCATGAGTGCTATTCACAAGGTTGGGGAGGGTCTTAAAGGGAACCTGTCACCTGGATCTAAGCCCCTACACTATCACTACCTGTCCCTGCACCTTCCTAGCTGCTCCCTATCTATCCCTCTCTGAGCTAAATCCGCCCTATAAAACTGCAGAAAAATAACTTATAACTTACAGAAGTCCCTGAGGCTGGGGACTGAGAAGGCGGCGCCAGGCTCCATTCAGCCCCTCCTCGATGCAGCAGCACACGCCCCACTGGGCGGCGTTATTCTTTCTTCATCGCCGCCTCCTCCATTTGGAATCTCCTGCCTGCTTTACACCTATCATGTTGTGGTGATGCGACCTCGATGTGTCCCCTGACTGAGACACAGCATATGGGAGATTGTATCTTCTGCTCGGTAGCAGCACACACAGGGTGAGCTGCTACTGGAGCTAAGTGCTGATTGAAATCACTGAACCCCAGGTGTGCGGGTGAATAGGAGATGATATGTGCTGCCCTGGGCTGTGGGGAGGGGGTGGAGTGTGTCAGGACAGCAGCAAGAGCTGCTGGGATTGTATGAGGTTCTACTCGGCTGTGCCCCGGTGTAACAGGCCAAACTAACCCCCCCGACCAGAATATACTCGGGGTTAAAGTGGCCTAGGCCAGATTATACCCCTCCGTATACCACAGCAGCTGTAGATCAGGGCTCCAAGCAACACATGGGGGCCCGAGGCAGCACAAAGTGGCCCCAGGCAGCAGAAAGTGGCCCTACGCAACATACAGGGGCCCCAGGCAGTGCTAGGGCCCCAGGCAGTGCTAGGGGCCCCAGGCAGTGCACAGGGCCCCAAGCAGCACAAAGTGGCCCCAAGCAGCACACAGGGGCCCCAGGAAGTACTAGGGGCCACAAGCTACACACAGGATCCCAGGCTACACACAGGGGCCCCATGCAGCATACAAGGACCCCAGGCAGTGCACGGGGCCCCAGGGAGTGCACGGGGCCCCAGGCAGTGCACGGGGCCCCAGGCAGTGCACGGGCCCCAGGCAGCACAAAGTGGCCCCAGGCAACATACAGGGGCCCCAGGCAACATACAGGGGCCCCAGGCAGTACCAGGGGCCCCAGGCAGCACAAAGTGACCACAGGCAATATACAGGGGCCCCAGGCAGTGGGCCACCTGGGGCCACTTTGTGCTGCCTGGGGCCCCTGTGTGCTGCCTCTGGCCCCCATGCGCTGCCTGGGACCCCTTTATACTGCCTGGGGCCCTTGTATGCTGCATGGGGCCCCTGTATGTAGCCTGGGACCCTGTGTGTAGCCTGGGACCCTGTGTGTAGCCTGGGGCCCCTGTATGTTGCCTGGGGCCCCTGTATGTTGCCTGGGGCCCCTGTATGTTGCCTGGGGCCACATTGTGCTGCCTGGGGCCTGTGCACTGCCTGGGGCCCCGTGCACTCCCTGGGGCCCCGTGCACTCCCTGGGGCCCCGTGCACTCCCTGGGGCCCCGTGCACTGCTTGGGGCCCCGTGCACTGCTTGGGGTCCTTGTATGCTGCATGGGGCCCCTGTGTGTAGCCTGGGATCCTGTGTGTAGCTTGTGGCCCCTAGTACTGCATGGGGCCCCTGTATGTTGCCTGGGGCCTCTTTGTGCTGCTTGGGGCCACTTTGTGCTGCCTGGGGCCCTGTGCACTGCCTGGGGCCCTAGCACTGCCTGGGGCCCCTGTATGTTGCGTAGGGCCACTTTCTGCTGCCTGGGGCCACTTTGTGCTGCCTCGGGCCCCCATGTGTTGCTTGGAGCCCTGATCTACAGCTGCTGTGGTATACGGAGGGGTATAATCTGGCCTAGGCCACTTTAACCCCGAGTATATTCTGGTCGGGGGGTTAGTCTGGCCTGTTACACCGGGGCACAGCCGAGTAGAACCTCATACAATCCCAGCAGCTCCTGCTGCTGTCCTGACACACTCCACCCCCTCCCCACAGCCCAGGGCAGCACATATCATCTCTTATTCACCCGCACACCTGGGGGTCAGTGATTTCAATCAGCACTCAGCTCCAGCAGCAGCTAACCCTGTGTGTGCTGCTACCGAGCAGAAGATACAATCTCCCATATGCTGTGTCTCAGTCAGGGGACACATCGAGGTCGCATAACCACAATATGATGTGTAAAGCACAGATTCCAAATGGAGGAGGCGGCGATGAAGAAAGAATAACGCCGCCCAGTGGGGCGTGTACTGCTGCATGGAGGAGGGGCTGAATGGAGCCTGGCGCCGCCTCTTCAGTCCACAGCCTCAGGGACTTCTGTAAGTTATAAGTTATTTTTCTGCAGTTTTATAGGGCGGATTTAGCTCAGAGAGGGATAGATAGGGAGCTGCTAGGAAGGTGCAGGGACAGGTAGTGATAGTGTAGGGGCTTAGATTCAGGTGACAGGTTCCCTTTAAATAGTCAGAAAAGGCTGGCAAAAGAGATAATTAATCCACACATGTGAAGCTCATTGTTCTTTGTGCCTGAACTACTTCTTAATACTTTAGGGGGACCAAACAGAATGCTGGTGGTTTGAGGGGTTGAACAATAAATGACCCTCTGAATTAACTTTTAACGCTTCAAAAAAAAAAAAAATTTAAAAATCTTTTTGGCTGCAGTGCATTTCCCACTTCCAGGCTGATCTACAGTCCAAATGTCACAATGCCAAGTTAATTCCGCATGTGTCAACCAGCTAAATCTGCAGGGGGTTGAATACTACTTGTAGGCACTGTATATATATACAGTCATATGAAAAAGTTTGGGCACCCCTCATAATCTTACTCATTTTTTTTTTTGTTTAAAATTGTTTTTTTGCAACAGCTATTTCAGTGTGATATGTGTAATAACTGATGAACACATTAATATTTCAGGTTTGAAATGAGGTTTATTGTACTAACCAAAAAAGTGAAATATGCATTATTTCAAAATTTGACAGGTGCCAAAGTATCGTCACCCTTCTGATTTTCATGGATTGAATACTCCTAACTACTTTTTACTGACTTACTGAAGCACTAAATTGGTTTGGTAACCTCATTGAGCTTTGTACTTCATAGCCCGGTGTATCCAATCATGAGAAAAGCTATTTCAGGTGTCCACTTGCAAGTTGTTCTCCTAGTTGCATCTTCTCTGAGGAGTGGCATCATGGGCTCCTCAAAACAGCTCTCAAATGATCTGAAAAAAAAGATTGTCCAACATGGTTGTTCAGGGGAAGGATACAAAAAGTTGTCTCAGAGATTTAACCTGTCAGTTTCCACTGTGAGGAACATATTAAGGAAATGGAAGACAGGGACAGTTCTTCTAAAGGCCAGAAGTGGCAGGCCAACAAAAATATCAGAAAGGCAGAGAAGAAGAATGGTGAGAACAGTCAAGAACAATCCACACACCACCTCCAAAGACCTGCAGCATCATCTTGCTGCAGATGGTGTCACTGTGCATCGGTCAACAATACAGCGCACACTGCACAAGGAGAAGCTGTATGGGAGAGTGATGCGAAAGAAGCCGTTTCTGCATGCACGCCACAAACAGAGTCGCCTGAGGTATGAAAAAGCACATTTGGACAAGCCAGTTTCATTTTGGAAGAAGGTCCTGTGGACTGATGAAACAAAGATTGAGTTGTTTGGTCATACAACAAGGCGTTATGCATGGCGCCACAAAAACACAGCATTCCAAGAAAAACTCTTGCTACCCACTGTCAAATTTGGGGGAGGATCCATCATGCTTTGGGGCTGTGTGGCCAATGACGGCATCGGGAATCTTGTTAAAGTTGACGGTCGCATGGATTCCACTCAGTATCAGCAGATTCTTGAGAATAATGTTCAAGAATCAGTGTCAAAGTTGAAGTTACGCCGGGGATGGATCTTTCAGCAAGACAATGATGTAAAACCACGCTCCAAATCTACTCAGGCATTCATGCAGAGGAACAATTACAATGTTCTGGAATTGCCATCCCAGTCACCAGACCTGAATATCATTGATCATCTGTGGGATGTTTTAAGCAGGTTGTCCATGCTCGGCGACCATCAAACTTAACTGAACTGGAATTGTTTTGTAAAGAGTAATGGTCAAAAATACCTTCATCCAGGATCCAGGAACTCATTAATGGCCACTTTACACGCGGCAACAGGAAGATAGAAACCGGCAGGTGTCGGAGACAATTGTACCTTTTACCTTCAAAACACCTTGAAGTGGCTGTGTGTAATTCAGGTATCTGCAAGGTGTTTTGAAGGTAAAAGGTACAATTGTCTCCGACACCTGCCAGTTTCTATCTTCCTGTTGCCGGGTGTAAAGTGGCCATAACAGCTACAAGAAGTGACTAGCAGCTGTTATTTTTGCAAAGGTGGATCTACTAAATATTAATGTCACTTTTCTGTTGAGGTGCCCATACTTTGGCACCTGTCAAATTGTGAAATAATGCATATTTCACATTTTCGGTTAGTACAATAAACCTCATTTCAATCCTGAAATATTACTGTGTCCATCAGTTATTACATATATCACACTGAAATAGCTGTTGCAAAAGCCCAAATTAAAAAAAAAAAAAGAGTAAGATTAAGAGGGGTGCCCAAACTTTTTCATATGACTATACAGTGCCTACAAGTAGTATTCAACCCCCTGCAGATTTAGCTGGTTGACACATGCGGGATTAACTTGGCATTGTGACATTTGGACTGTAGATCAGCCTGGAAGTGGGAAATGCAGTGCCACAAAAAAATTTCTTTTTTTTTTTTTTAAAGCGTTAAACGTTAATTCAGAGGGTCATTTATTATTCAACCCCTCAAACCACCAGAATTCTGTTTGGTCCCCCTAAAGTATTAAGAAGTAGTTCAGGCACAAATAACAATGAGCTTCACATGTGTGGATTAATTATCTCTTTTGCCAGCCTTTTCTGACTATTTAAGACCCTCCCAAACTTGTGAACAGCACTCATGGTCAACATAGGAAAGACAAAGGAGCATTCCAAGGCCATCAGAGACAAGATCGTGGAGGGTCACAAGGCTGGCAAGGGGTACAAAACCCTTTCCAAGGAGTTGGGCCTACTTGTCTCCACTGTTGGGAGCATCATCCGGAAGTGGAAGGCTTATGAAACTACTGTTAACCTTCCACGGCCTGGACAGCCTTTGAAAGTTTCCTCCCGTGCCGAGGCCAGGCTTGTCCGAAGAGTCAAGGCTAACCCAAGGACAACAAGGAAGGAGCTCCGGGAAGATCTCATGGCAGTGGGGACATTAGCTTCAGTCAATACCATAAGTAACGTACTCCACCGCAATGGTCTCCGTTCCAGACAAGCCCGTAAGGTTCCTTTACTTTCAAAGCATCATGTCAAGGCTCGTCTACAGTTTGCTCATGATCACTTGGAGGACTCTGAGACAGACTGGTTCGAGGTTCTATGGTCTGATGAGACCAATATCGAGATCTTTGGTGCCAACCACACACGTGACGTTTGGAGACTGGATGGCACTGCATACGACCCCAAGAATACCATCCCTACAGTCAAGCATGGTGGTGGCAGCATCATGCTGTGGGGCTGTTTCTCAGACAAGGGGCCTGGCCATCTGGTCCGCATCCATGGGAAGATGGATAGCACGGCCTACCTGGAGATTTTGGCCAAGAACCTCCGCTCCTCCATCAAGGATCTTAAGATGGGTCGTAATTTCATCTTCCAACAAGACAATGACCCAAAGCACACAGCCAAGAAAACCAAGGCCTGGTTCAAGAGGGAAAAAATCAAGGTGATGGAGTGGCCTAGTCAGTCTCCTGACCTTAACCCAATTGAAAACTTGTGGAAGGAGCTCAAGATTAAAGTCCACATGAGACACCCAAGAACCTAGATAACTTGGAGAAGATCTGCATGGAGGAGTGGGCCAAGATAATTCCAGAGACCTGTGTCGGCCTGATCAGGTCTTATAAAAGACGATTATTAGCTGTAATTGCAAACAAGGGTTATTCCACAAAATATTAAACATAGGGGTTGAATAATAATTGACCCACACTTTTATGTTTAAAATTTATAAAAATTCAACTGAGCAACATAACTTTTTGGTTTGTAAGATTTATGCTTCTGTTAATAAATCCTACTCTCGTTTGCAGTTCTCTAACTTATTGGCATCTTATCAAACCAGCTAAATCTGCAGGGGCTTGAATACTACTTGTAGGCACTGTATATATATTGTGAGGCCCCGCTGTCATGGTACATCACATAGGCTTGCAGCACAGGTTTCTGTTACTTGAGCCTGTTTAACTGAGTGTCAGTGCTGTAAGACTGAACGGGTGCATAGTGGGTTACGATCTGAGAGGTTGATGAGACCAATGAGTGGCCGAGAGAGAGAGTGCAATGTGTGCTAATTGCTAACGGCCCAGGTGTGTGTGTTTCAGGAGGTGTGGTGAACAGGACTTAACCTGCCAGGTGTCTGTGTGAGGGAGACTGGAGATGGGAACTAGAGTAGACGGATCCTGCAAGACGTGAGGATGTGAGGCATGAAGGCTGGCTCTCCATGCCAGAGATGCCTGCCCTCTGACTGGAGAGGCTGATGTTCATGAGGGACTGTGGTTGCATGTGGGTATGGGCCCTGTGACGGGCTAGAGTCCATATATGTGTCATGTGGAGACCGAGGATGACTCAAGGGCTAGACGGTCATAACCGCCATTAGGACTGACTGCTAGGTCATGTTATGGTCCCGTTGACTATGTGTGTACTTCATAGTGGTTTATGTAAAACTGCTATGTATGATGTATGATGTTCATATGTAAAGCATAATGGTCTATGTAAAACTGCCATGTATGTTGTCTCATGTGAATGAGGCCATGCAGCGTACCGCCATTGGGACTGACTGCTAGGTCATGATATGGTCCCGGTGCTAAAGGTGTGAATCATATTGGGCATATGCAAAACTACCCTATATGATGGATCAACAGGATATGTAAAATTACCCTTTGTGTTGAATGTGTAATGTAACTGTGGGAGTCATAGTGGTGTATGATAAAGTACCATATGATGTGTCCAAGTGTGCATATGATGGGGAATGATCCCTGTCAAAGGGCCAGGTGGCTACAACTGCCATTAAAACCAGACAGAGGTCTGAAAGGGTCGTGGGGGGACACCTTGTGGTTTTGGTGACAAATGTATTATGCGTAAATGTGAAGGGTGGATACGGCTGTGCGGCCGGGAGCAGCAAAGGAGCTGTAGTTAGTGTTCCAAAGCATAATATGTATGTAATGTGAACTGTAAATATAGTGTAAATAATATGATGGAATGTCCTGTAATGTACAGATGTGAAGGTTATGTTATGTGTGATGTCAACACGATATTATGTTATGTAAGTGTCTTTTGTTCCTGGTTTATGCAGTTATTAATAAACCATGAGACACATTATGCACTGTTAACCCTTGTAGTGATGTTATTCTGCTCACAAGCGGGTTAACAGTAAATTAATGTGGATTCTACACATATATACTGTCTTTTTCAGGGGACGGGGAGGAAACTCACCTGTCCAAAGCTTGGGATCGTTGCCTGGCGACCGCGGGGGTGGCACAAGGCCACTTTTAGAGCATGCACAGATCGCATGTTGAAAGCCGCCTGTGCGCCTTCTACACCAGACACACTGCGCATGCCCGGATGTGATGCGCTGACTGGCATCTGCATCATAAACCCGGAAGAGCGGGGTGGGAAATTAAAATCAGAACATCGGTCCTGAAGGCCACTTCACACACACAGATATCTGAGTCCAATATCTGAACAGATCTCTGGTTGCAGTGAAATCATGGATACATTGCTCCATGTTGTACACAGCCACAAAATGGAGCAATGTATCCATGATTTCACTGCAACCAGAGATCTGTTCAGATATTGGACTCAGATATCTGTGTGTGTGAAGTGGCCTTGAAAGAATGATGACACCCATCAGGTCGTAATTACAGCAGCGAGGCAGGGGGGAGAGCGGCCCTGGAGACACTGCCTACCCATCAGAAGCACTAAATGAACACAGATCCGACATGGATTTTGTAAGTTCATAAACTGATCTGTTCAACTTTTATAAATCCCCTACAGGTTAGACAGGGGTGGTTAGTAAAGTAGTAGGACGCTGCAGGGACATGTAGTGATAGGTTAGGGGGGCTAAAAGAGCTGACAGGTTCCCTTTAATGTGTACTAATTTATCAACAAAATTATATCACATTGATAATAAACATGATTTACATGTATTCATACCTTGTAAGCCAAATACAAGCACCTAGGGGTCTCTCACCATGCTGCAGTAGCACACTTCCTGGTTTTCAAGCAACGTTTAGTCACATGGGGACATCACGTGACCTGTGACATGGCTTAATTTTCTTTTCCTGTTTGAAAAACACATTAACGCATGCTGAAAAAAACGCATTCATATGTGCCATGCGTTACGGTTGCTTTTCTCATAGATTCCAATGATAAATTAAGGCATCTATCACAGTCATGTTTCACAAAACGGCCCATAAAATGCTGCAGCCTGAATGTACACTGTGCACTACAAAAAACACTTTGTGACGAACGCAAAACAATTTGGCCATGCGTTGACATGCGTTATTTGTATTGGAGTCCATGGGTGCATTAATGCATCTGTTAGCATACATTGTTAGGTGAAAAAAACGCATCTGTTAAGCAGATGTGTAATGACCAGAGGTCCTATTAAGATCCAGTGAGTCACAAACTGAGACAGAGGCAGAAATAAACAACACTATTTTTACTGATATGGGGATCAAAGTATGGTTCAGTATGGAATGTAAAAATCTCAAAATCCCCTTAAAATATTACCAATAACAGTTTCACACACTCAGCGTTAGCCGACATCAATGCACCGATCTCAGAGTTCCCAGGGTATGTAAATCACACTCAGAACCAGGAGCAAATTTACCTACACGTTAGACTTATCAAGGATTTAACTTAACTAAAGGCTATGTACATCAACTGTGGGCGGTCTGATGGGACCTCTGAGATGGCACACTGAGTATAACTTATCACAGCTAATAACAATACAATACACTATATCAATGCTGGCTATACACTTAGCACAGGGATACCCGGGTATCTCAAAACTATGGTACCATCAACCTCAAATGTAGCTTTACACCAGTGTATATTCCACGTGGGCTGTAGCAAGTCCAGAAAAAGAAAAAGAAAAGAAAAATCTTTGGCGCCAAAAAAAAACGTATTGTAAAAAAAAACAGCAACATTTGGCAGCTTACCAGCCAATGCCAGATTCACATGTCCAGTACTTTAGTTCTGTAAGCTTGGGGTGCAATCTGTGGAGCACTCTTTTCCAGGGCTTGTCAGGACTTGTGATCCTCCATGTGGTGGACGGGACGCTTCTTCCGTCACTCACGCTTCCTGGACGCATCACTCTCTCATCAGGAACATGTCCCAGCTCCTTGTCGGCCCATGATGGCACCGGACACCGGCTCTCCTTTCGCAGTCACTCACGGCCTTCCTGGACGCCAATCACTCGCTCCATCAGGGGGAACATCTCCTCAGCCTCTCCTCGGATGCTGGAAACTTGCTCAGTTCAAGATAAAGTCTTTAGTCCACACAACAGGGCTTGCAAACAGCTGTAAAGGCCCATATAGCTTCCACTGGCTCTGCTGTAATCCTTACACTAGTAATGGCCACCGCAGAGAGAGATCAACAACAACAGGAGCAACTGACAGAGCCGTCACCAAGGCAACCAGAGACTGTGATTTCACTTTCCTAGACACAGAGCAGTCACCATTAGTGATGAGCGAGCATGCTCGCCACTACTCGGTACTCGCACGAGTATCACTGTACTCGGGCGACTCGCCGAGCACCGAGTAATCTCGCGATACTCGTGCTGTGCTCGTGGTCGTCATCTCTGCATGTTGGCGCTCTTTTGAGAGCCAGCCCACGTGCAGGGATTGGCTGGCAGACCACTGCAATGCCACAGCCCTGTTAGTTGTGGCATAGCAGTGATTGGCCAGCCTGCACAGCGTCACCGAGCCTTTAAAACTCCCGGCGCGCTGTGCTCGGCACACAGCCTTCCAGACAGTGAGTGTAGGGAGAGTGTCTGCTGCTGCTTAGGGACAGATTTGCGGCCCTTACAGGTAGATCCGGAGCAGGGCTGCAAACTGCTGCTGCTGACCACAACAGTCCTTCTCAGGACTAATCTAGGAGGATATAGGCAGGGTGATCCAGATCGGAGTCCAAGCTTTCCAGTGACCAGAACAGTCCTTCTCAGGACTAATCTAGGAGGATATAGGCAGGGTGATACAGATTGGAATCCAAGCTTTTCTGTGACCATTAGAGTCACCACACTCTTGTACTTACATCTCCTGAAACCATTACAGTCACCAGACAGGTGTACGTACTACCTTAATACAGGTTAGGGAACTAAAATCCTAACTCTTGTCATCTCAACAGTCACCAGACAGGTGTACGTACTACCTTAATACAGGTTAGGGACTAAAATCGTCTCCTGAAACCATTACAGTCACCAGACAGGTGTACGTACTACCTTAATACAGGTTAGGGAACTAAAATCCTATATCTTGTCATCTCAACAGACACCAGACAGGTGTACGTACTACCTTAATACAGGTTAGCGACAAAAATCGTCTCCTGAAACCATTACAGTCACCAGACAGGTGTACGTACTACCTTAATACAGGTTAGGGAACTATAATCCTAACTCTTGTCATCTCAACAGACACCAGACAGGTGTACATACTACCTTAATACAGGTTAGGGACTAAAATCGTCTCCTGAAACCATTACAGTCACCAGACAGGTGTACGTACTACCTTAATACAGGTTAGGGAACTAAAATCGTAACTCTTGTCATCTCAACAGTCACCAGACAGGTGTACGTACTACCTTAATACAGGTTAGGGAACTAAAATCCTAACTCTTGTCATCTCAACAGTCACCACACTGTTGTACGTCATACCTTTTTACAGTTAGGGAACTAAAATCCTAACTCTTGTCATCTCAACAGTCACCACACTGTTGTACGTCATACCTTTTTACAGGTTAGGGAACTAAAATCCTAACTCTTGTCACTCTCACATCATCGTCACCACACTGTTGTACGTCATACCTTTTTACAGGTTAGGGAACTAAAATCCTAACTCTTGTCATCTCAACAGTCACCACACTGTTGTACGTCATACCTTAAAGAGGTAAGGGAACTAAAATCCTAACTCTTGTCATCTCAGCAGTCACCACACTGTTGTACGTCATACCTTTTTACAGGTTAGGGAACTAAAATCCTAACTCTTGTCATCTCAACAGTCACCACACTGTTGTACTTCATACCTTTTTACAGGTTAGGGAACTAAAATCCTAACTCTTGTCATCTCAACAGCACCACACTGTTGTACCTCATACCTTTTTACAGGTTAGGGAACTAAAATCCTAACTCTTGTCATCTCAACAGTCACCACACTGTTGTACGTCATACCTTCAAAGAGGTTAGGGAACTAAAATCCTAACTCTTGTCATCTCAACAGTCACCACACTGTTGTACGTCATACCTTCAAAGAGGTTAGGGAACTAAAATCCTAACTCTTGTCATCTCAACAGTCACCACACTGTTGTACGTCATACCTTTTTACAGGTTAGGGAACTAAAATCCTAACTCTTGTCATCTCAACAGTCACCACACTGTTGTACGTCATACCTTTTAAAGAGGGTTAGGGAACTAAAATCCTAACTCTTGTCATCTCAACAGTCACCACACTGTTGTACGTCATACCTTTTTACAGGTTGGGAACTAAAATCCTAACTCTTGTCATCTCAACAGTCACCACACTGTTGTACGTCATACCTTTTTACAGGTTAGGGAACTAAAATCCTAACTCTTGTCATCTCAACAGTCACCACACTGTTGTACGTCATACCTTTCAAAGAGGTTAGGGAACTAAAATCCTAACTCTTGTCATCTCAACAGTCACCACACTGTTGTACGTCATACCTTTTTACAGGTTAGGGAACTAAAATCCTAACTCTTGTCATCTCAACAGTCACCAACAGGTGTACGTACTACCTTAATACAGGTTAGGGACTAAAAATCGTCTCTCTGGAAACCATTACAGTCACAGACAGGTGTACGTACTACCTTAATACAGGTTAGGGAACTAAAATCCTAACTCTTGTCATCTCAACAGTCACCACAGGTTGTACGTCATACCTTCAAAGAGGTTAGGGAACTAAAATCCTAACTCTTGTCATCTCAACAGTCACCACACTGGTGTACGTCATACCTTTATACAGGTTAGGGAACTAAAATCCTAATCTCCTGTGACCTCAACAGTCACCAGACAGTTGTCGCTGTATACAGGCAAAATGCGCAAAGGCGTTGGCAAGGGCATTGGCAAGGAACAAGGAAGTGGACGTGATGGTGGTGCAGGCAGAGGCCGAGGTCGTGTGCAAGCACTAATTTCGCAACAACAAAGGGCCACATCTCCTCGCTCGCACGTCCTGTCCCAAATTCTTGGGGCCCGCAGCAGTACACCACTGTTGAACCAAGACCAGTGTCAACAGGTTGTTACTTGGATAGCGGATAATGCTTCAAGTCAGATGGGCACCTCCACAAACACCCTGTCTTCCACACGGTCACTGAGTAGCCGTGTACTGCACGCACATTCAACTATCCCTTCCTAAACAGGCCGAGTACACGTCCACGGACATTACTGATCCCACACTTGGACACTCGGAAGTCCAGAAGTGTGTACCCATGGGTCAGTGGAGGTACATGGCAAATTCCCATTACAAAATTTAAATTCTGCTCTCATTTGCTGGTGGTGTAGTGAAGTCTGGCCCAATCCAACCCTTGTTCATTTGATCTGAGTCAGCCTGTCAGCATTTTCAGTTGAGAGGCGAGTGCGTTTATCAGTAATGATTACACCTGCGGCACTGAAAACACGCTCTGACAAAACGCTAGCGGCAGTGCAGGCCAGGACTTCCAAGGCGTAGAGAGCCAATTCATGCCACGTGTCCAGCTTGGAGACCCAATAATTGTAAGGCACAGAGGAATCTCGCAGTACAGTTGTTCGATCTGCAAGGTACTTCTTCAGCATCTGGCCAAACTTAGTATTTCTTGTGGCACTACCCCGCACCTCAGGGGCTGTGGCACGTGAAGGGCTGAGAAAACTGTCCCACCTCGTAAAGACTGTTCCCCTACCTTTGGCGGATTGGACTTGTGCCCCTCTCGGCTGTACGCCTTGGTTGTCCACCGATTCCTGACCTATGCCCTAGCGTTTTGTGAGGGGAATGATTTGCCTACTTCCGTGACTATGGCCTTCTGGAACTGCTGCATTTTGGCTGACCTCTCCGCCTCATGAATGACAGACATAAAGTTCTCCTTGTAGCGTGGGTCTAACAGTGTTGCCAACCAGTACAGATTGTCGGCCAAGATGTTCTGAACGCGAGGGTCACGAGCCAGGCAGCTTACCATAAAGTCAGCCATGTGCGCCAGACTCTTATCAGCCATCACTTCAGTATCCAGACCAACACGATGACTGAACATGCTGTCCTCCTCCTCCTCCTCATCTCCCCTGTCCTCTGGCCAGCCACGCTGAATCGAAGGTATGACTGGTGTGCATGTCATATCCTCAATTTGGCCAGAGAATTGCTCCATGTCTTCATCCTCCTCCTCCTCGTCATAGTCCTCCACTGCACGTTGTGATGAGATGAGGCTGGACTGTGTGTTTTCACCCACACCCACTACTGTTTCTTGCTCCAAGTCATCGCGCTCGGCCTGCAATGCATCCTCTTTGTTTTTCAGCAGAGACCGTTTTAGAAGGCAGAGTAGTGGTATGGTGACGCTAATAATGGCGTCCTCGCCGCTCACCATCTTGGTGGAGTCCTCAAAGTTTTGGAGTACGGTAGATAGGTCGGACATCCATCTCCACTCCTCAGGTGTTATGTGTGGAGTTTGAACCATTTCCCGACGGCTTAGGTGATGCAGGTAGTCCACAACTGCCCTCTTCTGCTCACATATCCTGACCAACATGTGCAGAGTTGAATTCCAACGCGTGGGGACATCACACACCAGTCTGTGGGCCGTAAGACGCTAACGGCGCTGAAATCCGCCAAGGCCGGCTGAAGCAGCAGGTGACTTGCGAAAATGTGCAGACAGACGGCAAACTTTTACCAGCAGGTCAGACACCTCTGGGTATGACTTTACAAACCTCTGAACCACCAGGTTGAGCACATGGGCCACGCATGGAACATTCGTCAGCTGCCCTCGCCTCAAAGCTGCCACCAGGTTCCGGCCATTGTCACACACGACCTTTCCTGGCTTTAGGTTCACAGGTGTGAGCCAGTGATCTGCCTGCTGTTTCAGAGCTGTCCACACGTCTTCTGCATTGTGGGGTTTGTCACCTATGCACACTAACTTCAGCACAGCCTGTTGCCCTTCGCAGGGCAGTGCTGCAGTGCTTCCAGCTTGGGACTGGTGTGGAGGGTACAGTGGATGAGGATGCGCAGGAGGAGGAGGAGGAGGCTGAAGAGCATGACATTTCGAAGCTGTAGAGTGTCGGTGAAACCCTGACAGAGGTAGGGCCTGCTATCCTTCGTGTGGGAAGGACGTGTTCCGTCCCTCGCTCAGACTGTGTCACAGCCTCCACAATATTAACCCAGTGTTTTGTCAAGGAGATGTAGCGGCCTTGCCCACAAGCACTTGTCCACGTGTCTGTGGTTATACACTTCAGCCCTCACCTTACCCCTGCAGTATTAAAGAACACCAATGACTGTGTAGCTGCAGTTTCCAATATCATGTCCACTCTCTATTTGAAACTAAACCTTTCAAAAACTGAACTTCTTCTGCTCCCCCCATCCACTAACCTCCCTAAATCGGACATCTCTCTCTCAGTTTGTGGCACCACGATAACGCCTAGGCAGCAGGCTCGTTGTCTGGGTGTTATGTTTGACACCGATCTCTCCTTCTCCTCCCACACACAATGTCTCGTCCGCTCATGTCGCTTACACCTGAAGAATATCTCCAGAGTCCGTCCCTTTCTCACCCTGTAAACAACAAAAACCCTGACCGTGGCCCTAATCCATTCCCGCCTTGACTATTGCAATTCTCTATTAAGCGGCCTCCCCCTCACCAGAGTTTCTCCTCTCCAGTCCATCCTTAATGCAGCAGCCAGGATCACCCATCTGGCCAATCGTTACTCAGATGCCTCTGCTCTGTGCCAGTCATTGCACTGGCTGCCCATATACTACAGGATCAAATTCAAATTGCTTCTTCTCACCCACAAAGCTCTTCACAGTGCAGCACCCCCCTACTCTCCTCCCTCATCTCTGTCTATCACCCCACTCGCGCTCTACGTTCCTCAAATGACCTTCGACTGACATCTGTAATAATCCGATCCTCCCACTCCCGGCTCCAAGACTTCTCCAGAGCTGCACCAAACCTCTGGAATGCTTTACCCCAAGAAATCAGGACTATCCACAACTTGCATGGCTTCAGACGATCCCTAAAAACGCATCTTTTTAAGGAGGCCTATCATACTCCCTAATAGAAGTCCTTTGTACTGTAGATAGTGAATGGGCTATCCCTCTGGACATTACTCTTCTACAAACTCCACCAAACCAAAAAGGTCTACACAGATTGTATAATGACCATCCATGTAAGCTTAGTTCTATGCCCCATTTCCTCAAGATGCCTGGACCATCAGTGCAATAAGCCCCTGTACCTTGTGCAACCCCTATCTTGTTGTAGATTCTAAGCTCTTTTGAGCAGGGTCACCTTCATTTCTTGCTATACTTTTTTGTATTTTCTTTTTTACATTGATTCTATACCTATTGTTTTGTATCCAATTATTCTACTGTATTTGTTCTCTACTGTAATTACTTACTGTATTATATTTTCTGTACTCTAACCCTACATTGTAAAGCGCTGCGTAATATGTTGGCGCTATATAAATAAAGCTGTATTATTATTATTATTATTATTATAGGTGGACTTTGGCTGAAACAGCGTTGTTGAGGGCACGTGTGATGCTGTTGGAAACGTGGTTATGCAATGCGGGGACGGCACATCTGGAGAAATAGTGGCGGCTGGGGACCGAGTAACATGGGACAGCAGCCGCCATCAGGTCGCGGAATGCTTCCGTCTCCACCAGCCGGAAAGGCAACATTTGTAGCGCTATGAGTCGCGAAATGTGATCATTCAGGACTGTGGCATGTGGGGCGTTGGCAGCGTATTTGCGCCTGCGTTCAAATGTTTGCGAATGGATATTGAACGCTGCGCTGGGACAAGGACGTGCTTGATGGTGGTGTAATTTGTGCGTGGGCAACTTCAGGTGCAGGGCCGGAGGCTTGTTCGCGGCCAGCATGGACAGGGGATTGGCTCGCACGCACAACAGGCGAAGACGTAGCAGTGACATCAGCAAGCACCGCTCCTCGACTCTGTTGTACTTCCCACAAAGTCGGGTGCTTGGCTGACATGTGCCTGATCATGCTGGTGGTGGTCAGGCTGCTACTTTCGTACCCCTGCTGATGCTGGCATGGCAGGTGTTGCAAATGGCCTTTTTAGAGTAATCTGAGCCAACTTAAAATACTGCCAGACTCGGGAAGACATAACATTTGCACAGGCACCTTGTGTCGTGTTGTTGTTCCGGGGAACGGTTGCCTGCCTTCTGCCTGCGTACCCGACCCTGCTTCGTACTGCCTGTTGGGATGCTACGCCTCCCTCACCCTGTGCACTGCTGTCCTCGCTCTGCATATACTCCTGCCAGGTTGGGTCAGCTACTGGATCATCCACCACGTCGTCTTCCTATTGCTTGGCTAATCGCTGGACTGCTCCTCCTTCTCCTCATGTGCCACCATGATGACCGTTACAATAGTTTGGCTGTTGTTTCAGGTATACCCCCAGTGGTAAATGTTTACGCCCATTCTTTTTGAATGGGCATTACAAAGACAGGATACCCGCATCTTTTCAATGTGAAAAATGTTTTGAGGCCCTCCTGCACGTCTCTATCCAGGGACAAAGAGGAGCCTCCCAATTTTGGCTGCCCTGACCAAAGGGCTATACTACAATACACCCACTTGAGGGTTACAGGCCCTACTACATGTCTGTAAGCATGGGTTATTGTTGAACCTCCAAATTTTTGGCTGCCCTGGCCAAAGGCCTAGGCCAAAATACACCCACTTGAGGGTTACAGGCCCTACTACATGTCTGTAAGCATGGGTCATTGTTGAACCTCCCAATTTTTGGCTGCCCTGGCCAATGGCCTAGGCTAAAATTCACCCACTTGAGGATTACAGGCCCTACTACATGTCTGTATGCATGGGTCATTGTTGAACCTCCCAATTTTTGGCTGCCCTGACCAAAGGGCTATACTACAAACACCCACTTGAGGGTTACAGGCCCTACTAATGTCTGTAAGCATGGGTCATTGTTGAACCTCCCAATTTTTGGTTGCCCTGGCCAAAGGCCTAGGCCAAAATACACCCACTTGAGGGTTACAGGCCCTACTACATGTCTGTAAGCATGGGTCATTGTTGAACCTCCCAATTTTGGCTGCCCTGGCCAAAGGCCTAAGCTAAAATTCACCCACTTGAGGGTTACAGGCCCTACTACATGTCTGTATGCATGGGTCATTGTTGACCTCCCAATTTTTGGCTGCCCTGACCAAAGGCTAGCTAAAATTCACCCACTGAGGGTTACAGGCCCTACTACATTCTGTATGCATGGGTCATTGTTGAACCTCCCAATTTTTGGCGCCCTGGCCAAAGGCCTAGGCTAACAATACACCCACTTGAGGGTTACAGGCCCTACTACATGTCTGTATGCATGGGTCATTGTTGAACCTCCAATTTTGGCTGCCCTGCCAAAGGCTACCTAAATACACCCACTTGAGGGTTACAGGCCCTATTTGATGTCTGTAGCATGGGTCATTGTTGAACCTCCCAATTTTGGGCTGCCCTGACCAAAGGCCTAGCTAAAATCACCCACTTGAGGGTTACAGGCCCTACTACATGTCTGTATGCATGGGTCATTGTTGAACCTCCCAATTTTTGGCTGCCCTGGCCAAAGGCCTAGGCTAAAATTCACCCACTTGAGGGTTACAGGCCCTACTACATGTCTGTATGCATGGGTCATTGTTGAACCTCCCAATTTTTGGCTGCCCTGACCAAAGGGCTATACTACAATACACCCACTTGAGGGTTACAGGCCCTACTACGTGTCTGTAAGCATGGGTCATTGTTGAACCTCCCAATTTTTGGCTGCCCTGGCCAAAGGCCTAGGCCAAAATACACCCACTTGAGGGTTACAGGCCCTACTACATGTCTGTAAGCATGGGTCATTGTTGAACCTCCCAATTTTTGGCTGCCCTGGCCAAAGGCCTAGGCTAAAATTCACCCACTTGAGGGTTACAGGCCCTATTACATGTCTGTAAGCATGGGTCATTGTTGAACCTCCCAATTTTTGGCTGCCCTGCCAAACTAGGCTAAAATTCACCCACTTGAGGGTTACAGGCCCTACTACATGTCTGTAAGCATGGGTCATTGTTGAACCTCCCAATTTTTGGCTGCCCTGCCAAAGGCCTTACACAATACACCCACTTGAGGGTTACAGGCCCTACTACATGTCTGTAAGCATGGGTCATTGTTGAACCTCCAATTTTTGGCTGCCCTGGCCAAAGGCCTATACCAAATACACCCACTTGAGGGTTACAGGCCCTACTACATGTCTGTAAGCATGGGTCATTGTTGAACCTCCCAATTTTGGCTGCCCTGCCAAAGGCTACTAAATTCACCCACTTGAGGGTTACAGGCCCTACTACATGTCTGTATGCATGGGTCATTGTTGACCTCCCAATTTTTGGTCTGCCCTGACCAAAGGCTTTAGCAAATACACCCACTTGTGGGTTACAGGCCCTACTACATGTCTGTAAGCATGGGTCATTGTTGAACCTCCCAATTTTTGGCTGCCCTGGACCAAAGGCTAGGCTACAATTCAACCCACTTGAGGGTTACAGGCCCTACTACATGTCTGTAATGCATGGGTCATTGTTGAACCTCCCAATTTTTGGCTGCCCTGGCCAAAGGGCTATAAAATTCACCCACATGAGGGTTACAGGCCCTACTACATGTCTGTATGCATGGGTCATTGTTGAACCTCCCAATTTTTGGCTGCCCTGACCAAAGGCTACTAACAATCACCCACTTGAGGGTTACATGCCCTACTACATGTCTGTATAGCATGGGTCATTGTTGAACCTCCCAATTTTGGCTGCCCTGGACCAAAGGGCAAACTAAAATCACCCACTTGAGGGTTACAGGCCCTACTACATGTCTGTATGCATGGGTCATTGTTGAACCTCCCAATTTTTGGCTGCCCTGACCAAAGGCTGGCAACACAATACACCCACTTGAGGGTTACAGGCCCTACTACATGTCTGTAAGCATGGGTCATTGTTGAACCTCCCAATTTTTGGCGCCCTGACCAAAGGCTAGCTACAATTCACCCACTTGAGGGTTACAGGCCCTACTACATGTCTGTATGTATGGGTCATTGTTGAACCCCCCAAATTTTGTGGCTGCCCTGGCCAAAGGCTAGCTACAATACACCCACATTGAGGGTTACAGGCCCTACTACATGTCTGTATGTATGGGTCATTGTTGAACCTCCCAATTTTTGGCTGCCCTGACCAAAGGGCTATACTACAATACACCCAGTTCTTGTTAACAGGCCCTCCTGCACGTCTCTGTCCAGGGACAAAGAGGAGCCTCCCAATTTTTGGTTGCCCAGACCAAAGGGCTATATACAATACACCCACTTGAGGGTTATAGGCCCTACTACATGTTGTATGCATGGGTCATTGTTGAACCTCCAATTTTTGGCTGCCCTGGCCAAAGGGCTATACTACAATACACCCAGTTCTTGTTTACAGGCCATCCTGATGTCTGTATCCAGGGGCATTGGTGAACCTCCCAATTTTGGACTGCCCTGGCAAAGGAAGATACTACAATAGACCTAGTTCCTCAAAATGGGCACTTTATTTCTAGACAGGCTTCATGTACGTCTCTTGTCAGGGTCATCGAGTGTCGCACAATGTTTTCACGTAAAATCTTTCATGTAATCACAATAAGTGACATACACCAGCTGTATCTCACTATTGGGTATGTGCCCTTAACATTTCCACCCTAAATATTCATTTTGGTGTCATTTTGGAAGGTTTTCTGGAGACTCCGTAAAATTGGCGTGAAACTCGGACAATATTGTTCACAGCCGTGACTTTTGAGTGAGAAATGCTTCCAGGGGTCTTCCCCATGGTGTTGCCATGTCATTTCAGCACTCTTCTGAGACTTTTGTGACATTTTTAGGCTTTTTCCATGCTGCCGGCAGTCATTTCATAAAAATACTCGTGTCTCCCATAGGATAACATTGGGCTCGTTACTCGGGCCGAGTACACGAGTATCTCGGGATGCTCGGCCCGAGCTTCGAGCACCCGAGCATTTTAGTACTCGCTCATCACTAGTCACCATAGCAACCAGAGACTGTGCTTTTCACTTTCCTGGGCCACTACAAAATGTCAGTCTGCTTGGTTTTAGCAGCTTATTAGTTTACTCTCTTACAGATGCTACAGCGCTAATGTGACCCTAGCCTAAGTCACCTATGTAACCATATAATTAGTTTAGTAATTTGCATTTAAGGGTAACAGACTTCTTTTAAACTGTCATATACTCTGAAGGTATTTAGAGTTCAGGTAATGCTATTAGAGTGCTGCGGTGGCCCATCTCCTAGGCAATGAGCTATTAACGATACAGCAGAAAATTAGTTATAACAGGATAAGAAAAGCCAAATTATCATAAGAAATTAGACCTAATTTTGAAATCACTTCCCAGTTACCAGTATACCCATCTTTAAAGTGTTAAATAACTCTTTAAGGTATACTGTATTTTTCCTTCGGACCAAGAAGTTTTTGTATATCTTTTACACTCTATACAAACTTAAAAGTTTATTCATACAGTAACTTTTCTTTACTTTTGCTGTCTCTAAATTTTTCTACTTGTATTTGCAAATTATCATCAAATTCTCATTTTATGTTTCTCTTGGCAGAAATCGACTCTCACACTGTTCTCTCTGACTCACTCCTGAGAGTGTTTTGTTCGCTTTCATGCTAAATCATTTTGTCTTGCATTAAATCTTTAAAATCGCCATATTTATTGGCAGAAGTCCATGCATATTATTTTTTATGCATTGATTTTTTTTCTTCCTTTTGACCTAAATGTTGATGAGAATTCAAGGACTCTAGAGCTTAAAATTATTAATTTATAGTAATAAATGTCACCATGTTTCCTTCTTGTGGAAATTAACCTCTTTATTGGTTTGTGCAGTGCTGTAATTTCAGGGAAACTGATCCATAATTTTAATCTCAGTAGAATGTCTCTATACAGTATAACATGAAATGCAGCTAGAAGAACTTTTAACCCAAATTCTGAAGTGCTGTAAAACATATCATTAATATGTTGCCACTCTTTACTCTTGTGGTATAGTGTATTGCTGCCTACACTCTAGGTCAAATAAATGTAATACCAAGCATTCATCTGAGCTCTTATTTACTAGTTACAACCTCAATCATCTTTTCCATAAAGACAGTTAAAAGAACTTATGTGATGCTACATGAAACTGCCCTTTAATCAAAATTTTAATGTTGAACTTGACAGAAGACTGTAATACTAGCCACAGATCAGAATAAACATGTTAGTTGTTTGTTTTGTCTTTGACTTCTCCTTTGCAGATATCTTAGCAATCAAAGTATTTGGAACCTAATAAGTTAACTCTTTTTAAATCAAAGTGGGTATTATCAAACAGTTTTCACTTGGGGGGAGTGTACTTATTCTCCCTGTATGAAGCTGGCCAATCATAAACCTGCAGCATCAATAAAAATAAAAAAGCACAACTCAATAATCTCATACAGCTGATTTCTTAGTGTGTGAGATGTAATGACGCAGCTTTAATCTCCTGGTCTAATTTCCTGTATGAATCCGTGTTGAATGAGGTTTAGTGCAACTGCGTTTAGCTTTATCACTTTATAAACCTTTCTATCAGCTGTCCTGATTACTGAGTGTCACAGTAATCACGCTTATGCCTGCTGTGCTGAAGCCATTTGATCACTCTGCAATAAGAAGAAATCTGTCATTGCATCTCCCACAGAAGCAGCCTGCTTGTTTTCGACTACTCCTATATGAGATATACAGTTGGGGTACTGCACCCATAAAAGAGTGTGCGATTATCCCTGTCACAGTGGGAATGCAAGGTGTGTAGGAGGCTTCCACCCTAGCACTCCCACACTCAAGCCTAGGCAAATGGTTGGAGCCCAGTCCCTGGGGAGAGAGTTAGGGGAGGCAGAGGTAACAAAACAGGGAGTTCTAGTTTGCCCCAAGGAGAAGGAAAGGGAGCCCTGAATGAGGAAAGGGGACTCCGAGAGAGGGGGCCTGAGAGAGTGTTATGGATTAGTATTTTATAATATTAACAAGTTGCCTGCTCCTGACCAAATAAATATAGGCCAAGTACCGGTGTGAAAAGTATGACACTAGATGCACAGAGTCAGATGTACACTTTTCCTTGTTCGGCCCCAAGCATGGCTCCCAGTGTGCTTCATTTTAATAGGCATGAGGTTTTTCCTCAGTAAGGGGCTTGCCAGCCCTACTCAGATGTATTCTTTGGTCAGTGGGTTAGTCCATGGGCGGATCCATGAGGTCATCAGGGGGTGTTATCTTGATTGAGGGCCTCCAGGTGATGTGGCATTCTGTGATTTCAATGATTAGTCAGTCTTCCTCTGGACTCCAGCTTCTTCCAGGAACAGGATGTAGTCATAGGCCCAGGCTGCATCTTGCATACCATGGCATGGTGTGATGAAACAGGAAATGGCAGCCATGTTTAAGTCACAATTAAGGTTATGCAATGTAAAATATTACACTCTATGGATCGTTTCTCCCATGCCCTTATGTCTTAAGCTTAATTAAGTATTTGATCCTATGGCTCTTCTTAACTGTCCCCCCTAAATACTTTATTAACCTGTCCCTACTAGAGCCTATCATATCTGCCCAATGTGCCTCCAACTCTTTTGTGCTGCCCATTAGATGAGAAATGCCAACCATTAAACCCCCCTTGGAACAGACTTCAAATATATGAACCATTTGACCCCCCCTTGGTACAGACTTCGCATATATATCAAGTATTTGATGTGTCTACCCTACCTATCATAACTTAGAGGATTGGGGGACCACCTAGTTGGAAACTATAAAAGACTGAAGAGGGCCTAGCTGTTCTATGTCTACAGAATAACTAACCTCTTGAGCTAGGAAAGTGAGAACTGATGTTTCCCAATCATCTTCCTTACACAGGGAAGGACACAACAAACAATAATAGCTGTAATAATTAAGATGACAAGGATAACAATGCCTATCTAATCCAGCCATCTCTGCCATCCCTTCATCTACAGAAAGTATTGGTCCCAGGTGTCTTCTACACCTGAATTCTTTTTTTAATTCTCATTGTAGAGAATTCTGTATGGCTGCTGTAACTCTCCCGGTGGGACCTCTATTATCTGGAATATACGTGCAATTTTGCAAACCCCTCCTTACTTTTCTAATAACATGTCCAGGTCCATTCTATATTGGAACGCCATTACTGATGTAGGGCCCAGTGGGTCTGCTAAACCTTGCAGAGCTTCTGTAGTATAATTGACGAATCTCTGTTGATCATAATAAATGTAATTGATCTAAATTATATTCTTACTTATGGCCACTCGGGGTGAGATAAAGGATTCAAAACCCGCTTTGACTTGATCTCTGGCTTTAAATTCATGCTGTATGAACAATTCTTATGAACAACTCTTATGAACAATTCTGGCTACATCAGGAGGTAAATAGGATTGCGCTATCCACGTCCTCAGGCCTTTCCCACCTGCTTCACCCCAGTTCCCTACCTGGATACCCAGAATTGTATCACAACACTCATGGATGGATCCTCTTGTCTTAAGGCCAAATTCTACCAACAGAGATTATTTGATAACATTTCCCTTTACACATGAATATGAATACCTTGAAAAAAACATAAAATAACGTAAAATAGCACTTTTACGGCTACATGTACAAGTTATTAGAGTAATATCAGTTATACACAGTGTTATCTACCCTTGAACTAATGGTTTGCTCAGGAAAGTGAATTTTTCTCCCACTCAGAGTCCTTGTATATATCCTGTTCCTGTAACCATTTCTGCCTTAGTTTGGATTTTCCTGTATATCAGACATAATCTGGAGATATATAAGGCTATATATGGGACAGTCTATCACTATGGGGTGTAGGTGAGTGACTATCATTATCGGAGACTATCATTCTGCTGGTGGTGATTCTCCAACAGCTGCCGCGTCCAGATGGGTTTTCCCTCAATCTCCACTGAAGCATCATGAAATTGCATGCAATGTTGCGACGTGTCAAGGTACCCTCATGGGCCCGTCACACGGGGAGATATCGCCAGCGATGTCGCCAAGATCTTCCTGTTCAGGCGATGTTGAAGCGACATCGCCTGTGAGTCGCCGCGTGTAACAAGGCACCTGAACGGCGATTAATCTCTGTTTCTGAGTTCAGAGATTTCCCAACAGTGTCGGGAAATCAGGCGATGTAGCTTGAGCGATCCGTATGCCTACTGCCGTGTGACGCGGCTATAGCAATGGCACAGGCGATGTCTGTGTTCAGGCAATCCATTCTGTATGCCACATTGACGGTGAGGTGGTGCTGTATGACACGGCGATCTGAAAAGCCAACATCGCTTCAAGGTTGTTTCAGGTGATTCTGGAATCGCCGGTTTGACCTGGGTTGACGGTAGTATTGCTACGTGTGACGTCTCACGAGCGATGCTGCAGCGATGTGATGAGCAACATCGCCGGCGAGATCTCCCCATATGACGGTACCATCAGTGTATCAGAGCAATGCAATCATGAGGTTTATGTATGTGTTTGCCCTGTCCTCTATTTAAGACAAAAATATAGAGAATACACTTAAATTTAAAAACGATGTAAAAAGTAATATATTAAAACTTTAAAAACAGGCACTAACTTTCAATCTCTTTCCTCCCTTTGGAATCCAATATCCAAAGTATATTGGGATTCAAAAACTATGTTCTTACCTGAATTTCATATTTGGAGCCTGAAAAGATCATGAAAAGGTCACATTTTCTAGATTATAACTAACTATGGCTGGGGTCACATTTGGCCAGCCAATTACGATCACCGCATCCAGATCCGGATGCGGTGAACACAATTGGCTTCACACACATTTTTAAGCAAAAACGTGTGGTTGAAACCGCAATCCGGTAACTGGACTGCTCCGGATGTGTAATCCGGAGCAATGCGGTTACAGTATACTTTGTTCATCTCTGCTGCCGCAGGAATGAACAAAGTGTTAACTGTTTAATAAAACATTAAATATGAATATAATTTGTGGGCAACATGTCTCTGGGGCTGCTCACCCCCCAGGGGTGAACCTAGCCTCTCTGCTACCTGAGGCGAACTTTAAAATGGCGCTACCCCCCCAAGCACAAGGATGTCAGCACCATCACACGCACATGCAAGAATCACATAGAAGAGTCCAGAATAAGGTTCATTAATGGCAATGGTGTGGCGCCCCTGGGTCCAGGAGGCCACAAAGGGAACCGCAGCCAGGCAGGTAGGACGACAGTTGAACACCAACACCCTCACTGCCCACACAACCCACGTACAGTAGAGCGCAGCACCCAACCCAGAGCCTGGGAACTCTAGGCAGGCGAGGGGTGGTGCTTTAGAGCAGTGCATGGGCACACATGTAGTCAGGTGACAGAAGGTAGATATAGTGAAGGGGGAGGAGGAAGGAGTCAGTAGGCCGAGGTAGGCAGAGATGAAAAGACTGAATCACACGTCCTGGCAAAGTGGGGTGTAGGAGCGCAGAATCTGAACAGAACCAGTGTGAGCCGCAGAGAGAAAGCACGTCCGAAGCCAGCACCCTGGGAGTGTGAGGGAAGAGAGGGACAGTGACACTTGTCCCTAGAACTACAGCTGAGACGACCAGACTGCAGGCAGAGTAGCCCTCCTATGATACTTGAAGACACAGTAGAGTGAACCTGATAGAGCCTCACACGGGAGGACTGCTGGAGGCTGGTCTGAAGTAGAGTGTCGGCTCTAGAGGGGACCGTAGTTTCACCCGGCATTCTCAGACAACTGACAGGGGACCACAGCTACACGTTAGGGTCCCTACCCCAAAGGACAGGCAGCTCAGTGGTAACCAGGAGGGCTCACAGGAGTCCGAGCCACCGCCATACTGTCCGTAGTCACACACAACCAAGTGAACAAAGAGAGAGAGAGTCAGCAGCCCGGGAAGGACACAGAGACAGAGTGAGGGGTCACAGTAAGGAAGACCTGGCTGCAGAGAGTAAAGGGAACCCCGGAGGGGAAAGTGTGCCCGTGTACTAAGAATGGAACTAAGACCTATAACCAACTGAGAATTGTACTGAACTGTGAATTGAACTTGAAAGCTTGAGAAGTAAACACGGTGAACCCTGAATACGACTCTCTTGTCTGTCTCTACCTGAACACGACTCCTTCCATACAGGTTTGCAGCAGCCCTACACCTGGAGAGCCACAGCGTGCAGGCTCCAGCACTGAAGGAGGATTTCTGCAGCATCTGGACAGTAAGTGTACTGCACTCAGCACCAGGCCTGCACACTACACAATAGACTTTAACCATCACTGCCACGGGGAATACAGTTCTGCCCACAGGAACTATTCCATCTCTGCTGCCATCACATCATCCCCGGAGGTTCTGCGGCAGCGGCGGCCCCATTACTGGCCGAACACAGTGGGTGGCGTCACGAC
The DNA here is from genome assembly GCA_033576535.1 of Allobates femoralis. Taxonomy (NCBI): domain Eukaryota; kingdom Metazoa; phylum Chordata; class Amphibia; order Anura; family Aromobatidae; genus Allobates; species Allobates femoralis. The sequence goes on along the minus strand of JARQOC010000009.1, from coordinate 112,771,907 downwards.
TGACATTTTCCCTGTAAATATCCCCTTATTATTGCCTGGGCCCGGGACACAGTCCGGACCAGGACCACCCGTGACTTCCCCAGTAGCAGACCCTGTCCGATACCGAGTACCCCGTCCCAGTGGGTTCGACAACCTGGCGTCACGAACAGGATCTACCTGGTCCAAAAGAATTGGACCCCGTGCACCTAAAAAAACGTGTTCTGACTTTCCCGCCAAAATCTGACCTTAATGGCGGCCATAGAAGCTTAGCGCCATGTGCAGAGGAAGCGTGTCCAAACCCCCCATCGTGGGCCAGCCCGGTCCAAGGCACGAAGAAATGGACCCGCCCTGGCTCCCCTTTACTTTGGGAGAGCCAGCTATCACTCAAAAGGAAGAGCCTCCGCCCCTAGACCCTCCTACCAATGAGAAGATGGCGGGAGATCAACAGGAAATCGTCATCAGGAAGAGGCTGGATGAGCAAACGGAAACGAAGCAGTCGCCATTGCAGTACACGAGGACGGAAGTAGAGGACGCGAAGGAGAACGCTGCACAAGAGAGACCACAAGTGATCCCGGAGGGCCCACGGAGCGATCCGGTGGAGGAACCCGGCCAGTGAAAGAACTTTTGTGATCGTGACAGAATGGCAGAAGGCGGCAGAGAGCGTCCACAGATCCAAGACACCCGGCAAGGTGTGCTGTGACTGCTGCCCCAGCAGATGACCCGTGTCCAAGAGCAACGTACCCGGATTCAAATCGATATTGACCACCAGCAAACCTATCAGACTTTGTCCATACAACCCGGCTGGGTTGGAGATACCCGTGATCATGTGGAGAGCAAAGAAGGATGCCGCACCGCGACACTGGTGGACCTGTCTATACCTCAAGCTGCACAGCGCCCTGCAATGCGAGAAGCCGACCCGCTAGGAGCCTTACTGGAAGGATATCTGCCGTTACCGCAGCCCCTGATCCCAACACCTGCGACAATAGAGGTGAGAGGGGAGCAGCTCTGCTGCTGGTGGGAGCGAGACGAGACCAATGATGACATGATGGGCTTCTTAGGAGATCCCGATGGCCCTGTAGGCCCTGCAGAGATTGTCACAAGAGAAGAGTACCTGAGGAGATGTAGCAGGAGATGGGAAAAGGAAGAATTAGAACGCTAGAAAAGAAACAGATAATGATTGCCCGTGCCAAAGAGACCAAAAACATAGCCAGAAAAGACAAGGAAGTACAGAGATCCCCACGGCATGAAGGGAAGATTGTGAAAATCATAGAAGGAAGGGGCTTTGCTTTTGCCCGCGAACCTGGTACCCAAAGAGACATCTTTATCAACAAAAGAGAGGTTGAAGAACAGTTGCCATGGAAGCAGCAAGCCAAGAAAGAATGAAAACACAGGTTCTGTATCCAGATGGAAGAAAAGAAGACTTGTAAGTGTGAATGAGGTGTAATCCTTGCTGTCCCCATCCCAATCCTGAATGAATGTTAGCTTTCCCCTGTTTGTCTTATGTGTCATTAACAATCAATATCACGGACAATTATGTGATACGAACTCCCTTGTAAATAGTTGAGCACCTAGTGTGCTCCGCTTTGGTTTTAAGACCAGTTTTGCACATGAGAGACGGTGCATGAGACTGACTGTTTGAATCTTGAACTTTGAACTGCTTTTTGAATTTTTGCACTTTTGAAGAAGAAAGAATGTTTTTATACTTTTTAATAAGAAAGTAATGTTTATTATGTGTTTTATAGCAAAAGAAAAGAAAATGTGTTGTAGCATTAGACCTGGCAGAGGTCCAGAAGGGTAGAAACGTAGATATACCCATGCACTTGTATATAGTTAACTTATGTAACGTTATAAGAGAATCGTACCTCCCGGATGGGAATAACCAAGAATTCATAATGTTTAATGTTGTTTGAAAAATAAAAATGTTTTCAGGGGGATCCATGACGTGCAGCGCGGGGACGCGCTGGTTTAACTCCGTGAGAGTGTGGCGCCCCTGCGTCCAGAAGGCCACAAAGGGAACTGCAGCCAGGCGGGTAGGACAACAGTTGAACACCAACACCCTCACTGCCTACACAACCCACGTACAGTAGAGGGCAGCACCGAACCCGGAGCCTGGGAACTCTAGGCAGGCGAGGGGTGGTGCTTAAGAGCAGTGTGTGGGCACACATGTAGTCAGGTGACAGAAGGTAGATATAGTGAAGGGGGAGGAGGAAGGAGTCAGTAGGCCGAGGTAAGCTGAGATGAAAAGACTGAATCACACGTCCTTGGAAAGTGGGGTGTAGGAGCGCAGAATCTGAACAGAGCCAGTGTGAGCCGCAGAGAGAAATCACGTCTGAAGCCAACACCCCGGGAGTGTGAGGAAGAGAGGGACAGTGACACTGGTCCCTAGAACTACAGCTGAGACGACCAGACTGCAGGTGGAGTAGCCCTCCTATGATACTTGAAGACACAGTAGAGAGAGCCTGATAGAGCCTCACACGGGAGGACTGCTGGAGGCTGGGCTAAAGTAGAGTGTCAGCTCTAGAGGGGACCGTAGTTTCACCCGGCATCTCCAGACAACCGACGGGGGACCACAGCTACACATTAGGGTCCCTACCCCAAAGGACAGGCAGCTCAGTGGCAACCAGGAGGGCTCACAGGAGTCCGAGCCACCACCATACTGTCCAGAGTCACACACAACCAAGTGAACAAAGAGAGAGAGAGTCAACAGCCGGGAAGGACACAGAGACAGAGTGAGGGGTCACAGTAAGGAAGACCTGGCTGCAGAGAGTAAAGGGAACCCCGGAGGCGGAAGTGTGCCCGTGTACTAAGAATGGAGCTAAGACCTGTAGCCAACTGAGAATTGCACTGAACTGTGAATTGAACTTGAAAGCTTGAGAAGTAAACACGGTGAACCCTGAATAAGACTCTCTTTTCTGAACACGACTCCTTCCATACAGGTTTGCAGCAGCCCTACGTTTGGAGAGCCACAGCGTGCAGGCTCCAGCACTGAAGGAGGATTCCTGCAGCATCTGGACAGTAAGTGTACTGCACTCAGCACCAGGCCTGCACACTACACCATAGACTTTAACCATCACTGCCCCGGGGAATACAGTTCTGCCCACGGGAACTATTCCATCTCTGCTGCCATCACATCATCCCCGGAGGTTCTGCAGCGGCCCCATTACTGGCCGCACACAGTGGGTGGCGTCACGACTGACATTTCCCCTGTAAATATCCCCTTATTATTGCCAGGGCCTGGGACACGGTCTGGACGAGGACCACCCGTGACTTCCCCAGTAGCAGACCCGGTCCGGTACCAAGTACCCCGTCCCAGTGGGCTCGACAATGGAAGCATGGCACAAGCTATAGCCACACAAGGCTGTAGCCTTATAGCACAGGAGGTAACACTGATTGCCACCTATTATCTATAGTACACACCTACAAAACTCTGGGCAGCTCCAATGTGATCACTGCCTTGCACTGACTAGTCAGACATGTCACCATGCGGCACCGTCCACACATACAACGACCTGCAGTCTGAGCATCAACAAGCCGCTTCTGTACTAAGCTGGTAAAATGGTGCGTCTTCCCCAGCAGTCCTCCCGAAACACTTAGCCAATCACAAGCGCCACACACGGGGCTGTCTGGAGCTAATACCCTGTTTCCCTGAAAATAAGACACCGTCTTATATTAATTTTTGCCCCCAAAGAAGCGCGGTGTCTTATTTTCAGGGGACGTCTTATCTCCATGAAGAATTCACATTTATTGATGAACAAAAAAAATGAACATTTATTCTATACTCTACAGTATTTGTCATCACAGACCAGCATAACCAAACTGTCATCCGTCATCCATCTGCAGCCCCCATCATCCCCAACGTCCCCCTGCAGCCTCCATCATCCATCTGAAGCCCCATCATCCCCCAATATCACCCTGCAGCCTCCATCATCCATCTGCAGCCTCCATGATCACCCAATGTCCCCCTGCAGCCTCCATCATCACCCAATATCCCAATATCTGCCTGCAGCTCCCATCATACTTCTGCAGCCCCCATCATCCCCCAATGTCCACATCATTCTTCTGCAGCCTCCATCATCCCCCAATGTCCCCTGCAGCCCCCATCATCCATCTGCTGCACCCAACATCCCCCAATATCCAGCTGCAGCCCACATTATCCATCTGCCACACCCATCATCCCCCAATGTGGGAGCAGGAAGGAGGACAAGTGCCGATCAACCGGCTGAAGAATTGATCTTTCATTGCCACCATAAAGTATGATGCCACCAAAAGTGTCCCCCAAACACTATGATTCCCCCACAGTGAATTTCTCCACAGTACCCTCCACACATACCATACAGTACCCCTCAACTACTCTGGCACAGTATAATCCCCAATTGTGACCCCTTACAGCCCTCCATATAGTATAATGGTCCCTAAACCTCTTCACACCGTATGATAGACCCCAACAAATAGCCCCTCATAAAGTATAAAGGCTCCATCATAGCCCTGCAAGTATTATCCTGCCCCCACAGAGCCCTCCAAATATTGTAATGATTTCCATCTACTCTATAATTGCCGTAGGCAAAATCGTGTCGGACCATGAAAACGCCGTGGCTTTGTCACTATGTGACGTCACCACGCGCGAGCAATAGCCGCGAAGCGGCCATTGCGAGTCGCTGGCCGAAAATAGAACCAGAGGCTCGGCCACAAACTTAGCGATTTACCGCTGAGGTAGCGCGAGCAATGGCCGCGAGGCCATTGCGAGTCACTACCTCAGCCGCCGCACCTGCTGCAAGTCCCCCTATACTTTCTATGGGGATCCATTGCGAGTCGCTGTGTAGCGCGAGCAATGGCCGCGAGGCCATTGCGAGTCGCTACTTCAGCCGCCGCACCTGCCGCAAGTCCCCCTATACTTTCTATGGGGATCCATTGCGAGTCGCTGTGTAGCGCGAGCAATGGCCGCGAGGCCATTGCGAGTCGCTACTTCAGCCGCCGCACCTGCCGCAAGTTCTCCTATACTTTCTATGGGGATTACCGCAACCCGCGCCGCAAGTGTCATGGTTATGCGGCGAACGCGGCAGATGCGGTTACACTTGCGGCGCGGTTGCGGTAATCCCCATAGAAAGTATAGGGGGACTTGCGGCAGGTGCGGCAAGTGCGGTTTTTGCACTTGCGGCAGGTTTGCCCGCGAAAAAACCCGCGGCTGACTGCGCTGTTGCTGGGTGGCGACCCTTTTTGCCTACCAATCACTATACTCCCCTTTGCCTACCAATCACTATACTCCCCCCGCCGCAATTTTATAGTGTTTACTTTTACTTTTCCTCACAAATCATTCCTGCCTTGGTGATCCTGTGGGACGGACGTCGGAAAACCAGTGTTGGAACCTCATCCCTACAATATCAGCTAAGATATCTTTTTTGGCCAATATAATCGATTATTAAGTATTATTAATTATTAATATTATTATTATTAGTGTTAATATTAATTATTATTATTAATCGATTATTAATATTATTATTATATTGATATATTCATAATTATATATATATATATATAGAGAGAGATATATATATATAGATATATATATATATATTGATATATAGATAGAGATATATAGATATATAGATATAGATTAATATATATATATACATAGATGTCATATATATATGTATATGATTAGTATATATATACTAGCTGTGAGCCCGATGCAATTGCATCGGATTCTAGAACTGGTGTATAGTTTATTAAATTAGATTTTTAACTAATAATCCAATTATTCCATGATAGATGGCGGCCCAATTGTAAAGAATCGGGAGTGTAGCATGCATATATACATTATTCATTCAAATTTGACAATAATGCACATAACACATGATATGTATCTATCAACTACCAATGTTTATATGGTACATGTCAGTGTAGTACATGTCATGATTCTAAGGCAAGGCTTTTCGTACAGATACTGGCACTGATGTTTTGTACAGATTACGTATATTCAATTTATATATGAATATTAATAATCTATGATTAAGCCAGTATATGTTTCCCCACCAACCACGGGAAGGTAGCCTTACAACTGGTGGGACCTACTCTACTCTACCCCTAATAATTAATAGTTAGACTCCTTTTAAAGCAGATATTTTTTGGCTATTTGCAGAAGGTGTAGAATAACCAAATACAATTTCTGCACTTCGCACCAAAGGACCTACCTACAGCTCACTTTCAGCAAGTAACATGTAATGTATATGGAACTTGCAATTAGCTTGCAGTAAATACGGCAAGCACAGCTTTAACAGGTTGACTAAATGCAACCACTAAAAATCAGAGCTAACTGTGATTTTGGCAGTTGAAACTGTTGAAAGCACATGTGCCGCAACTACTGCAAGTAAAGCACAAATTCCATTAACATTTCATGCAACTTACAGTAAGAGTGCTGTAGGTCACCATTAGACAGCAAGTGTCAAAATTGATGTGTTCACACTATAAATTCGACAAATAGCAGAATAAGTCAGATTTAAAATGAAAATGTCTATTCTTTCCCTATGTGTCTAAATATGTACCTATATGTATGTACGTATTTATATATACAGAACACACTTCAAGATAGAGATGTGTGTGAACAGCTGTCCCACCCGTCTCTAATGCTGCCTTCAGACTTGCAGATGCATCTGCAGCATTTTGCAGATGCATCTGCATGCAGACAGTAAACCCTATCTTTATAATGGGACGCACAGTGTCTGCAGATGCTTCCAGACAGCCGAGCACACCCATTCACTCCTATATGTGATCTCTGCGCAGGCAGATGCTTGGGTACAGATCACAGACTCTCCTCCGCACCAGGGACACGACATGTTGCATCCCTGATGAGGGTGGGAGTGTGTGATTTGTATGCAGGCATCCGCCTGCGCACAGATCACATATAGGAGTAAATGTGTGCGCACGGCTGCCTGCAAGCATCTGCAGACACCGTGCGTCCCATTATAAAGATAGGGTCTACCGTCTGCATGCAGATGCTTGCAGACGCATTTTCAAAACGCTGCAAATGCATCTGCAAATCTGAAGGCAGCCTTAGCTGTTCACAAAAACCTCACCCTGTGTAAAAAGAAAATGAAATCTCGCAGCAGCTATACTGCTGGAGCTTCAGGTTCTTATCACTAAATGCAAGCATTTAGATGATACACATCTACAATCTACTACAAAATGTGTGTTTATATACATATACAATGAAATGTAAAAAGAAAGTTTAAAAGCTAAAAAAGTAAGTACTATATATTTTAAATAACTATTTTATATCTAAAACCTATTTATAATATCTTTATAACGAAAGTAATATTTTTGCTATTTTTGTCTATTTCTATTCTTCTACATCTATAACTAAATTAAATTATTGTAATATTTGTGTTTAATTAAAAAGTATGTATCTAAATAGAATATGTATGTAAATAATTGAAAGTAAAATATTTTTATACACTATATTTTTAGTGAAAAGTGAAACTAAGGACTATATTTCTTAAAGACCTATTTAATATCTAATAACTAATTATAATGTCTTTATCTAAAACTAAAGTAATTTGTTTGGTATTTTGGATTATTTCTATTGCTATACATCTATTTGTAAACTATTTTTTTATAATTTTTTTGGTCAATTCCTACACATCTATGGGTAAAGTAATTTTTTTTTTTTTTTTTAGTACTATACATCTATGGCTAAACTATTTTATGGGAATATTTTTATTTAATTAGAAAATAATTATGTATCTAAATGTAATATGCATATAAAGAATTTAAACTAAAATATTTCTATATACTATATTGTTATTGAAAATGAACACTAATGACTATATTTCTTAAATAACTATTGTATATATATTAACTAATTTTAATATCTTTTTGTATAACCAATTTTTTTTTTTTTTTTTTTTCTATTGCTATACATCTATGGCTAAACTAATTTATTAGCTCCCAGGACACAGTACTGTGTCCTGGGAGCTGATTATACCACAGGGATCTGTGGAGAGTACGGTCCTGCAGCAGCTACTTATATCTGAGCGATCATTACCAGTTGTGGGTCATCACAACTGTATCAGGTGAGCAGCCTCTTTATATAAACTTTTGTCCTTCTTCAAAGAAGATATCACCCTATGTGCGCATTCTTGGATTTTTTATAAACTAATTTATTGTAATATTTGTATTTAATTAGAAAGTAAGTATGTATGTAAATCTAATATGTATCTAAAGAATTTAAAATAAAATATTATTAGAGAGAATATTTGTAGTAAAGAGTATTTCACTACAGGGCAGCAATTTGACTTGAATGGGTGTATCCAACACTTTCACCTTAACATTGCATCGTGTTTTCACTCGTGAAAAATCCACATATAACTGTCCAAGTCCAAAAAATGTTTGTGACAAAAAAATCCCTACTTTCTTCAGTGTATGGCCTTGGGATTTGTTGATGGTCATGGAGAAAGCAGACTTCACGGGAAATTGTTGACGTCTTAACATGAAAGGTAAGGCAGTCTCTGATGGAGATAAATAAATCTTTGGAATAAACACCACATTTCCTTCTGCAGACCCAGAAGTGACTTTTGCTTGAATGAGATTGTCAAACAAAGTGATCACAATGAAGCGATTACCATTGCAAAGACCTTTTATGCTGTTAAAGGTGTGCAAAAGCATGACAATGGTAGCAATGTGTAATTTGAGGCGATGATAAGGCATTCGCATTGGTGGGAGTGAATTGAAAAATTCCACTGGATATTGGTCTGAATCTTCAGTCTGAATGGAATCATCACTAATGTACTCAGTGAATTCACCAGCAATGCAATCCATAACCTGAGAATTCACCATTTCCACATGGACATTTTTAGGACAAAGATTGTCATGTGATGCAGCAATGTGAATGCTTTCATTGTTATATCCATCATGTATGAAAGTGTAATATATATCTAAAGAATTTAAGATAAAATATTCTTATAGACAATATTTTTAGTAAAGACTTTTTCAGAATCAGGCACCAACTTTCCTTGAATGGGTGTATCCAGCACTTTCACCTTAACATTACATCGCCTTTTCACTCGTGAAAAAGCCACATATAACTGTCCATGTCCAAAAACAGGTTCTGGCAAAAAAATCCCTACTTTCTCCAGTGTTTGGCCTTGGGATTTGTTGATGTTCATGGCAAAAGCAGGCTTCAAGGGAAATTGTCGACGTCTTAACTTGAAAGGTAAGGCAGTCTCTGATGGAGATAAATCAATCCTTGGAATAAACACCACATTTCCTTCTGCAGAGCCAGTAATAACTTTTGCTTGAATCAGATTGTCAAACAAAGCAATGACAATCAAGCGAGTCCCATTGCAAAGACCTTTTCTGCTGTTAAAGTTGCGCAAAAGCATGACAATGGTACTGATTTTTAATTTGAGGCGATGAGAAGGCATTCCCGTTGGTGTGAGTGAATTTAAAAATTCCACTGGATATTGGTCTGGATCTTCAGTCTCATCAGGATCAATGGAATCATCACTAATGTAATCAGTGTATTCACCAGCAATGCAATCCATGACCTTAGAGTTGACCATATCCACATGGTCATTTTTAGGGCAAAGAATGGCATGTGATGCAGCAATCTGAATGCTTTCATTGTTATCTACATCAATGACAATGTTTTCACCAAATATAGCAAGTATAATTGAGCCAGTGCAGATCATGTCTTGTGGGATTTCAATGGTATCATCTCCAAGGTTGAAATCATTGGACAATTCACTATTTCCCAGTTGAAGTAACCAACTGCTATAATCAGGATCAATGGAACGCATGTTGTTGAAGAGTGGCAATTGAGTGAAAAGCTGCCATTGTCGTGAGTATTTAATACAACTCTCTATAATGTCAGTTCTTGTACCATGTGGGATGATAGGCAGACACTGTCGAAAGTCTCCTCCCAGAACAATGACTTTCCCTCCAAAAGGTGTTGTATTTTTCTTGGAGATATCTGTTGTCATGACATCCCGTAAAAGTTGATCTATCACATGCAATGCATATTTAGATAACAGAGTGGACTCGTCAATAATGAAAAGTTTGGTACTTTTCAAATGTTGTGCAGCATCTGTATCATTTTTAATCCTTGAAACAGAAGTTTCATTGATTGGAATTGGAATTCCGTAAAGCGAATGGATGGTTCTACCTCCTTGCAGTAAGTTAGCTGCAATCCCTGTACTGGCTGCAGGTGAGACAATTTCGCCTTCTCCTCTTAGTTCATGAATTAATAAATCATACAGATATGTTTTGCCACTGCCACCTGGACCGTCAATGAAAAAGCACTTAGGTTGTCCACTTCTATCGTGTAAAGCTTGATTGATCGCATCATAGGCCAAAAGTTGTTGGTCATTTAAAGTAGCTTTCATTTGCTGAGCTCTTCTTAACTCATCATCCTTGTTGTATAGTGGAACGATGTATGGCTTTCTTTTTGGTCGTGGTAGATTAAAATCAGTAAAATTTTTGCCATGAAATTTTAGAATAGTTTGGACATCAGTCATAGCATATCCTTCACAATTCTCACACTCCTCAGTGTTGGAGTGATATGCATGGCAGTAGTCTTGGATAAAGTCTTGTTTAAATTCTTTCCACAACTCCAATGGATGAGCTGGAGGACCAAAAATACATATATATGCGAACATATCACAAAGCTGTGCAGGCATGTTGAGAACACAGGCATCCAATAAAGTATTTCTCCAAACAGTGTCATCGAAGAGCAATCCAAGAGCTAATGCTGCCTCTTTGAAAGTTGGGTATGTCACTTCATTAACAGTCTTAATGTTGTCAAAACTTGTTGCTCCTTTGACATGCAGTAACAACAACCTTAAATAGTACCGTTCTCGATCTTTCATACTGACAGTATACATTCTTCCAATCACTGAAGAACCTCCTCGCTTTCTAATTTCCCATGCACCTTCTTTCCAAACATAGTGCTCTGGAATTTGGCGGTAGAAGTAATCATGAGCATGCGGGTCACTCTCATTCAGCTCAAAGTAGCCCATAAGAGTAGATTTTCTGTGCATTGTGTAACTGATGTCATCAACAGAGTCATCCTCATGAAAATAAAGTGGTTGAGAATGTGGGAGATGTACGGCCAGGCGAATAATGGAGTGCGATTGTCTATGCATTGGGTAAGCAAATATTCGCCAAGCTGCCTCCGTTGCACTCACGTATCTTGAATCCATGAATTGATGTGTTTCATCATGGTGGATATTGGTTTGGCAAATTTCAAGATTGGCTTTATCATGTCCTTTGTAGACATATTTGAATAGGTATTTTACACTTTGAATGGAAGCACATACCTGAACATTAATATGACACTTGTATGTTAATAGTAGGTAAGGGTTATAGGGAACAACCCAAGAATTATCAATCATCTTTGAACGGATTTGAAAGGATGATCCTTCCTTTCTTTGATAAGTAGGGTATGCATCCTTAGCTATGAGTGTTCTTGGTTGGAAATCTTTAGGAAAACCTTTCTTACACTTGCCAAGATCCATACATGGAGAATTGGGGTTGTATTGTCCACAGGGTCCATGAATCATGTGTTGCATCACAATGTCATGGAGCAGAGGGTATTCTTCTGGATCAGGATTTCAGCCCAAACTATATTATCCACTTCAACCTCAGTTCTTAGTTTGGATTTGCTATCCAGAATGATCAAAATGTGAGCGTGTGGTAGGCCACGCTTTTGGAATTCAATCACATGAACCATTGCACAAACTTTGCCAAATAATCCAGTGTTAATTTCTTTTAATAGGGCTTCCAGTTTAATTCTGAAGACACGGGCGACTAAATCAGGTCTATGTTTCACACGCTGCCATGGCTCTAAATTGTTTGTAATCTCCCTCCATTTAGGATTACAGGTCATGGTTACAAAAAGATCTGGTCGTCCAAATTTAGTCACAATAGCCATGGCATCCTGATAGCGTTGCTGCATGTTTCTGGGACTGCCTTCAAAGGAAGATGGTAAAATCACCATCTTGCCAATGGGAATACCTTTCTCAACAGATTGTTTCAGGAGATGTTCCTGGAGTACGCAATAATCCTCCACTTTTAAATCCTTTTGATGATGACGGATAAAATTTAAGCGATTAGCCTCGATTTTCACATACGCATCCACTAAGTACTGCTGTGTTAGTTTGCCACCATTCAGGATAGGATTGAACTGATTCCGTACAGACAGCAAATAGCAGTAATACTGGAGCTGTGTAACCCGGCGTTGACTTTTGCCTTGATGCTTGAGTCCCTCATGCCAGCCTTGTTCTCCATGAGGGAAAAATAAAGGATAGAGTAATGCATCTAAATTGCTGTGTAGAATACTGACTTGCTGTGTTTTTGGGGCCAAGGGGTTATTTGGATCAGGTTTCAAATGAATTAAAATGTCTCTATTGAATGGTGGCTCTCCATCAGCATTTTCAAAGACCACAGCAACTTCATTGGCAGTAGGATTGTTATAGCGTCTCGGGTCTTGGCCTCTGTCTTGTTTAATGGCCATGATAATATTTGGCATGACGGTGCCATGTTCTACTGCCTTCTGTTCTTCTTCTAATTCAACGTGACGTAGCATTTTGTAGGCCGAAACAAAGGGATTAATATTATCCAATTGAAGAGCAATGATACTCATTAAAGTAGGATTACATTTCACATTTTCTGGAGACTGTATACGTTGTTCTACTGCGCTTGCAGTATCTAAAATGTACAATTGTGCATATGCTGGAGGTTGATCTTGAGCAGGATGGAGTGTTCCAGTGCGATGATAAATTTGCCCATGAATACGGAAGCAGTATGGGCCATGTCCAGGAGGTAGAGAAACATGGGCACCCAAGGAGGCAAAAGCAAAAGAACTATTAATGCTCCTTATATTCTCCATCAAATTTTTACTGTACTCACTCTCTCCTTTCAGAAGGCGTTGGAACACGTGCGGGTATTGAGGTAATGGTACCTTTACTTTTCCCTTGTGGCAACAAAGAGTAAACTGTTGATCTGATGGTCGTTCAGCAGTAAAATGTCGAGCCTCACAATGTTCACATATTACATTCATGAAACCACAGAAATGTTCTACAATAACATGATCCTGATCAATAAATCCCATTTGATGTAGGAGAGGTGAATAGAATAAACGTAGAAATGTATTATGTAATCCTACATAAATGAGACGTGGAAGGGATGTAGATTCCAAACATTCAATAAATGAAGAAGTGGAATATATATTCCGTTCTGCCTCTTGCAATATAGAAGTGGAAGAAGAAGTTTGGCGTTGTTCACGACGTAATGTAGCCAAATTGGCCAAGTGGACTTGTCTAGACGTAGGAGAATCAGTATCTTGACGCATCTGTCTTTTCCTTTTAAGCCTCAAAATTTTACACTGTTTGCTGTATGGCGTCTCCTCAGCACAGTGTTTTCGTTTTGATGTGGCCTTGCGATGCGGTAAAGGCTGTTCAGTTGTAGTCAAGATAGTAGAAGAAGAGGTGGCAGCAGTCTGAGCATCAGACAAAGAGGTGGCAGCAGTCTGAGCATCAGACAAAGAGGTGGCAGCAGTCTGAGCATCAGACAAAGAGGTGGCAGCAGTCTGAGCATCAGACAAAGAGGTGGCAGCAGTCTGAGCATCAGACAAAGAGGTGGCAGCAGTGTGAGCATCAGACAAAGAGGTGGCAGCAGTCTGAGGATCAGATGAAGAGGTGGCAGCAGTCTGAAGATCAGACGAAGAGGTGGCAGCAGTCTGAGGATCAGACGAAGAGGTGGCAGCAGTCTGAGGATCAGACGGATCTCCTACAGGCATTAACTTTTTCTGTTTGCGTCGTTGAGGCAGAGGCATTGATTTTTTGCCTAATCGTTCTGTCCTTCCTTCTAAAGACTTTATTGAAACCGGTGTTTTTCAAAGCAGCCTTTTCCTTTTCCAAGGGAAGTTGTCTTTCTTCAGAAGTCTCCTCCACACCCGTCTTGCGCATACGCACAGACACCTTGCGAACCTTTCCTTTTTTGATTTCCATAGAGGTAATGGGAGGTGTTAAAGGCAGTTCACTTGGTAAAATGTCAGTACACGAAGAGGCTGGAGTAGCATCTGTGTCAGACGGTTCTTCAGTGCCTGGAATTTTTGTTTGTGTGCATGTGGAACGCGCAGTCATGGCTCTTGTTTCCATTCGTTGGCTTGTTTTTTCAGAAGACACTTCCGAAATACGTGTATGTAAAGGAGTCTTGGCAGCATCCAACCGAAAACGTCTCAGTGGAGAAGAGAGTTTAGCAAACCGTTTGAGTTTAGCAGCCTTAGCCCTATGTAACCGAATACGTCTCTCTGCAGAAGTCTCATTTGCAATACGTTTTGCGTAAGCAGCCTTAAGACGATCTAAGCGAATACGTCTCCTTTCTAAGGTCTCTTCAGCAAGGCGTTTTGCCTTAGCAGCCTTTTGACTATCTAAGCGAAGACGCCTCTCTTCTGAAGTCTCCTTTACAGTACGTTTCGCCTTAGCAGCCTTACGCAGATCTAACCGAACATGTTTCTCCTCCAAACTCTCCTCTGCAATGCGTTTAGCTTTAGCAGCCTTATCTTGATCTAACCGACGGCGTCTCTCTTCCAAAGTCTCGTCTGCACGCTTCTTCTTCGGTGTAGATGCAGCCTCCTTGGCAAGAGCGATATTTTGTGTTGGAGAGCTCATCTTAGTAAGAATAGTCAGTGAATCAAATCCAAAATGAGCTAGAGTGTGTTAGTTAAGGAAACAATGAATAATAACTGTGTAAACAGACAAAAACAATAAAACTAAAGTATGTATTTCCAAAACCTGTTAGAATGAAATGATAGACTTCTTTAAAGTAACAAACAAAGATGTAATGATGTTTACAGTATGGAGTATTGAATGGCAATGAGTGTGTTAAAATTCCTTAAAAACTGCCGTGAAGGCAAAACAAATGGATGTAAGGGCCCTTTCCGATACGCGGTATCAAAGCAAATTTTCAACATTGTAATAAAAGCGTTAATAGAACCAGGATGACATCAATTTCTGCATAACCACCAGCAAGGTCGTTGTTTCATAAGGTGTTAAAAAATGGCAGAGTTAGGGTTAATTTATACCAAGAACTGAAGGTTTTGGTATTATAGCAGAAGTAGTGGTTTTTATTTTTGTTGGTGGAATAGGGAAACAGCGGACTTAACGTGAAGTATGAAATGGCAGAAAGTGACAAAGCACGGTGAAAAAAGAAATAAGGCAACTTGCGTATGAAATATTGAAAGAGGCAGGTCAATGTAAAAAGTAACGTAAATGCGGTGATGTAGTGTAACGTTACGCAACTGCAGCCCTGGTGACGGGTATGGATAAGTTGCGTTTAAAATTTAAATCTTAGGCCATGTTATGGAAGTATGTAAATGTGCATAAACAATGGACGTGTGAAAGGGGACCCAGTCAGAAATAGAGTGTAAAATATTAGGTATGTAAAAGTAGTGACTGTCCTACTGGGATGACAGAGACTTTGACATGAGCGTTAATTTGAAATAGCATCATAACCGTTGGAAAAAGAGCATTTGCCGCATGTGGCGCATAGCCACAGCATAACTTCAGGACTTGCAGGCGGTTACATGAATCCCCATAGTCATTATAATCGCCATAATAGTCAGTATCTATTTATTTGCAGCAGGTGCAGCAATTTGGGTTTTGCACTTGTAGCAGGTGCTGTATGGAAAAAAAACGATGGGTGACCACGCTTTTTATGGTGGCAGGACCTGTGGCAAGTTCCCCTATATTTACTATGGGGATTAGCGGACCGACACCGCAAGTGCAGCAGTTATGCGATGGCAATGAAGCAAACCGAGCTGATACGATTCTGTCAGCACATCTGGCGAGATTTCAAATAACCGCTGATGTGAACTGGGCAGGTAGCATTACCACCAAACTGTTAAATATAAGACAGGTAGTAGTGCTACAGTCATTACTATGAAAAATATTAAAAATTGACATATAATGGGTTAACGTACTCGTAACCGTGTGATAACTGACTCCTAACTCCAAAAAAAAAATCAAAGAGCCTGTAAGGAGTTAATATAGCATTGGCACGCATAAAAAATACTGGACGATTAAGAAAAATAAAAATAGTATTAAAGTATTTAGTAATGAAATGCCAGTAGTAGACCACATAGTGACATAGAGAGTGAATAGGCCAAACAATAGAAGACGTTAATGTAGCACTTACATCCTATAAAAGAGTGTGGATGAGAAAATAAATAACAAATAGTATAGAAGAGTTTAATTTGCAAATGTCCCGAGTACAGCACCTAGTAACACAGTTAGTGAATAGCAAACTGAAAGTAGGGGGTTAATGTAGCATTTCGAACCCTATAAAACATAGTGTCGGAAAACAAAATGGCAAATGGCATAGAAGAGGATAATGTATAAATGGCCTTAGTGGACCACATAGTGAGATAGCAAGTGGGGCAGAAATAGAATAGAACGGGTTAATGTACAAATTGCCTTAGAGCCCTTTCACATCAGCTCTTTCGATAAAATTGCGGTAGATGCAGTGAAAAAAATGCATCTGCTGCGATAGCCACATTAACATTGCACTGCAGGGCGGTAGCGGTAATCCCTATAGAAACCATAAGGGGACTTGCGGCCGGTGCGGTTTAGCAGTTGCGTCAAGTGTTGCTAGAAAAAACAACGAACTTGCCGCACCTGCCGCAAGTGTTCCTATAGTTTCTATGGGTATTCCCGCAACTGCGCCGCAAGTGCAAGGTTAAATTGGCAATCGCAGCAGATGGGTTTTTTTCAGCCCATGTGTGGTGAAGTTGTAAAATCGCAGATGTCCAGCACATAGTGACAGAGTTATTGAATAGGAAACAGAATAGAAGGGGTTAATGTATGAGTTTAAACCCTATAAAATAGTCATGGTGCAACTAAAATAGAAAAGGCATAGAAGAGGTTAATGTAAAAATGTCCTTAGTACAGCAGATAGTGAAATAGCAAGTGGAGTAGAAATAGAATATAAAGGGTTAATATTAAAAGGGTCTTAGTACAACTCAAAGTGAGATAGCAAGTGGAGCACGAATAGAATAGAAAGGGTTAATATTAAAATGGCCGTAGTACAGCAGATAGTGAGATAGGCAGTGTAGGAGTAATAGAATAGAAAGGGTTAATATTAAAATGGCCGTAGTACAGCACATCGTGAGATAGGCAGTGTAGGAGTAATACAATAGAAAGGGTTAATATAAAAAAGGGCGTAGTACAGCAGATAGTGAGATAGGCAGTGTAGCACTAATTGAATAGAAAGGGTTAATATAAAAAAGGCCGTAGTACAGCACATAGTGAGATAGGCAGTGTAGCACTAATAGAATAGAAAGGGTTAATATTAAAATGGCCGTAGTACAGCAGATAGTGAGATAGGCAGTGTTGCACTAATAGAATAGAAAGGGTTAATATTAAAAATGGCCATAGTACAGCAGATAGTGAGATAGGCAGTTTAGGAGTAATAGAATAGAAAGGGTTAATATTAAAATGGCCGTAGTACAGCAGATAGTGAGATAGGCAGTGTAGCACTAATAGAATAGAAAGGGTTAATAGAAAAAAGGCCGTAGTACAGCAGATAGTGAGATAGGCAGTGTAGCACTAATAGAATAGAAAGGGTTAATATTAAAATGGCCGTAGTACAGCAGATAGTGAGATAGCAAGTGGAGCAGAAAGAGAATAGAAAGGGTTAATATTAAAATGGCCATAGTACAGCAGATAGTGAGATAGGCAGTGTAGGAGTAATAGAATAGAAAGGGTTAATATTAAAATGGCCGTAGTACAGCAGATAGTGAGATAGGCAGTGTAGCACTAATAGAATAGAAAGGGTTAATATTAAAATGGCCATAGTACAGCGGATAGTGAGATAGGCAGTGTAGCACTAATAGAATAGAAAGGGTTAATAGAAAAAAGGCCGTAGTACAGCAGATAGTGAGATAGGCAGTGTAGCACTAATAGAATAGAAAGGGTTAATATTAAAATGGCCGTAGTACAGCAGATAGTGAGATAGCAAGTGGAGCAGAAAGAGAATAGAAAGGGTTAATATTAAAATGGCCATAGTACAGCAGATAGTGAGATAGGCAGTTTAGAATTAATAGAATAGAAAGGGTTAATATTAAAATGGCCGTAGTACAGCACATAGTGAGATAGGCAGTGTAGCACTAATAGAATAGAAAGGGTTAATATTAAAATGGCCATAGTACAGCAGATAGTGAGATAGGCAGTGTAGCACTAATAGAATAGAAAGGGTTAATATTAAAATGGCCTTAGTACAGCAGATAGTGAGATAGGCAGTGTAGCAGTAATAGAATAGAAAGGGTTAATATTAAAATGGCCTTAGTACTGCACATTAGTCAGATAGCAAGTGGAGCAGAAAGAGAATAGAAGGGGTTAATAAAGTATGAAAAGAAGAGGGCACTATGGTGAAATGTAGATGATATTTAATTTGTATAAACAAAGGGTTAATGTAAGGATAGGCATTAGGCTCTGTTGTGAGATTGTACTGTGAAAACAGCTTTTTCACTTGTACATTCTTCACAAATTCAAATTTCGCGCTCTAAGATGGCGGACGCGAATAGTTTATTCATAAAAAGCCGGCAGACGCCAGCCGCGTTGTGATTGGGCAGCGAAAACTTCATAAACATGGCGCCGTGAATCCGGTTGGTCGGCGCTATTGTGTGAAGATGCCGCTGTCCAATCACAACTCAGCGGGGCGGAGCTACAAACTTCCAGCCGGCCGAACGGCATATCCGAAAATCGTACCAGGCGCTCGGCAAGAAAATTTTCCGAAGTCCCCGCTGTGCGCTGACCAATCGGAATCAAAGCGCCATAAACAACAACCAATCACAATGGCGCCAAAATTTCTCAATGGATGTCTATGGGAAGTCAGCATCCAATCACAATCGCGGCGTGAATTTTGAAAATGCACGGAACTTTCCTTGCCGAGCGCCTGGTGCGATTTTCGGACACGGTGTTCGGGAGAGTGGAAGTCTATAACTCCGCCCCGCTGAGTTGTGATAGGACAGCGGCATCTTCACACAATAGCGCCGACCAACCGGATTGACGGCGCCATGTGTATGAAGATTCCGCTGGCCAATCACACGGCGGCTGAAGTGTGGCGGCATTTTATGAATGAAGATTTCGCGTCCGCCATCAAAGAGCGGCGAGTTGTACGGTCGTCGTCTGAATGCATGTTCGGACACAATCGGTCTCATAGACCGCGGAGGCCGCTAGAAGCGCCGAAGTTTGCGCTTGTAGCGCAGACGTCGGCGCTTGCAGCGGCGAAGTGTCCGAACTGTGGCGCACGCTCCATGCAGCGCCGATTGGCGCTGCATGGCGCAAAATATTAAAAGTGGTGAAAAAATAAAGATAGTAAAAGAGGTGAAAATAAAACTCCACATCAGGACTATAGGCTCTGATGTGAAAAGGTAGATTGTCCAAAGGATATCTTAGCTGATCAATGGTAGATCCCGATCCGGCGCTTGCTTCCCGACTCCCGCACGAAGGATGGAAATCTCGGCTCAAATGTAGTCGAACAGACGGTCCAGCGGTAGCTTCTCGTTGTCCTTGAAAGACCCTCACGAAGGATGGATTTCTTGGCAGAAATATAATCCAACAGATAGTCCAGCGATAGGTTCTCGTTCTCCCACAAAGAGGATTCAAAGAGGTTGAAGATTCAAAATTGCCGCTATAAATAAACGGGCTTATCTGATTGTAGGGCGGCAACTTCAGAAAGCTGGCTCCATGAATGTGATTGGTCGCTATGTATTTTCAAAAAAGGCGCGGCGATTGTGATTGGACGGCGCCTTCCTATAGAGATAGATAGAATAGATAGACAAAGGAGGGGATTTTATGGCCGAGCCGCTGGTTCTATTTCCGGGCAGACGACTCGGCTCAGAGGCATCATTCGATGGGGCCGAAACTGGGAATCAGCGAATCGCGGCGATAGGTAGCATATTAGCAACCACTGTGTGTGGTTATTAATTATTTTTTTTGTTATTATTTTTGTTTTATTGAATTTTTTTTTTTTTTATTATTTTTTAATTATTATTTTATAAATTTGTAAATATTATTTATTTATTTTTTTATTATTAAATTATTTATTTTTTTTAAGTGAGGCAGAGAGACAGTTCTCGTTCAGGTCCGCTAATTTTTTTTTTAGTATTATATTTTATTTAATTAATTATTATTTATTAAGTATTTTTTTTATTATTATTTAAATATTATTTTAATTATTAAATTTATTATTAAATTAATTATTTTTTTTTTAAGTGAGGCAGAGAGACAGTTCTCGTTCAGGTCCGCTTATTTTATTTTGTAGTATTATATTTAATTTAATTATTTATTAATTTTTAAATATTTTTTTATTATTTTTTGAATATTATTTAATTATTTTTTTTATTATTAAATTAATTATTTTTTTTAAGTGAGGCAGAGAGACAGTTCTCGTTCAGGTCCGCTTATTTAATTTTTTAATATTATGTTTTATTTAATTTTTATTATTTTTTTAAATATTTTTTTTTTATTTTTTAAATATTATTTAATTATTTTTTTTATTATTAAATTAATTATTTTTTTTTAAGTGAGGCAGAGAGACAAGTTCTCGTTCAGGTCCGCGTATTTAATTTTTTAATATTATTTTTTATTTAATTTTTTATTATTTTTTATTTATTTTTTATTATTTTTTTAAATATTATTTAATTATTTTTTTTATTATTAAATTAATTATTTTGTTTAAGTGAGGCAGAGAGAGAGTTCTCGTTCAGGTCCGCTTATGTAATTTTTTTATATTATTTTTTATGTAATTTTTTATTATTTTTTAAATATTTTGTTATTATTTTTTTAAATATTCTTTAATTTTTTTTTTTTATTATTAAATTAATTAATTTTTTTAAGTGAGGCAGAGAGACAGTTCTCGTTCAGGTCCGCTTATTTTATTTTTTAATATTATTTTTTATTGAATTTTTTATTATTTTTTAATTATTTATTTATTATTTTTTTAAATATTATTTAATTAATTTTTTTATTATTAAATTTATTCGTTCGCATTGAAATACATGAGCGGTGTGTCGGCGATTTTATGGCCGCCGATCTGGTTCTATTTGTCGGCTGTAAAATCGCGGACACACCGCTAAATGCATGTGTATTGGCAGTGAGCTCGAATTCTGATTGGTCTGCGTCCAATCCGAAATGGGGCGGACTGGCCATAGACATGAATTAGCGGTGTGTCGGCGATTTTAGGGCCGACAAATAGAACCAGGTGGGCGGCCATAAAATCGGCGACACACCGCTAATGTATTTAAATGGGATCTGAGGTGCTCTTCTGATTGGCTGAGGGCATTATAGAGCGACCAATCAGAAGAGCAGCTCACATCTCATTGAGGTAGAATGCGGATTTTGCGTCCATTGTATGTTAATGAGAAGTGAAGAGGACGTCGGAGATGGAAGTTGGCGGAAAAGAAGACAGAAGAGCCCGGGGGCCGGACGAAAGAGCCTAGATGGCGGAAAGAAGAGAGAAGAGCGGCGGGGCCGGAGGAAGAGGACGGTTGGCCGGACGAAGGGATTGTGGATCGGACGGACGATCAGATGACTAAGAAGGCATGTAAGTGATCGACGGGGGCGTTAGGTTAGGGGACGGGGGCTTCGGATGTAGGGCCTTAGTGTTAGGGCGGGAGCTTAGGAGGCGGCGGGGCTTAGGGGCGGGGGGGTAGGGGTTTAGGTGCGGATTTCGGGGGTAGGGGGTTATGTGCGGCTTAGGGGTAGGGGGTTAAGGTGCGGCTTAGGGGGTAGGGCTTGCGGCAGAGGGTGGCTGCGGCGGGTAGTGGGTTAGGGCGGCAGGGGGTAGGGGCTTGCAGCAGAGGGTAGTGGGTGCGCCGGGGTGGGGTGGTGGGGTAGTGGGTTAGGGGCGGCTTACGGCGGCAGGGGTAGGGGCTTCGGCGGCGGGGTAGTGGCTTAGGGGTTTAGGGCGTGCAGGGGGTAGGGGCTGCGGCGGGGTAGTGGGTTAGGGCGGCAGGGGTAGGGGCTTCGGCGGCGGGGTAGGTTAGGGCGGCAGGGGGTAGGGGCTTGCGGCAGAGGGTAGCGGCTGCGGCGGAGTAGTGTCTTAGGGGGGTAGTGGCTGCGGCGGGGTAGTGGGTTAGGGCGGTAGGGGGTAGGGGCTTGCGGCAGAGGGTAGTGGTGCGGCGGGGCGGGTGGGGTAGTGGGTTAGGGCGGCAGGGGGTAGGGGCTTCGGTGGCGGGGTAGTGGCTTAGGGGTTAGGGCGGCAGGGGGTAGGGGCTGCGGCGGGGTAGAGGGTTATGGGCGGCAGGGGTAGGGGCTTCGGCGGCGGGGTAGGTTAGGGCGGCAGGGGTAGGGCTTCGGCGGCGGGGTAGTGGCTTAGGGGTTAGGTAGTGGGTGCGGCGGGGTAGTGGGTTACGGGAGCAGGGGTAGGGTGTGCGGCAGAGGGTAGTGGGACGGGACTTAGGGGGTAGGGGCCAGAGGGTAGTGGGTGTGGCGGGGTAGTGGGTTAGGGCAGCAGGGGGTAGGGGCTTGTGTGAGGAGGGTAGTGGGACTTCGGCGGCGGTGTACAGCGCGATGGTATACTACAGTCCCATGGGCATACGCGTGTCGGCCCTTAAGCACCAGCGAACATTGGGAGTAGTTGGCGCTTTGCGCATGGGAGTTTTAGTATACTATAGCGGTGTTACACGACAGTGGTATGCGCTTCTGTGTGGCTTGGTTAGCGTTGGGTGGCAGCGACTCGCAATGCCCGCTTCGCGGGCATTGCTTCGCGAGGCTGCAACGACTGAGTCGCCGTGGCCGCGAAGCGGCCACGGACAGAGTCCACGATAAGAAACCTGGACTCGCTAACCAAGCCACCGGAAGTTGCGCCGCTCCGACGGAAGTCAGCTACGGCAATTATATAATAGATATATATTGTATATTACTGTATATATATTTTATATAATTGTATATTAATCTATATATATACAGTTAGGGCCAGAAATATTTGGACAGTGACACAAGTTTTGTTATTTTAGCTGTTTACAAAAACATGTTCAGAAATACAATTATATATAATATGGGTTGAAAGTGCACACTCCCAGCTGCAATATGAGAGTTTCCACATCCAAATCGGAGAAAGGGTTTAGGAATCATAGCTCTGTAATGCATAGCCTCCTCTTTTTCAAGGGACCAAAAGTAATTGGACAATGGACTCTAAGAGCTGCAATTAACTCTGAAGGCGTCTCCCTCGTTAACCTGTAATCAATGAAGTAGTTAAAAGGTCAGGGGTGGATTCCAGGTGTGTGGTTTTGCATTTGGAAGCTGTTGCTGTGACCAGACAACATGCGGTCAAAGGAACTCTCAATTGAGGTGAAGCAAAACATCCTGAGGCTGAAAAAAAAGAAAAAATCCATCAGAGAGATAGCAGACATGCTTGGAGTAGCAAAATCAACAGTTGGGTACATTCTGAGAAAAAGGAATTGACTGGTGAGCTTGGGAACTGTAAAAGGCCTGGGCATCCACGGATGACAACAGTGGTGGATGATCGCCGCATACTTTATTTGGTGAAGAAGAACCCGTTCACAACATCAACTGAAGTCCAGAACACTCTCAGTGAAGTAGGTGTATCTGTCTCTGAGTCAACAGTAAAGAGAAGACTCCATGACAGTAAATACAAAGGGTTCACATCTAGATGCAAACCATTCATCAATTCCAAAAATAGACAGGCCAGAGTTAAATTTGCTGAAAAACACCTCAAGAAGCCAGCTCAGTTCTGGAAAAGTATTCTATGGACAGATGAGACAAAGATCAACCTGTACCAGAATGATGGGAAGAAAAAAGTTTGGAGAAGAAAGGGAACGGCACATGATCCAAGGCACACCACATCCTCTGTAAAACATGGTGGAGGCAACGTGAAGGCATGGGCATGCATGGCTTTCAATGGCACTTGGGTCACTTGTTTTTATTGATGACATAACAGCAGACAAGAGTAGCCGGATGAATTCTGAAGGTAACGGGATATACTTTCAGCCCAGATTCAGCCAAATGCTGCAAAGTTGATTGGACGGCGCTTCATAGTACAGATGGACAATGACCCCAAGCATACAGCCAAAGCTACCCAGGAGTTCATGAATGCAAAAAAGTGGAACATTCCGCAATGGCCAAGTCAATCACCTGATCTTAACCCAATTGAGCATGCATTTCACTTGCTCAAATCCAGACTTAAGACGGAAAGACTCACAAACAAGCAAGACCTGAAGGCTGCGGCTGTAAAGGCCTGGCAAAGCATTAAGAAGGAGGAAACCCAGTGTTTGGTGATGTCCACGGGTTCCAGACTTAAGGCAGTGATTGCCTCCAAAGGATTCGCAACAAAATATTGAAAATAAAAATATTTTGTTTTGGGTTATGTTTATTTGTCCAATTACTTTTGACCTCCTAAAATGTGGGTGTTTGTAAAGAAATGTGTACAATTCCTACATTTTCTATCAGATATTTTTGTTCAAACCCTTCAAATTAAACGTTACAATCTGCACTTGAATTCTGTTGTAGAGGTTTCATTTCAAATCCAATGTGGTGGCATGCAGAGCCCAACTCGCGAAAATTGTGTCACTGTCCAAATATTTATGGCCCTAACTGTATATATATATATATATATATATATACTAGCTGGGAGCCCGATGCACATGCATCGGGATTCTAAGAAGGGCGATTCTCTGACTCGCAATGGCCGCTTAGCCTGCGCGGGCATAGCGAGTCGCCTTAGAACTGCTCGCAATGGCCGCTGCGCGGCCAATGCTTCGGGCGTATCCACATGACCACACACGACTCGCAATGGCCGCTTCGCGCGTATCCACATGACCACGCCGGGGGCAAAAAAGCCATTCGCAATTATATAATAGATATATATATATATTGTATATTAATCTTTATATATATATATATATTGTATATTAATCTATTATATATATATATTGTATATTAAACTATATATATATATATATATTGTATATTAATCTATAATATATATATATATTGTATATTAATCTATATTTATATATATATTGTATATTAATCTATATATATATATATATTGTATATTAATCTATATATATATATCTATATATATATATCTATATATATTGTATATTAATCTATATATATATTATATTGTATATTAATCTATATATATATATATTGTATATTAATCTATATATATATATATTATATTGTATATTAATCTATATATATATATATATATATTGTATATTAATCTATATATATATATATATATATATATATATATAAATATATATATATTGTATATTAATCTATATATATATATATATATATATATTGTATATTAATCTATATATATATATATATATATATATATATATATATATTATATATTGTATATTAATCCATATATATATATATATTATATATATATATTGTATATTAACTATATCTATATATATATATATATATTGTATATTAATATATATATATATATTTATATATATATATAATCATATATATATAATATATATTATATCTATTATATAATCACGAATGGGATTTTTGCCCCTTTTGAGACCGCTCTCGCTGCGAGTCAATGTCGTCATGTGGATACGAACGAAGCATTGGCCGCGCAGCGGCCATTGCGAGCAGCTCTAAGGCGACTCGCTATGCCCGCGCAGCGGGCATGGCGAGTCGCCTTAGCAGCGCGAAGCATTGGCCGCGAAGCGGCCATTGCGAGTCACAGACTCGCTCTGCTAGAATCCCGATGCATTGTGCATCGGGCACCCATCTAGTATATATATATATATATATATATATATGTATATATATATACACATTATAATACATTGTAATATATAATATACATTATTTATTTACCCTTCCTAGCGGTATTCCCGAGCCTGACTCGGGGTTAACATTCACTGCCAGAAGCGGTAATCCCGAGTCAAGCTTGGGCTTACCCGCGGTCACGGCAGATGGGGTTTGAAAAAACCGCATCTGCCGCACTTGCGGCGCGGTTGCGGTAATTGCCATAGAAAGTATAGGGGGACTTGCGGCAGGTGCGGCAAGTGCGCTCTGCTAGAATCCCGATGCATTGTGCATCGGGCACCCATCTAGTAATATATATATATATATATATGTATATATATATACACATTATAATACATTGTAATATATAATATACATTATTTATTTACCCTTCCTAGCGGTATTCCCGAGCCTGACTCGGGGTTAACATTCACTGCCAGAAGCGGTAATCCCGAGTCAAGCTTGGGCTTACCCGCGGTCACGGCAGATGCGGTGAAAAAACCGCATCTGCCGCACTTGCGGCGCGGTTGCGGTAATTGCCATAGAAAGTATAGGGGGACTTGGCGGCAGGTGCGGCAAGTGCGGTTTTGCACTTGCGGCATGTTTGCCCGCGAAAAAACCCGCGGCTGACTGCGCTGTTGCTGGGTGGCGACACTTTTTGCCTACCAATCACTATACTCCCCCCGCCGCAATTGTATAGTGTTTACTTTTACTTTTCCTCACAAATCATTCCTGCCTTGGTGATCCTGTGGGACGGACGTCGGAAAACCAGTGCTGGAACCTCATCCCTACAATATCAGCTAAGATATCTTTTTGGGCCAATATAATTGATTATTAATTATTATTATTTATTAATATTATTATTATTAGTGTTAATATTAATTATTATTATTAATCCATTATTAATATTATTATTATATTGATATATTCATAATTAGATATATATATATAGAGATATATATAGATATATAGATATAGATTAATATATATATACATATATATATATAGATGTCATATATATATATGTATATGATTAGTATATATATATATATTTATTGTATATTAATCTATATATATATATATTGTATATTAATCTATATATATATATATATATATATATATATATTGTATATTAATCTATATATATATATATATATATATATATATTGTATATTAATCTATATATATATATATATATTGTATATTAATCTATATATATATATATTGTATATTAACTAATATATATATATATTTGTATATTAATCTATATATATATATATATTGTATATTAATCTATAAAATATATAAATAGATTGTATATTAATCTATATATATATATATATATTGTATATTAATCTATATAATATATAGATTGTATATTAATCTATATATATATATATATATAGATTGTATATTAATCTATTATATAAAAGCCGAAGGCCACTTCCGGAGAACCCGAAGGGTTACTTCCGTGACGGCCTCCGACCATGCTGCTGACGTCACAGTGCAGTGTAGCCGCACGGAACTTTCCGTGCAGCTACAGGCACCGGCGTTTCAACGTTCCGCTCGCCCCTCACTACTGTCTCATCAAACACACACACACACAGCCTCTCACTACAGTCCTCCCAAACACACACACACCATCCCAACCACATCACACACACACACTCACACACCCACACAAACACACACCCACACACACACACACTCCAGTATACTTACCCCGCCGCCATCCCGCTGCACCGCTCCCGCCATGGCTCCGCCCACATCGCGGGGGCTCCCGCCACGGCTCATCCCACATCGCGGGGCTCCCGCCATGGCTCCGCCCACCCCGCGGGACTCCCGCCTTGGCTCCGCCCACCTCGCAAAACCCCCCGCCTTGGCTCCGCCCACCTCGCGATACTCCCGCCTTGGCTCCGCCCACTTCGCGAGACTCCCGCCTTGGCTCCGCCCACCTCGCGGGACTCCCGCCATGGCTCCGCCCACCTAGCCTGCGCTGACCACAGAGCTGCCATCCTCTGCTGACCACAGAGCCTCCTTCCTGCGCTGACCACTCGACCACAGAGCCTCCTTCCTTCGCTGACCACAGACCCGCCATCCTCTGCTGACCACAGACCCGCTGTCCTCTGCTGACCACAGACCCGCCGTCCTCTGCTGACCACAGAGCCGCCGTCCTCTGCTGACCACAGAGCCGCCGTCCTCTGCTGACCACAGACCTGCCGTCCTCTGCTGACCACAGACCCGCCGTCCTCTGCTGACCACAGAGCTGCCGTCCTCTGCTGACCACAGAGCCTCCTTCCTGCGCTGACCACTCGACCACAGAGCCTCCTTCCTCTGCTGACCACAGACCCGCCGTCCTCTGCTGACCACAGACCCGCCGTCCTCTGCTGACCACAGACCCGCCGTCCTCTGCTGACCACAGAGCCGCCGTCCTCTGCTGACCACAGACCCGCCGTCCTCTGCTGACCACAGACCCGCCGTCCTCTGCTGACCACAGAGCTGCCGTCCTCTGCTGACCACAGAGCCTCCTTCCTGCGCTGACCACTCGACCACAGAGCCTCCTTCCTTCGCTGACCACAGAGCCGCCGTCCTCTGCTGACCACAGAGCCGCCGTCCTCTGCTGACCACAGAGCCGCCGTCCTCTGCTGACCACAGAGCCGCCGTCCTCTGCTGACCACAGAGCCGCCGTCCTCTGCTGACCACAGACCCGCCGTCCTCTGCTGACACAGACCCGCCGTCCTCTGCTGACCACAGAGCCGCCGTCCTCTGCTGACCACAGAGCCGCCGTCCTCTGCTGACCACAGACCCGCCGTCCTCTGCTGACCACAGACCCGCCGTCCTCTGCTGACCACAGAGCTGCCGTCCTCTGCTGACCACAGAGCCTCCTTCCTGCGCTGACCACTCGACCACAGAGCCTCCTTCCTTCGCTGACCACAGACCCGCCGTCCTCTGCTGACCACAGACCCGCCGTTCTCTTCTGACCACAGAGCCGCCGTCCTCTGCTGACCACAGAGCCGCCGTCCTCTGCTGACCACAGACCCGCCGTCCTCTGCTGACCACAGACCCGCCGTCCTCTGCTGACCACAGACCCGCCGTCCTCTGCTGACCACAGACCCGTCGTCCTCTGCTGACCACAGAGCCCCCGGCCTCTGCTGACCACAGAGCCCCCGGCCTCTGCTGACCACAGAGCCACCGTCCTCTGCTGACCACAGAGCCACCGTCCTCTGCTGACCACAGAGCCACCGTCCTCTGCTGACCACAGAGCCCCCGTCCTCTGCTGACCACAGAGCCGCCGTCCTCTGCTGACCACAGAGCCCCCGTCCTCTGCTGACCACAGAGCCGCCGTCCTCTGCTGACCACAGAGCCGCCGTCCTGTGCTGACCACTCTGCCTCCTTCCTGCGCTGACCACAGAGCCGCCGTCCTCTGCTGACCACACAGCCGCCGTCCTCTGCTGACCACAGAGCCGCCGTCCTCTGCTGACCACAGAGCCGCCGTCCTCTGCTGACCACAGAGCCGCCGTCCTCTGCTGACCACAGACCCGCCGTCCTCTGCTGACCACAGACCCGCCGTCCTTTGCTAACCACAGACCCGCCGTCCTCTGCTGACCACAGACCCGTCGTCCTCTGCTCACCACAGAGGCCCCGTCCTCTGCTGACCACAGAGCCCCCGTCCTCTGCTGATCACAGAGCCCCCGTCCTCTGCTGACCACAGAGCCCCCGTCCTCTGCTGACCACAGAGCCCCCGTCCTCTGCTGACCACAGAGCCCCCGTCCTCTGCTGACCACAGACCCCCATCCTCTGCTGACCACAGAGCCCCCGTCCTCTGCTGACCAGTCCTCTGCTGACCACAGAGCCCCCGTCCCTCTGCTGACCACAGAGTTCCCGTCCTCTGCTGACCACAGAGCCCCCGTCCTCTGCTGACCACAGAGCCGCCGTCCTCTGCTGAGCACAGAGCCGCCGTCCTGCGCTGACCACTCTGCCTCCTTCCTGCGCTGACCACTCTGCCTCCTTCCTGCGCTGACCACAGACCCGCCGTCCTCTGCTGACCACAGAGCCGCCGTCCTCTGCTGACCACAGAGCCGCCGTCCTCTGCTGACCACAGAGCCGCCGTCCTCTGCTGACCACAGAGCCGCCGTCCTCTGCTGACCACAGAGCCGCCGTCCTCTGCTGACCACAGAGCCGCAGTCCTCTGCTGACCACAGAACCGCCGTCCTCTGCTGACCACACAGCCGCCGTCCTCTGCTGACCACACAGCCGCCGTCCTCTGCTGACCACAGAGCCGCCGTCCTCTGCTGACCACAGAGCCGCCGTCCTCTGCTGACCACAGAGCCGCCGTCCTCTGCTGACCACAGAGCCGCCGTCCTCTGCTGACCACAGAGCCGCCGTCCTCTGCTGACCACAGAGCCGCCCTCTTCTGCTGACCACAGAGCCGCCGTCCTCTGCTGACCACAGAGCCGCCGTCCTCTGCTGACCACAGAGCCGCCGTCCTCTGCTGACCACAGAGCCGCCGTCCTCTGCTGACCACAGAGCCGCCGTCCTGTGCTGATCACTCTGCCTCCTTCCTGCGCTGATCACTCTGCCTCCTTCCTGCGCTGATCACTCTGCCTCCTTCCTGCGCTGATCACTCTGCCTCCTTCCTGCGCTGATCACTCTGCCTCCGTCCTCTGCTGACCACAGAGCCCCCGTCCTCTGCTAACCACAGAGCCCCCGTCCTCTGCTGACCACAGAGCCCCGTCCTCTGCTGACCACAGAGCCCCCGTCCTTGCTGACCACAGAGCCCCCGTCCTCTGCTGACCACAGAGCCCCCGTCCTCTGCTGACCACAGAGCCCCGTCCTCTGCTGACCACAGAGCCCCCGTCCTCTGCTGACCACAGAGCCGCCGTCCTACGCTCACCACTCTGCCTCCTTCCTGCGCTTACCACTCTGCCTTCCTTCCTGCGCTGACCACTCTGCCTCCTTCCTGCGCTGACCACAGAGCCGCCATCCTCTGCTGACCACAGAGCCGCCGTACTCTGCTGACCACAGAGCCGCCGTATACAGTGGCAACCACTGAGCCACCATATACAGTGCTAACCACTGAGCCACCATATACAGTGCTAACCACTGAGCCACCATATACAGTGCTAACCACTGAGCCACCATATACAGTGCTAACCACTGACCCACCATATAGTGCTAACCACTGAGCCACCGTATACAGTGCTAACCACTGAGCCACCGTATACAGTGCTAACCACTGAGCCGCCGTACAGTGCTAACCACTGAGCCGCCGTACAGTGCTAACCACTGAGCCACCATACAGTGCTAACCACTGAGCCACCATATACAGTGCTAACCACTGAGCCACCGTATACAGTGCTAACCACTGAGCCACCGTATACAGTGCTAACCACTGAGCCGCCGTACAGTGCTAACCACTGAGCCACCATATACAGTGCTAACCACTGAGCCACCATATACAGTGCTAACCACTGAGCCACCACACAGTGCTAACCACTGAGCCTCCATACAGTGGTAACCACTGAGCCACCATATACAGTGCTAATCACTGAACCACCATACAGTGCTAACCACTGAGCCACCATACAGTGCTAACCACTGAGCCACCATATACAGTGCTAACCACTGAGCCACCATATACAGTGCCAACCACTGAGCCACCATATACAGTACCAACCACTGAGCCACCATATACAGTGCTAACCACTGAGCCACCATATACAGTGCTAACCACTGAGCCACCATATACAGTGCTAACCACTGAGCCACCATACAGTGCTAACCACTGATCCACTATATACAGTGCTAACCACTCAGCCACCATACAGTGCTAACCGCTGAGCCACCATATACAGTGCTAACCACTGAGCCACCATACAGTGCTAACCACTGAGCCACCATACAGTGCTAACCACTGAGCCACCATATACAGTGCTAACCACAGAGGCACCATATACAGTGATAACCACTGAGCCACCGTATACAGTGCTATCCACTGAGCCACCGTATACAGTGCTAACCACTGAGCCACCATATACAGTGCTAAACCACTGAGCCACCATATACAGTGCTAACCACTGATCCACTATATACAGTGCTAACCACTCAGCCACCATACAGTGCTAACCGCTGACCCACCATATACAGTGCTAACCACTGAGCCACCATACAGTGCTAACCACTGAGCCACCATATACAGTGCTAACCACTGAGCCACCATACAGTGCTAACCACTGAGCCACCGTATACAGTGCCAACCACTGAGCCACCATACAGTGCTAACCACTGAGCCACCATATACAGTGCTAACCACTGAGCCACCATATACAGTGCTAACCACTGAGCCACCATACAATGCTAACCACTGAGTCACCATATACAGTGCTAACCACTGAACCACCATATACAGTGCTAACCACTGAGCCACCATATACAGTGCTAACCACTGAGCCACCGTATACTCTGCTACCCACTGAGCCACCTGTATACACACAATTCATTTCACCACACTCCCCTAACTATTAGTAAATAAACTATATATGGATTCTAGACTACCCGATTCTTTAGAATCGGGCCGCCATCTAGTCTATATATATATATATATATATATATATATATATATATAGTATATTAATCTATATATATATATAAATAGATTGTATATTAATCTATATATATATATATTGTATATTAATATATATATATATATTGTATATTAATCTATATTTATATATATATTGTATATTAATATATATATATATATATATATATATATATGTATATATATAATTACAATAAATTGTAATATATAATATACATCATTTATTTAACCTTCGTAGCGGTATTCCCGAGCCTGACTCGGGGTTAACATTCACTGCCAGAAGCGGTAATCCCGAGTCAAGCTCGGGCTTACCAGCAGTCGCGGCAGATGCGGTGAAAAAACCGCATCTGCCGCACTTGCGGCGCGGTTGCGGTAATTGCCATAGTAACTATAGGGGGACTTGAAGCAGGTGCGGCAAGTGCGGTTTTGTACTTGCGGCAAGTGCGGTCGCAAAAACAACCGTAGTCAGCCACGGTTTTTTTCGCGGCCGCACCTGCCGCAAGTGCAAAACCGCACTTGCCGCACCTGCCGCAAGTCCCCCTATACTTTCTATGGGGATTACCGCAACCGCGCCGCAAGTGTAACGCTTATGCGGCAAACACTGCAGATGCGGTTACACTTGCGGCGCGGTTGCGGTAATCTCCATAGAAAGTATAGGGGGACTTGCGGCAGGTGCGGCAAGTGCGGTTTTGCAGGTGCGGCAAGTGCGGTTTTGCACTTGCGGCAAGTGCGGCCGCGAAAATCTTAAAAAAAATTTAAAAATATTCTACCGCTCACAGCTATAAAATAAAAATGCTAATAATAATGATATTAATGCTATTAATACTGCTATTAATGCTACTAATAATGCTATTCATGATATTAATAATGCTATTAATGCTATTAATGCTATTAATAATGCTATTAATGCTAATAATAATGCTATTAATGCTAATAAATATGCTATTAATGCTAATATTAATGCTAATAATGCTAATTATAATCCTATTAATGCTATTAATAATGCTATTAAGGCTAATAATCATGCTATTTATGCTATTCAAAATGCTATTAATGCTAATAATATTGCTATTAATGTTATTAATAATGTTATTAATGCTATTACTGGTAATATCAATGCTATTAATGCTATTACTGCTAATAATAATTCTATAAATGCTACTAATTATGCTATTAATGCTAATATTAATGCTAATAATGCTAATATTAATGCTATTAATGATATTATTAATACTATTAAGGCTAATAATCATGCTATTAATGCTATTATTAATGCTAATACTGCTATTAATAATGCTATTAGTGCTAATAATAATGCTATTAATGCTAATAATAATATATATGACATCTATATATATATATATTAATCTATTATAGATATGTATATTATTAGTATATATATATATATATATATATTGTATATTAATCTATTTATATATATATATATATATATATATATATACATAATAAATTGTAATATATAATATACATAATTTATTTAAGTTAAGAATATATATAAAAAATATTTTTTTGATATATTTTTAGGATAAAATTTATATATAAAAATATATTGTATATAATAAAAATTATCAATATAAATATTACTACTTTGACTATATTGTTATGCAGAATGTATATTCATTGCTTCCTTAGCTATTATTGCATACATTTTTCTGTACTGTGCTCAATATGAGCTCTGACAAACAAAAAAGCTCTGTTAGAGCTAAGAATGCTGCCTACCAGCGCAAGAAGCGTGCGCAGGAAGATCCGGAAAAAAAACGTCTCCGTTTGCTTAAGGTCAAGACGGCTTTGAATACAAGAATTGCAAAGGAGTCTGCTGAAGAAAGAAGCAGTCAGTTGGCCAAAAAAGCTGAGGTGGAACGCAAAAGACGCAAACAACAACAGGTGAAGGTGCAAGGAGAACCATCTACCTCTGATATGGCGTCCATATCTGTGTCTCCAAAACTTTCTGAAACTCAACTGCCTTCAACATCTGGCACGGGTAAAGGGAAGTGCAAATGTTCTTCTAAAACAAGAACAGACAAGACTGCTTCTGCCATGACAAGACACAAATTGGCTAAAGTCAAACGTTTACAAATTATGTCACCTACCTCAAAACAACGCCATTTGGCCCATTTGGCTGCCTCACAGCGTCAACTACGCAAAAAATAAACCCTCAGTAAGAAGTCTCCAGTCACTACTTCTTTTGTTGGATGTGTTGATAGTTCTACACAGCAACGCCTTATTTATGTAGGCATCTACAAAAAAGGTCAACTGTTGCTCACTTCACCTACGTCATCAATCCCTATTGGCTTTACTGATGACGATACCGGTATTTTACAACATACCTGTGGGCCCATGAATATATTATGTGAACATTGTCAAGCACAACATTTTGAGGCTGAAAGGCCATCTGATGGACAGTTCTCCCTTTGTTGTCACAAGGGCAAAGTTCAGGTACCATTACCTCAGTACCCTGAGCTCTTCACTACTTTACTCAAAGGAGACAGCCCATATAGTAAAAATCTTATGGACAATATCAGGAGCATTAATAGTTCCTTTGCATTTGCTTCCATGGGTGCAAGTATTTCTCAACCACCTGGACACGGTCCTTACTGTTTCCGGATTCACGGCCAAATTTACCATAGAACTGGAACTCTCCACCCCGCTGAAGGTCAAGTTCCAGCATATGCACAGCTGTATATTTTGGATAGTGCTACTGCTACTGAACAACGCCTACAGTCTCCAGAAAATCTCAAATGTAATCCAGCCTTGATGAGAATTATTGCTGAGCAATTGGAAGGTATTAATCCCTTTGTTTCAGCCTACAAAATGTTACGGCACGTGGAGGAAGAAGAAGAACACAAAGCATTGGAACATGGCACAAACATGCCCAATATCATCATGGCAATTAAACAAGACAGACAGCAAGACCCAAGACGGTATAACAACCCTACTGTCCATGAAGTCGCTGTCGTCTTTGAAAATGCTGATGGAGAGCCACCATTTATTAGAGACATTTTAATACATCTAAAACCAGACCCAAATAATCTGTTGGCCCCCAAAACACAGCAAATAAGCATTTTACACAGTAATTTGGATGCATTACTGTATCCATTGTTTTTCCCTCATGGAGAGCAAGGGTGGCATGAAGCACTCAAGCAGCAAGGCCAAAATCCTCGCAGGGTGACACAACTGCAGTATTACTGTTATTTGCTGTCAGTACGGAAAGAATTCAATCCTGTCCTTAATGGTGGTAAACTGACACCGCAGTACTTGGTGGATGCCTATGTTAAGATCGAGGCCAATCGTTTAAAATTTTATACGCCAACACCAGAAGGATTTGAAAGTGGAAGACTATTGTCTCCTTCAAGAACATTTGCTGAGAAAATCCATAGAAAAAGGAATCCCCATTGGCAAGACGGTAATTTTACCATCTTCCTTTGAGGGAAGTCCCCGAAATATGCAGCAGCGGTATCAAGATGCCATGGCAATTGTAACTAAATTTGGAAGACCAGATCTTTTTATAACGATGACCTGTAATCCAAAATGGAGTGAAATTGCAACCAATTTACAGCCATGGCAGCGTGCTGAACATCGACCGGATTTAGTGGCCCGTGTATTCAGGATTAAACTTGAAGCCCTTTTGAAAGATATTAATTGTGGATTATTTGGTAAGGTTTGTGCTATGGTTCATGTGATAGAATTTCAAAAGCGAGGCCTACCACATGCTCACATTCTAATTATTCTGGATGCCAACTCAAAACTAAGAACTGAGGTGGAAGTGGACAATACTGTTTGGGCTGAAATTCCTGATCCATCACATTACCCTGTGCTCCATCAAATTGTCATGCAACACATGATTCATGGCTCCTGTGGACAACACAATCCCAATTCTCCATGTATGGAGAATGGAAAGTGTAAAAAAGCTTTTCCCAAAAAGTTTCAAACAAAAACTGTTATACCTGAGGATGCATATCCAAGTTATCAAAAAACGAAGGACCTTCTTTTCCACACCATTCCAAGATGATTGATAATTCTTGGGTGGTTCCATATAACCCTTTCCTTTTATTAAAATATAAGTGCCATATCAATGTGGAAGTATGTGCTTCCATTCAGAGCGTAAAATACCTCTTCAAATATGTGTACAAAGGTCATGATAAAGCCAATGTGGAAATTTGTGAAACCAACATCAGACACGATGAAACTCATAAATTCATGGATTCCAGATATGTCAGTGCACCAGAGGCAGCTTGGCGAATCTTTGCTTTCCCAATGCATAGACAATCTCACAGCATTATTCGTCTTGCAGTACATCTGCCTCATTCACAATCACTTTTTTTTCACGAGGGTGATTCTGTGGACAACATCAGTTATTCAATGGACAGACAATCAACACTCATGGCCTACTTTACCCTCAATGAGAATGATCCCAATGCTCGGGAGTACTTATATCGTCAAATTCCTGAGCATTATGTTTGGAAAGAAGATGCATGGGAAGTTAGAAGGAGAGGAGGTGCTTCAGTCATTGGTAGACTCTACACTGTTAGTATTCAAGAACAAGAACGGTACTATTTAAGGCTGTTGTTACTCCATGTTAAAGGAGCTACAAGTTTTGACAACCTTAAGACTGTTAAGGAAGTCACATACCCAACGTTTAAAGAGGCGGCATTAGCCCTTGGATTGCTCTTCGATGACACTGTTTGGAGAAAAACTTTATTGGATGCCTGTGTTCTCAATATGCCTGCACAGCTCCGTGACATGTTTGCATATATATGTGTCTTTGGTCCTCCTAATCATCCCCTGGAGTTGTGGCAAGAATTTAAACAACACTTCGTTCAAGATTACTGCCATTTCTATCACCCCGACACTGATGATTGTGAGCATTGTGAAGGATATGCCATGACTGATGTTGAACATGTTTTAAAATTTCATGCAAAACATTTTAATGATTTTAATCTACCATGCCCAAAAAGAAAATCACATATTCGTCCTCAATACAACAAAGAAGAAGAGTTAGTAAGAGCACATGAAATGAAAGTCACCTTAAATGATCAACAACGTTTGGCCTATACTGCAATCCATAAAGCTTTAGAGGATACAAGTGATAAGGCAAAGTGCTTTTTCATTGACGCTCCAGGTGGAAGTGGGAAAACATATCTCTATCATCTATTGATTCATGAACTGAGAGGAGAAGGAGAAGTTGTGTCACCTGCAGCCAGTACAGGGATTGCTGCTAATCTATTGCAAGGAGGAAGAACTATCCATTCACTGTATGGCATACCAATACCAATTAATGAGACATCTGTTTCAAGAATCAAAAATGATACTGATGCGGCCCAACATTTGAAGACTACCAAACTCTTCATCATCGATGAGTCTACTATGTTGTCAAAATACGCTTTGCATGTAATTGATCAATTATTACGGGATGTCATGACAACTGATGTTTCCAAGAAAAATAAATTACCCTTTGGAGGGAAAGTCATTGTTCTGGGAGGAGACTTTCGGCAGTGTCTTCCTATCATCTCTCATGGAACAAGGACAGACATCGTAGAGAGCTGCATTAAATATTCACGACAATGGCAGCTTTTCAATCAATTGCCGCTCATTAACAACATGCGCTCCATTGATTCTGATTATAGCAATTGGTTAATTCAACTGGGAAATGGAGAATTGTCCAATGATTACAACCTTGGTGATGATGTCATTGAGATCCCGCAAGACATGATCTGCACTGGCTCTTTAATCTTGGATATATTTGGTGAAAACATTGTCATTGATGTGAATAATGACGAAAGTATTCAGAATTCTGCATCACATGCCATTCTTTGTCCCAAAAATGACGCTGTGGATTTGATCAATTCAAAAGTGATGGATTGTATTCCGGGAGAATACATTGAATATATGAGCGACGATTCCATTGATCCAGATGAGACGGAAAATACCGAACAATATCCAGTGGAATTTCTAAATTCACTAACACCAACAGGAATGCCTTCTCATCTCCTGAAATTAAAAGTTGGTACAATTGTAATGCTTTTGCGTAATTTTAACAGCAGAAAAGGACTTTGCAACGGGACTCGCATGATTGTTATTGCTTTGTTTGACAACATGATACAAGCAAAAGTAATTTCTGGCTCGGATGAAGGAAATGTAGTCTTCATTCCAAGAATTGATCTCTGTCCATCTGAGACTGGATTGCCTTTCAAACTAAGACGTCGACAATTTCCCGTGAAGCCTGCCTTTGCCATGACCATAAATAAATCACAAGGCCAAACATTGGAGAAAGTGGGGATTTATTTGCCAGAACCTGTTTTTGGACATGGACAATTATATGTGGCTTTCTCACGTGTGAAGAGACGATGCAATGTGAAGGTGAAAGTGGTGGATTCATGCATTCAAGGCAAATTGGTGCCTAACAGTGAGAAAGTCTTCACCAAAAATATTGTCTATCGGAATATTTTGGGATGAACGTTTGCCTATTTTTATTTTTTTACCTTTTCTATTTAAAGCAATAGAAAAAATAACAAAAAAATTAGTTTAGTCTTTACATTTTCAGTTTTTTATGTACATAGTTTATACAATATTTGTGGAAAAACACATTACAGATTTCATCGGAGATGTGTATCACTCTGATTTTCTCACAGGCTGATAGAAACCACTATTTAAAGCTCCAGTACTCTACGTGCTGAGAGATTTGATTCTTATTCTTTAAAGGGAGAGGTTTTTGTGAACAGCTAAGAGACGGGTGGGACGGCTGTTCCCACACATCTCATTAGCAAGGTGTGTTCCACATGTTTAGATAGATAGGGACAAACATAAATTGTTAATTAGATTCTACCACACCATTTTTCTTAGATTTTTTCACTTTGTTGAGGAATATACTAAATGATAATAATTGATCATGAAGGACTCACCAACAACATACTTACAGTAATTTTAATAATTGCATATACCGTATATACTCGTGTATAAGCCGACCCGTGTATAAGCCGACCCCCCTACTTTTGCCCCCAAAACCTGGGAATATCTATTGACTCGTGTATAAGCCGAGGGTGGACCCCAGCACAGGTATACAGCCCCCAGCAGTGTGGTATACAGCAGCCTCCCCAGTGGTATATACAGGCCCCAGCAGTGTTACAGCAGCAGCCCCAGTGGTATATACAGCAGCAGCCCCAGTGGTAGTATACAGCAGCCCCAGAGGTATATACAGCAGCCCCAGTGGTAGTATACAGCAGCAGCCCCAGTGGTAGTATACACGCAGCCCCAGTAGTATATACAGCCCCAGTGGTAGTATACACGCAGCCCCAGTAGTATATACAGCCCCAGTGGTATATACAGCCCCAGTGGTAATATACACGCAGCCCCAGAGGTATATACAGCAGCCCCAGAGGTATATACAGCCCCAGTGGTAGTATACATACAGCCCCAGTAGTAGTATACAGCCCCAGTGGTAGTATACAGCCCCAGTGGTAGTATACAGCAGCCCCAGTGGTATATTCAGCCCCAGTGGTAGCATACAGCAGCCCCAGTGGTATATACAGCCCCAGTGGTAGTATACAGCCCCAGTGGTAGTATACACCAGCCCCAGTGGTATATACAGCCCCAGTGGTAGTATACATACAGCCCCAGTAGTAGTATACAGCCCCAGTGGTAGTATACAGCCCCAGTGGTAGTATACAGCAGCCCCAGTGGTATATTCAGCCCCAGTGGTAGCATACAGCAGCCCCAGTGGTATATACAGCCCCAGTGGTAGTATACAGCCCCAGTGGTAGTATACAGCAGCCCCAGTGGTATATACAGCCCCAGTGGTAGTATACATACAGCCCCAGTAGTAGTATACAGCCCCAGTGGTAGTATACAGCCCCGGTGGTAGTATACAGCCCCAGTGGTAGTATACAGCAGCCCCAGTGGTATATACAGCCCCAGTGGTAGTATACATACAGCCCCAGTAGTAGTATACAGCCCCAGTGGTAGTATACAGCCCCAGTGGTAGTATACAGCCCCAGTGGTATATACAGCCCCAGTGGTAGTATACATACAGCCCCAGTAGTAGTATACAGCCCCAGTGGTAGTATACAGCCCCAGTGGTAGTATACAGCCCCAGTGGTAGTATACAGCGGCCCCAGTGGTATATACAGCCCCAGTGGTAGTATACATACAGCCCCAGTAGTAGTATACAGCCCCAGTGGTAGTATACAGCCCCAGTGGTAGTATACAGCAGCCCCAGTGGTATATTCAGCCCCAGTGGTAGTATACAGCCCCAGTGGTAGTATACAGCCCCAGTGGTAGTATACATACAGCCCCAGTAGTAGTATACAGCCCCAGTGGTAGTATACAGCCCCAGTGGTAGAATACAGCAGCCCCAGTGGTATATTCAGCCCCAGTGGTAGTATACAGCCCCAGTGGTAGTATACAGCCCCAGTGGTAGTATCCAGCAGCCCCAGTGGTATAAACAGCCCCAGTGGTAGTATACAGGGCCCCCCTCATAATTTGGCGCCCCCACCTCACTTGCTGGGCCCCCCCGCATGCAGCGCTGCGCATATACATTACCTGTCTAGCAGCTGTCACCCTCCGATGGCGGATCGCGGCTCCCGGCTCCGGCTTCCATCTTCCTCTGTGTCTTCCTTGTCATGTGACCGGGGCTCATCGCGATGACGTCATCGCGACGCCGGCCGGTCACATGACAAGGAAGACACAGAGGAAGATGGAAGCCGGAGCCGGGAGCCGCGATCCGCCATCGGAGGGTGACAGCTGCTAGACAGGTAATGTATATGCGCAGCGCTGCATGCGGGGGGGCCCAGCAAGTGAGGTGGGGGCGCCAAATTATGAGGGGGGCCGTATGACTCGCGTATAAGCCGAGGGGGGGACTTTTCAGCCCAATTTTTGGGCTGAAAAACTCGGCTTATACGCGAGTATATACGGTATGTAATTTGTACTTAACTTGCGGTTTGTGCAGACAACATAGTTGCGGCAGTCTCATCCACATCAACTGCAGTCACCTGTGGTTAGTTAGTGGATGCATCTTATGCACCTGCTGAAGCTACGTTAACTCCATTTACCGTAGGTTAACTACAAGTTTTTTTGTTATTGCATGGATATTGCTGCAAGTCTGTAGCTGGTAACTCCTTCTGTATCAATTTACAAAATTTTATTATTTACATCACAATCCTCAAAAAATCTAAGAAAAATCCAGCTATAAAAAATATCTAAATTATATCAATTCGGATTTAGTTAGAGTAGGACTCACCAGGCGTAAGGGCATCTTGACGCGATTGGTGGGCTGACACAAACTGGCTGATACACACATTAGTACTGTTAATTCATCAATTCAAACGATTGACACATTAAGAAGTATTGCTACTCTGTGTTCTAAGACCCTTACAACATAATAGTTCAATTTTCCTTAAATGATATCAACCATACAAATATATGTAGTTGGTGTAAAGATGTCATTGGAATAATTGGATTATTATTTGAAAATCTTAAAAAAAAATTTAAAAATATTCTAGACACCCGATGCATTTGCATCAGGCTTACAGCTAGTATATAATATTTATTCATTTATATAGCGCTATTAATTCCATAGCACTTTACATACATCAGTAATGCTGTCTCTCTTGGAGCTCACAATTTAAACATCCTATCAGTATGTCTTTGCAATGTGGGAGGAAACCAGAGTGCCTGGAGGAAACCCACACAAACACAGGGAAAACATACAAATTCCTTGCAGATGTTGTCTTTGGTGTCCTTGGTGGGAATTGAACCCAAGACCTCAAGACCCCAGTGCTGCAAAGGCTACAGTGCTAACCACTTATAGCCACTTTACACACGGCTACATTTCTGGCTTATCCACAGGTAACTTACTGGCTGCAGTGAAATCATGGAGACATTATTCCATTTGTACACAGCAACAAGATAGAACCATGTCTCCATGATTTCACTGCAGCCAGTAAGTTACCTGTGGATAAGCTAGAAATGTAGCCGCGTGTAAAGTGGCCATTAGAAGTAATATGGGATAAACTAGTTAGGATTCTTTTTGATGCTGAGGTTAGTTGTTAGTGTAATCCTTATTTGTATTTTAGGAGGTGGATTATTATTACCACAATCTGCATGGTGGTTTTCTATATTGAGGGTTGAAATTCTCTGGCCGCGAACCTATATGTTGTAAAGAAATGGTTATTTTATATGGCGGTTTTTTTCTGAGACTGGTGGAGTCTCATTGCTTTCTTTCCTCATTTAGGATTTTGTAGACATGGAGACTTGATTGGAATATCTGAGAGATAGGAGTACGTACAGTGGTGTTCAAAAGTCCTGCATAGGCATAGGATAAATAGATTCTTCAAGTTTTAAACGTTTTCTGTCGAATATCTTCGATGCTAACATGACATATTATATATGGTTTTGTTCAGAATACAATTTTGCATCCTCTCCCTGTAATATTAGCTTTTGAAGCAGTTTTGCCTGAAATTATTGCAACAATATGGGAATTGAAAGCACAACTAAATATTGTACAGCTTCAGATCCAAAATTAGCCAATCACAGATGAGGTTCTTGTGACCAATCATAACCTGGATATGGCAGCCAATCACTTTCCATTACATTGCATCACATCTGCTGCTTTGTTTGTTTGTTTCATCTGTTGGTCTATCTAGTGAATCATACTGTAGAGCTCTATGATGGGAGCCTTCAGATTTTTGTCAGCGGAGGATTGTGTGCGAGTTGTGGTGCTACATGAAGAGGGTTATACTGGCCCCCAGATCACAAGGAAGGTCGGCTCTAATCAGAGTACAGTCGTAAGAATTTTGCAGAAACATAAACAGCTTGGAATTACCCAGGACAGGCCCAGATCTGGTCGGCCCAGAAAGTCAACTAAAAGGGAGGATATAGTACTGATAAGAACATCCCTTACCAATGGAAAGCTCACCTCTCCTCAGCTTCTGCGAGAATGGCAAGAAAAGTGCAATATTGAGGTAGCAACATCAACTGTTAGGAAGAGATGTTTGGAAGCAAGATTAAGAGGGTGCAAGGCCCGAAAGAAGCCATTGACGACAGCCATACAAAGACAAAGGCGAAAACTGTGGGCATTGAAATATTCAAAATGGAGGAAGGAGGAGTGGGAAAAAGGGCTATTTAGTGATGAAAGCACTTTTTGCATTTTAGGAAATGATGGCAAGTCTTATGTGAGAAGGTTTCCACATGAAGAGTACAAGCCAGAGTGTTTGAGCTTCTTTGTGAAACATCCGATGAAAGTAATGGTCTGGGGCTGTATGGCAGCCAATGGTGTTGGAAGGCTTCATATTGTGGAGGGTATGGTTAATGCAAAAAAATACATAGACATCCTTAAAGGGATCCTGTCACCCCCAAAACACCTTTAAAGCTATTAAAACCTGTCCCTACAGCATATTAACACTTTCCCTACACTCTTTTTAGCTCCTAAATGCAGTAAATGATATTGCATAAAAACGTTTTATAAGTACCTGATTAGTGATGATAATGAGTGACTAGCTATTCATAGTCACTCATCAAGACTGCCCCTCTGCTTCATAGCACGCCTGAATAGGCGTGATCTACATCCAGGATTCAAAATCGCGCGTCCCTTCTGTGCCCTGTGTCGTAGGAGGCTGCAGTGTGGCTTGTGACGCGATCCGCGTCATTCCCGGCGCCCTGTGACGTATTTACAGCGGCGCCGCGCTGTTAGCTTCAAAATGTGCACTGCGCATGCGCATTGGGCATGCGCAGTGCACATTTTGAAGCTAACAGCGCGGCGCCGCTGTAAATACGTCACAGGGCGCCGGGAATGACGCGGATCGCGTCACAAGCCACTCTGCAGCCTCCTACGACACAGGGCACAGAAGGGACGCGCGATTTTGAATCCTGGATGTAGATCACGCCTATTCAGGCGTGCTATGAAGCAGAGGGGCAGTCTTGATGAGTGACTATGAATAGCTAGTCACTCATTATCATCACTAATCAGGTACTTATAAAACGTTTTTATGCAATATCATTTACTGCATTTAGGAGCTAAAAAGAGTGTAGGGAAAGTGTTAATATGCTGTAGGGACAGGTTTTAATAGCTTTAAAGGTGTTTTGGGGGTGACAGGATCCCTTTAATAAGAAAATGCTGCCTTCTGCTCAACACCTGTTTTCAGGGAATTATATCTTCCAGGATGATAATGCTCCTTGCTCCAGAGCTAAGACAGTAACGGAATGGAAAAAAAAGAACAAGGTGGCTACTATTGATAGTCCCCGGACCTCAATCCAACTGAAAAATTGTGGCACAAGGTATCAATACAGATATCTAAAAAACAGCCAAGGACCAAGAGAGAGTTGATTGAGGCTCTGATACAGGCCTGGAACCACATCATCACTCGTGAACATCTGCAGAAGCTTGTTCACTCAATGCCACAGAGATGCAACATGGTGCTCAAGA
This sequence comes from Allobates femoralis, assembly GCA_033576535.1. Taxonomy (NCBI): domain Eukaryota; kingdom Metazoa; phylum Chordata; class Amphibia; order Anura; family Aromobatidae; genus Allobates; species Allobates femoralis. The sequence continues at coordinate 112,727,086 of JARQOC010000009.1, read as the reverse complement.
GCAAAGGCTGGCCAATAAAGTATTAGAAGCTAAAGATGCACTCAAAAGGCCCTTTTCAGGACTCTAAATTAAATTAAAAATGATAAATCTTAAAAAGTAAAATTTAAGTCTGTGTGAACTTGCATTGGAAGTTAATGAACTTAGAAACCTGTTCACCATTCTACACACAGTACAGGTGTAGGTATGGTTATGCTGTAAAAAAAATATCAAAAATGCGCATACCATAACAATTTATACACTTGGGACATTCAAAAATGAGTATGGCATACAATGAGGGATTACAAAAACATATTTGTTCCACCAGTTTCACTGTAGAGATGCAGAAGTATGAAATATATAGTTTTCTTCATGCCTATGCAGGACTTTTGAACACCACTGTATCGATTCTATAACAACCATGTACTTATATAATCGGGAGTTTGGAATTCGGGCACTGTAGCCGAATCCCAAGCTCCTTTGCGCCACTGCGAGCGATGACGCGTAGCGTCATCGCGAGCCGCCGCTTTCCTAATGCCGCCTGCACACCCCCGCCAGCCATAGACCCCCGCACAATGCCGCCCGCACACCCCGCCAGCCATACACCCCCGCACAATGCCGCCCGCACACCCCCGCCAGCAATAGACCCCGCACAATGCCGCCCGCACACCCCCGCCAGACATAGACCCCCGCACAATGCCGCCCGCCACACACCCCGCCACCGCACATACACCCCCGCACACCCCCGCCAGCCATACACCCCCGCACAATGCCGCCCGCACACCCCCGCCGCAGCCACAGACCCCCGCCAGCCATAGATCCCCCCCCAGCCATAGATCCCCCCAGCCATAGATCCTCCCCTCAGCCATAGATCCCCCCCCCCCAGCCATAGATCCCCCCCCCTCAGCCATAGATCCCCCCCAGCCATAGATCCCCCTCTCAGCCATAGATCCCCCCTCAGCCATAGATCCCCCCTCAGCCATAGATCCCCCCCTCAGCCATAGATCCCCCCCACCTCTCCTGCTGATCCGGAACACTCCCGCATTTCTTTCTGCTCCGATCATCTTCACTACAAGGCTAAAGGACCTTTGGTGATGTCAGAGTCATGTGATCATTCACATGACTCAGACATCACTTCAGGCCCTCTATTCATTGATCTGAGCTCGGAAGAAGGGTAAGAAGCCACAGAGGGGGCAGGGCGACTAAAGACAGTGCAGGGGCACATAGAGCCCAGGGGAAACAGGGGAAGGACCCCATTCTGCCCCTCTATATTCTACCCCTGCTCTGCTTCACTCTATTCTCCCTCACTCCACTCTGCCCCCACTCCATTCTGCCCCCCCCACTGTATACTGTGCTAACCACTGACCCACCGTATACTCTGCTAACCACTGAGCCACCATACACAGTGCTAACCACTGAGCCACCATATACAGTGCTAACCACTGAGCCACCATATACAGTGCTAACCACTGAGCCACCATACATGAACCCCCCTACTGCTAACCACTGAGCCACCATATACAGTGCTAACTACTGACCCACCATACAGTGCTAACCACTGACCCACCGTATACTCTGCTAACCACTGAGCCACCATATACAGTGCTAACCACTGAGCCACCATATACAGTGCTAACCACTGACCCACCATACAGTGCTAACTACTGACCCACCGTATACTCTGCTAACCACTGAGCCACCATATACAGTGCTAACCACTGAGCCACCATATACAGTGCTAACCACTGAGCCACCATATACATGCTAACCACTGAGCCACCGTATACAGTGCTAACCACTGAGCCACCATATACAGTGCTAACTACTGACCCACCATACAGTGCTAACCACTGACCCACCGTATACTCTGCTAACCACTGAGCCACCATATACAGTGCTAACCACTGAGCCACCATATACAGTGCTAACCACTGAGCACCACACAGTGCTAACTACTGACCCACCATATACTCTGCTAACCACTGAGCCACCATATACAGTGCTAACCACTGAGCCACCATATACAGTGCTAACCACTGAGCCACCATATACACTGCTAACCACTGAGCCACCGTATACAGTGCTAACCACTGAGCCACCATATACAGTGCCAACCACTGAGCCACCATATACAGTGCTAACCACTGAGCCACCATATACAGTGCTAACCACTGAGCCACCATATGCAGTGCTAACCACTGAGCCACCATATACAGTGCTAACCACTGAGCCACCATAAACAGTGATAACCACTGACCCACCGTATTGTGCTAACCACTGAGCCACTGTATACAGTGCTAACCACTGAGCCACCGTATACAATGCTAACCACTGATCCACCATACAGCCCTAACCACTGAGCCACCGTACAGTGCTAACCACTGAGCCACCGTATACAGTGCTAACCACTGAGCCACCATATACAGTGCTAACCACTGATCCACCATACAGTGCTAACCACTGATCCACCATACAGTGCTAACCACTGAGCCACCATATACAGTGCTAACCACTGAGCCACCATATACAGCGCTAACCACTGAGCCACCGAATACAGTGCTAACCACTGATCCACCGTATACATTGCTAACCACTGAGCCACCATATACAGTGCTAACCACTGAGCCACCGTATACAGTGCTAACTACTGAGCCACCATATACAGTGCCAACCACTGAGCCACCATATACAGTGCTAACCACTGAGCCACCATATACAGTGCTAACCACTGAGCCACCATATGCTGTGCTAACCACTGAGCCACCATACAGTGCTGACCACAGAGCCACCATATACAGTGCTGACCACTGAGCCACCGTATACAGTGCTAACCACTGAGCCACCGTATACAGTGCTAACCACTGAGCCACCATATACAGTGCCAACCACTGAGCCACCATATACAGTGCTAACCACTGAACCACCATATACAGTGGTAACCACTGAGCAACTATATTCAGTGCTAAGCACTGAGCCACTGTATACAGTGCTAAGCACTGAGCCACTGTATACACTGCTAACCACTCAGCCACTGTGTATACTGCTAACCACTCAGCCACCTTATACACTGCTAACAATTGAGCCACCGTATACAGTGCTAACCACTGAGCCACCGTATACAGTGCTAACCACTAAGCCACCATATACAGTGCTAACCACTGAGCCACCATATACACCATATAAATCCCACAACAACAGTGTACTTTCTGGAGAGAGGACTGTACTATTCAGCGGCTATTTCTACACCACCTCTTCTTTTCAACCCGCTCCTGATGCAATAGCATCGTGCCTATTTCGCACTCACCGTCCTCAACCAATCGGATGGCCGTCCTGTGTTTACCACAGAGCGCCCAATCCGCTCCTTTTCCTCAGGTCACATGTGTGACCTCTGGGGAGGGACTGATCCCTCTCTACAGCCCCCACCCCGCCCCAGACGACAATGGCGTGTGACTGGGGCAGCCATCAGCCCCAGCACGCAGCCACGTCCTGCCGCCGAGCGGTGATGTCACCGCTCCTGCCCCATCTCTCCTCATCCCTCCAGCCTCCCGCCACATCATACTCTGCTATCTACACAGCCGCCTCTATACTCTGCTACCCACGGAGCCGCCTGTATACTCTGCTACCCACAGAGCCACCTCTATACTCTGCTATGCACAGAGCCGCCTGTATACTATGCTACCCACAGAGCCGCCTGTATACTCTGCTAACCACAGAGCCGCCTCTATACTCTGCTACCCACAGAGCCGCCTCTATACTCTGCTACCCACAGAGCCGCCTCTATACTCTGCTACCCACAGAGGCGCCTCTATACTCTGCTACCCACAGAGCCGCCTGTATACTCTGCTACCCTCAGAGCCGTCTGTATACTCTGCTACCCACAGAGCCGCCTGTATACTCTGTTACCCACAGAGCCGCCTGTATACTCTGCTACCCACAGAGCTGCCTGTATACTCTGCTACCAACAGAGCCGCCTGTATACTCTGCTACCCACAGAGCCGCCTGTATAATCTGTTACCCACAGACCCTTCTGTATACTCTGCTACCCACAGACCCTTCTGTATACTCTGCTACCCACAGACCTGCCTGTATTATCTGCTACCCACAGAGCCGCCTGTATACTCTGCTACCCACAGAGCCGCCTGTATACTCTGCTACCCACAGAGCTGCCTGTATAATCTCCTACCCACAGAGCCGCCTGTATAATCTCCTACCCACAGAGCCGCCTGTTTACTGCTACCCACAGAGCCGCCTGTATTATCTACTACCCACAATGCCGCCTGTATACTCTGCTACCCACAGAGCTGCCTGTATAATCTACTACCCACAGAGCCGCCTGTATACTCTGCTACCCACAGAGCCGCCTGTATACTCTGCTACCCACAGAGCCGCCTGTATAATCTCCTACCCACAGACCCGCCTCTATACTCTGCTACCCACAGAGCCGCCTCTATACTCTGCTACCCACAGAGCCGCCTGTATACTTTGCTAACCACTGAGCCGTCTGTATACTCTGCTACCCACAGACCCGCCTGTATACTCTGCTACCAATAGAGCCACCTGTATACTCTGCTACCCACTGACCCGCCTGTATACACACAATTAATTTCACTGCACTCCCGATGCAATTGCATCGGGCCTTTTTACTAGTATGTATATAAAATGAAGTTGATCTTCACATTTGTGAGGGAATTTTGTAATCGAAGTGGTAAAACATACATACAAGTAGGTATGAAGGATAAGAACCATAATAATTAAACTTTCTATTGGAAAAATCACTGGGCTATTCTTATATAGTGGGTTTACCAACAGTATGAACATGCGGATTAAGAGCTTGTTTTAGGATTACGGGATCCCTTGTAACCTTTTTTTGATGAGGAGGCGTATTCATACATTAGAGGAATATGGGATTCTGAAAATTTCCCCTAGCCATGCAGGTTGCAAGGATCATAAAGCATATATGATGAAGGTAGTTATTTAACATCATTTAGTGTATAAGGCTAGGGTCACACTTACATTTTTTTTTAAAAACCTGATCCGGTTTTGAGCTTTTAAAATGCTCAAAACTGGATCAGGAAACGCTCCTCATAGGAGCCCATTATAAAAACCGAATTGCTTTACCGCCTCCAGCTCTGCAGCCTGCGTGAAAAATCATGCAGGCTGCAGTTTTCGGAGCGCTTCTAAGTCCCGCAATGTGGTAACCGGATTGCTCAGGATGTGATCCTGAGCAATGCGGTTACCGCATATACTTTGCTTATCCCTTCTGTCGCCATCATAAGCAAAGTGTTATCAGTGTTTTAAAAGATTACATTCTATTAATAAATGTGGCTATAATGTCTCTAGGGTGTGCCCACCCCCCCTAGAGACATATCACCCACTCAAGTGGGCATATAATGATGTAATTGATGATGTACAGTAGCCGGCTCCTGTCGGCTACTGTACATTTTTATGAATGAAGCCGCCGGCTCCTCTGTACGCAGCGCTCATACTATACCTAATGTATGTATAGTATAGCACATATAGGCACCTGCATTAACGCATGCGTTAACGCATATGCGTTTTTAATGAAAAAATGACTAAGTCCCAAAACTTGCCAAAAATGTCCAGGACCTCAGGGGACACTATTGGCACCCTTAAAAAAAACGGATCCGTTTTTCTAAGGGCTTAAAAAACGCATTAGAATGTGTAAACAAGGCTATATATGGAAAGGAGAGAAGTCCGGCTTTCAGGATTGCGCTGTTCCAGTTCACAAGGAGTTAATCCAAGGACCAAGCAGTAATCATAACTTTCTTTATTCTATAAAACTCTACGCGTTTCGTGTACACGCTGTACACTTCCTCAGGAGCAAAGTTATAGAATAAAGAAAGTTATGATTACTGCTTGGTCCTTGGATTAACTCCTTGTGAACTGGAACAGCGCGATCCTGAAAGCCGGACTTCTCTCCTTTCCATATATGCAATTCTAGTGACCGGCTGATTGCTGCAGTTCATCGGACCCTACCCATTTGTGCTTATGGTTGTTGTGTTCCACACAACTGAACCAGGTGAGTGGATCCATATCTGTGAAACGATTTTACCATTGGATAAGACCCTATTGTGTGCTTCTGTCTCCCCCTTTTTAAAAAAGGCTATACACACACTGACACTATATACAGAGTTCCTGTGTATAAGGTCAATGGTGATCATTGCATTACCTGTACACTGACACTATATACAGAGCTTCTGTGTATAATGTCACTGGTGATGACTGTATAACTTGTTCACTATGTACAGAACTCCTGTGTATAATGTGGTGACCTTGTTTGTAATTATGTTATGGGTTCCACTCATATAAATAGGTAGAGATGACATGCTGTTTTTAGACATGTGATTGTTGCTAGTTTAGGGGGTATTTACTGTGTAAAAAAATCGTTATGGTAAAAATATTTATTATGCACTATATGCACTTTATTCACTTAATATAATGTAAACAATCATTTCACAAATCTTAGGTTACAGTTTTGTGCTGTTAAGAAAGATATATATATATATATATATAATGTATGGCTATCACTTCACCTGTATTCTAGAACGAGTGGACACTCACTAAGTATGTATGAAATGACACCTAGGGGGGAAACATATACAGTCCGTCTGTAAATCGGTTATCAATGTAGCCGGTCTGCCCACTAAACTAATAAGCAAATGTGCTCCAACAAAATGGCCGCCGTCATCCTAAACTATAAAGCGGTGCGGGCTCTTATGGCTGAGGGGAATTGGGCTGTAGTGCTCACGCGCAATGACGCGGGACGCGTCATGCGCACAGCCCTCTTTCCACCCAGTCACCGGCGGAAATGACGCGACGGCAATGGCGGCGACCTTAATCCGGCGTTCGGCAGTAAATAAAAGGCGGCAGAAGTCGCCAGTAACATCACAAAGAAACCCCTTGAGAAAGCCTTGCGAAACGGACGTAGGGGGGGCCACAATTGAGGGCACTGACCGGCTCAGGGAACAGCACAAACATTATGGGTGAGTAAACCAGTGACTGAATGATTGTATCACCACTGCATCCCCCATAACATTGAACAAAACTAACTATCTGGTATCATAAGGTGCAATACTGTGTTACCCTGAGAGTGCAATTACCTCTATGTGGTTCATATCTGGATTCATCCATGAAAACACTTCATTTTTTAACGGTGTATTGTCTGTTGCTTTATATGTTCAATAAAGTGTTAACTTATGAAACATAAACTCCCTAGTGCTTGCACTTATTTTGTAGATTGATGGAGTGTTTCCTACATAGTCTCTCTAAACGTGCCCTCACAGTGGATGCATTGCAACCATGAAATTGATCAACTTGTTATGGCATGATATGGTTTTGAAGTTTTTTCTAACTTGTTCACTATGTACAGAACTCCTGTGTATAATGTCACCGGTGATCACTGCATTACCTGTACACTGAAACTATATACAGAGCTCCTGTGCATAATGTCACTGGCGATCACTGTATTACCTGTACACTGACCCAATATACAGAGCTTTTTTTAAATTTTTAATTCATTTAGTATTATTTGTCACTGTGGTGGCATTATGTGCTTTGGTCATGACATGACGGTATTTGTCCCTTGTATGTGGTATTATTCGGTCACTATGTGGTGGTAATATGTGGTCTCATGGTGTTGCAGTATTTATACATTGTATCTGGTAGCATTTGATCACTATGTGGTGGTATTATGTGCTTTGGTCATGGTGTGGCGGTATTTGTGTCTTGTATGTGGCATTATTTGGACACTATGTCATGGTAATATGTGATCTGGTCATGGTGTGGTGGTATTTCTGCCTTCTATCTGGTATTATTGGTCTTGGTAGAGTGGATTGTGGTCAGACATTTGTTTTATCTGATATCAATAAGTGGAAACTTCTTTATTTCCAATAGATATTAAATACTTGGATGTTTAACCCCTCCCTGTCCTGTGACACAGCAGCGGAGATGCAGTTACAGAGGTTCACCAGAGAAATTAAGTTGAGCATTTGATGAGATCTCAGTATTTATAAGACAACAATAAGGGAGGGTGAGAAATGCATAAAAAATTACCTCTGATTGCTCCACTCCTGGTTTTGTCTTACAAATACTGAGATAAAAAACTCACCAAATGCTCCTACAGCCACATTCTTCTGATGGTGCGGATTCCACCAATAAATAAGTGATCACCTTCCTAACCTGTGCATCGCTGATAACTTTTTTCCACCAAAAAATCCCTTTAATGCAAACTACTGTAATTGTACATCACAGTAATGGTGAGCGCACAATGATGTGCAGGAACCGCCTGTGTTTTACAGTCCACGTTCCACTATAATAGGTATAACGGCTAACAGGTATTTGCATATAACTGAAGAATGGGTGGACCCAGGTGGGTGGGCCCCTGGAGTCAATTTCCCTGGTGGGCCCCAGACACCCCAGTCCGGCGCTGGGCGCAGGGCAGGAGAGCGAGAGCCAGCACAGTGAAATGACCTGGAGAGGTACACAAGAAGGGGGTAGTGATCAAGTGCCCTCAATCTACCTGGGAGTTGCTTAATCCCTGGCTTGGAGGACACAGCACCCGACAGGTTGCTGTACCTTGTAAACTGTAAATAAACTGTGAGAACTGCACCCCGCCGTGTCCTCAAGTTATTCCCGCGTCATCCACCCTAGGCTCTAAGCAACTATTCCATCTAATCAACAGCCCCGGAGAACCCACTCCACCTGTGGTATACTATACCATCTTTGCTGCGCCACCAACTGCCCCAGTAGTCCTGAACTGCAGCGTCGGCTCTAAATAGCCAGAATCCACAGGTGGCATCACAAGAGATATTTTCCCCTTGTAAATAATTCCCCTTTATTAACAGCTTCAACCCTGGGTCACAGAGCCGGGTTGCAGCCACTGTGACTGTGTCACTGTGACATATCCCCAGAAAGAACTGAACCAGGCTCGGTTCTGAGCACCCCATGGTCTGAGATGATCCATACATGTGTATGTATGTGTATGTATGTCCACTAAAGGAATCTGTACTGTCGCATTTACAATCACATAATTTTGCAGATCCAGCTCATTTGATTCAGAGAACATCAAAGACTATGTTTTGAGGGGAAATTTGAACCTCGTGCTTTACAGTCAGATGTCAAAAAAAGGTTTATTTACCGTTTATTTCTGTGAGGTAATAGATACTGCCCAGCCTGTTTTGATAATTAGCCTGGATATTTATCAGGTGGTCTACAGCAAGCAATCACAGCATAGCTTCTAATTGGTTGCTATAGGCAACAAAGGACATTCATAGTATAACACAGTTTATGAATGAGTGTGAAGCATTCTGTGAAGCTTGACGAAAACAAGAACTTCTGGAAAATGTGTAAAATGGTGCACACTGGCACATGACTGTCAGTAAAGCGGCAGCCACACAGCCCCCAAATTAACTAAGACACCTCTTTGCTATTCTTCTAACAACCTGCTGGGCACAGCCCATGGTACTGCAGCAGGAGGTCACACACAGCCCCCAGTATACAGCATGTGGCCACACACACAGCCCCCAGTATACAGCAGGAGGTCACACACAGCCCCCAGTATACAGCAGGAGGCTGCACAAAGTCCCCAGTATCAAGTAGGAAGCGACACACAGCCCCAAGTATGCAGCAGGAAACCACATAAAGCCTCCAGTATTTAACCCATTACTTGCCAAATTCGCAATTTTCCTTTTTGAAAATAGGTGCTTGAAAGCTCTCTGGGTGGAATAATATTCAATTAAAAATGACAATGACATGACTTCCTGTTTTGAAAACATTCATTTTACAAACACAACACAAAAAACTGGACCTAATTATACAGTCATATGAAAAGGTTTGGGCACCCCTCTTAATCGTACTCTTTTTTTTTGTTTGTTTAAAATTGTTTTTTTGCAACAGCTATTTCAGTGATATATGTAATAACTGATGGATACAGTAATATTTCAGGATTGAAATGAGGTTTATTGTACTAACCGAAAATGTGAAATATGCATTATTTCAAAAATTTACAGATGAAAAAGTATGGCACCTCACAGAAAAGTGACATTAATATTTAGTAGATCCACCTTTTGCAAAAATAACAGCCTCTAGTCGCTTCCTGTAGCTGTTAATGAGTTCCTGGATCCTGGATGAAGGTATTTTTGACCATTCCTCTTTACAAAACAATTCCAGTTCGGTTAAGTTTGATGGTCGCCGAGCATGGACAGCCCGCTTCAAAACATCCCACAGATGTTCAATGATATTCAGGTCTGGGGACTGGGATGGCCATTCCAGAACATTGTAATTGTTCCTCTGCATGAATGCCTGAGTAGATTTGGAGCGGTGTTTTGGATCATTGTCTTGCTGAAAGATCCATCCCCGGCGTAACTTCAACTTTGACACTGATTCTTGAACAGTGTTCTCAAGAATCTGCTGATACTGAGTGGAATCCATGCGACCCTCAACTTTAACAAGATTCCCGGTGCCGTCATTGGCCACACAGCCCCAAAGCATGATGGACCCTCCCCCAACTTTGACACTGAGTAGCAAGTGTTTTTCTTGGAATGCTGTGTTTTTGTGGCGCCATGCATAACGCCTTGTTGTATGACCAAACAACTCAATCTTTGTTTCATCAGTCCACAGGACCTTCTTCCAAAATGAAACTGGCTTGTCCAAATGTGCCTTTGCATACCTCAGGTGACTCTGTTTGTGGCATGCATGCAGAAACGGCTTCTTTCGCATCACTCTCCCATACAGCTTCTCCTTGTGCAGTGTGCGCTGTATTGTTGACCGATGCACAGTGACACCATCTGCAGCAAGATAATGCTGCAGGTCTTTGGAGGTGGTCTGTGGATTGTTCTTGACTGTTCTCACCATTCTTCTTCTCTGCCTTTTTGATATTCTTGTTGGCCTGCCACTTCTGGCCTTTACAAGAACTGTCCATGTGGTCTTCCATTTCCTTACTATTTTCCTCACAGTGGAAAATGACAGGTTAAATCTCTGAGACAACTTTTTGTATCCTTCCCCTGAACAACTATGTTGAACAATCTTTTTTTTCAGATCATTTGAGAGCTGTTTTGAGGAGCCCATGATGCCACTCCTCAGAGAAGATGCAACTAGGAGAACAACTTGCAAGTGGACACCTGGAATAGCTTTTCTCATGATTGGATACACCGGGCTATGAAGTACAAAGCTCAATGAGGTTACCAAACCAATTTAGTGCTTCAGTAAGTCAGTAAAAAGTAGTTAGGAGTATTCAAATCATGAAAATCAGAAGGGTGCCCATACTTTTGCACCTGTCAAATTTTGAAATAATGCATATTTCACATTTTTGGTTAGTACAATAAACCTCATTTCAAGCCTGAAATATTACTGTGTCCATCATTTATTACATATATCACACTGGAATAGCTGTTGCAAAAAACAATTTTAAACCCCCCCATCTTTGCAGTGCACTGTCTCAGCCCTCCCTCTCCACAGAGTGCTATCTCAGACCCCCTCCCAGCATTGTCCTGTCTCAGCCTATCCCATGCAATGTCTTGATCGTACTGTACCTGCATAGTAGTAAGTCGTCGTCATAGACGAGTCAGTATACCTGCATGCAGGATGAGAAGCACCGCCCCACAAGTGATGCCAGTGGAAGCTCTCAGCTTATGGATATGCATATGCCTCCCTGCACAAACTACGTCACTTTTGGGTGGCACTGATGTCCTCCTACACTAATCTCCTGAACGTAGGCATACTGACACTTCTATGTTTTTGGCTTATGACAATCCATAAGCTGACATCAGTTAGCTCCACTGCACAGTTAGTTCCATTGCACAGGGGTTGAGACAGCACATGGGGAGGAGTGAGACAGTGCACTGCAGGAAGAGGGAAGGAGTGAGGCTTGAGATGCTTGTGTACATAATATTGACAGTACCATGTATGAATCCTGACGCTTTGTTTCAAGGAGGGGCAGAGGCTGTGGAATTAACTGTTCCCTCTTCCCCTGCTACTTTAAGTTCTGTGTGAGTATCCCAGCATGCACTGGGGCACCCAACAGACCAGCAAATAGTAAAAAAAAAAAGAATATTAGATGTTGTACAGTGTAGTTGGGGTACCCTGGGTAATTTGTAAGCAAGTCTATTAGAATATACCTTATATTATAGAAATACATTAGATATGAAGTTAGTAGAAAAGTGCTTGTCCACAAAATAACCCTTTAACTATCTAACTTTATTAAAAGAAATACCGTATATACTCGTGTATAAGCCGACCCGTGTATAAGCCGACCCCCTAATTTTGCCCCAAAAATCTGGAAAAACCTATTGACTCGTGTATAAGCCGAGGGTGGACCCCAGCACAGGTATACAGCCCCCAGCAGTGTGGTATACAGGCCCCCCCCAGTGGTATACAGGCCTCCCCAGTGGTAGTATACAGCAGCCCCAGTGGTAGTATATAGCATCCCCAGCAGCCCCAGTGGTAGTATATAGCATCCCCAGCAGCCCCAGTGGTAGTATATAGGAGCCCCAGCAGCCCCAGTGGTAGTATATAGGAGCCCCAGCAGCCCCAGTGGTAGTATACAGCAGCTCCAGTGGTAGTATATAGGAGCCCCAGCAGCCCCAGTGGAAGTATACAGCAGCCCCAGCAGCCCCAGTGGTAGTATATAGGAGCCCCAGCAGCCCCAGTGGTAGTATACAGCAGCCCCAGCAGCCCCAGTGGTAGTATACAGCATCCCCAGAAGCCCCAGTGGTAGTATATAGGAGCCCCAGCAGCCCCAGTGGTAGTATATAGGAGCCCCAGCAGCCCCAGTGGTAGTATACAGCAGCCCCAGCAGCCCCCGTGGTAGTATACAGCATCCCCAGCAGCCCCAGTGGTAGTATATAGGAGCCCCAGCAGCCCCAGTGGTAGTATATAGGAGCCCCAGTAATCCAGGGCCCCCCAGCCTTGCTCCGGTCACCTGTAAAGTAAAATATACTTATCACTTGTCCCGCTGCCGTCCGCGCCCGCATCTGCCGACATGCGATCCTCCATCTTCAGGCGTCTTCTTCCGACTTCCTGTGTTCGGCGCCGGCAATGACGTCATTGCCTGCGACGAACAGAGGGCAATATAAATAAACTATGTACCCAAGCTTTCTACATTACTGTAATTGAAATAAAAGTATACTGAATATGCTACGAAGGACATTTAAGAGCTGTGAAGTTAAAAAAAAATATGCAAATCTTCAGTGATGAAAATAAGATGTTATGTGAATGAGGTATAAAATTGCTGTGAATGAAATGTGCTGTAATTAAATGTGTGTAAAGTGTGTGAGAACTATGAAGGAGCAACCAGGTAATGAGAGGATGTAAGGCTAGGGTCTGACTAGTGTCAGCCTCAGCCTGCCGGATCCGTGAAGAACTTAGAAACTCACAGGCTGAGTGCAAAGTGTTAACAGCATGTAACGCTATGCGCTTCCTGTTTATGCATCTGTACAGTCATATGCACCCCTCTTAATCTTACTCTTTTTTTTTTTGTTTAAAATTGTTTTTTTGCAACAGCTATTTCAGTGTGATATATGTAATAACTGATGGACACATTAAAATTTCAGGTTTGAAATGAGGTTTATTGAACTAACAAAAAATGTGAAATATGCATTATTTAAAAATTTGACAGGTGTCAAAGTACAGTATGGGCACCCTTCTGATTTTCATGATTTGAATACTCCTAACTACTTTTTACTGACTTACTGAGCACTAAATTGGTTTGGTAACCTCATTGAGCTTTGCACTATATAGCCCGGTGTATCCAATCATGAGAAAAGCTATTTCAGGTGTCCACTTGCAAGTTGTTATCCTAGTTGCATCTTCTCTGAGGAGTGGCATCATGGGCTCCTCAAAACAGCTCTCAAATGATCTGAAAAAAAAGATTGTTCAACATAGTTGTTCAGGGGAAGGATACAAAAAGTTGTCTCAGAGATTTAACCTGTCAGTTTCCACTGTGAGGAACATGGTAAGGAAATGGAAGACCACAGGGACAGTTCTTGTAAAAGCCAGAAGTGGCAGGCCAACAAAAATATCAGAAAGGCAGAGAAGAAGAATGGTGAGAACAGTCAAGAACAATCCACAGACCACCTCCAAAGACCTGCAGCATCATCTTGCTGCAGATGGTGTCACTGTGCATCGGTCAACAATACAGCGCACACTGCACAAGGAGAAGCTGTATGGGAGAGTGATGCGAAAGAAGCCGTTTCTGCATGCATGCCACAAACAGAGTTGCCTGAGGTATGAAAAGGACATTTGGACAAGCCAGTTTCATTTTGGAAGAAGGTCCTGTGGACTGATGAAATAAAGATTGAGTTGTTTGGTCATACAACAAGTCATTATGCATGGCGCCACAAAAGCACAGCATTCCAAGAAAAACTCTTGCTACCCACTGTCAAATTTGGGGGAGGGGCCATCATGCTTTGGGGCTGTGTGGCCAATGCCGACACCGGTAATCTTGTTGATGTTGAGGGTCGCATGGATTCCAATCAGTATCAGCAGATTCTTGAGAATAATGTTCAAGAATCAGTGTCAAAGTTGAAGTTACGCCGAGGATGGATCTTTCAGCAAGACAATGATCCAAAACACCGCTCCAAATCTACTCAGGCATTCATGCTGAGGAACAATTACAATGTTCTGGAATGGCCATCCCAGTCCCCAGACCTGAATATCATTGAACATCTGTGGGATGTTTTGAAGCGGGCTGTCCATGCTCGGCGACCATCAAACTTAACTGAACTGGAATTGTTTTGTAAAGAGGAATGGTCAAAAATACCTTCATCCAGGATCCAGGAACTCATTAACAGTTACAGGAAGAGACTAGAGGCTGTTATATTTGCAAAAGGTGGATCTACTAAATAGTAATGTCACTTTTCTGTTGAGGTGCCCATACTTTTGCACCTGTCAAATTTTGAAATAATGCATATTTCACATTTTTGGTTATTACAATAAACCTCATTTCAATCCTGTAATATTACTGTATCCATCAGTTATTACATACATCACTTTGAAATAGCTGTTTAGCTGTTGCAAAAAAACAATTTTAAACAAAAAAAAAAGAGTAAGATTAAGAGGGGTGCCCAAACTTTTTCATATGACTGTATTTCAACCTGCAGCTTTACGAGCTTTACGCACTTGCCGACTCCACACAGAATTCCAGGATATGCGCTATTGCAGAGCGCACAGGCAACACGGCTTGCAGCTCTGCAATAATGCATATCCTGGAGTTCTGTGTGGAGCCGGCGGGTGCGTAAAGCTGCACGTTGCCATAGAGATGCATAAACAGGAAGCGCATAGCGTTACATGCTGTTAATGCACTCAGCCTGAGAGTTTCTAACTTTTTCAAGGATCCGGCAGGCTGAGGACAGACGCATGTCTGACCCTAGCCTTAGGCTAGGATCAGACTAGCGTCAGCCTTTTGGCTTACGAATCTGTTTAAAACTTAGAATTCTGCAGCCTGAATACATAGCATTAACGTGATGTCATACTGTGTTCAGGCTGCCTATATATCCCTATGGTTACCAGTCTCTCAGTTCAGCCGGCCATTTAACACAGAAGTCTCGGATATGTGCTATTCCTTATCACACAGGAAAACGCTGCAAACCACGTTCCCTGTGCGCTCAGGAATAGCGCATGTCCGAGACTTGTGTGTCAAATGGCCGGTAGCACTGGGAGACCGGTAACCATAGGGATATATAGGCAGCCTGAACACAGTGTGACATCACGTTCATGCTATGCGTTCAGGCTGCAGAATTCTACGTTTTAAACGGCTTCATCAGCCAAAAGGCTGACGCTGGTTTGACCCTAGCCTTAGAGTACCATCAAGGAGTAAAGTGATACAGAGTCCTCAGTCCTGGGTAACAGAGAGCATCTTATGTGATGAAGATGAGGTCACTGAAAAATGCTGTAAAGAGCACAAGACTAAAAAATATGGCAAAGCAATATTGTAAATAGCACTACGACTATAGAAATTGAGATTGTTCAATTGATATATTTAAACAGAAGTGAGCAGCCAGAAGGGTCTGCAGAGTTTAAATTGCCCTCTTGTGTGCCTGCTGTCTGTGTTGATGTGTTTACTGTTGGAGTTGGAGTGGGTTTTTTAGATTTGGCTATCTTAGGAGGATATCTGTTTGTGCAGGTAACTATTATGGCACCTTTACATGCCACAACAGGATGGTGGCAACAACCGGGTACATGAGAGAAATGTATCTTGCACCGCCAAATCAACCCGCTGTAGCGGCGTGTGAACACGGTTGTTGCCACCCGTCACTTGAGGCACCTGTTTCAGAGCAGTGCCCTAAAACAGGTGGATTTCAAGGCGATGGTTGCGGGCTGTATCGACGTGTAAATATGGTAGGGTAAGGTTTATTCGTCACCTAGATAACTCCCCGGGGCGTGACACAGCCTCCGGGAAACCACCCCCCTTCAGCGATCATTGGAGGAAGCTCCTGCGTTACGATTGGTAGTCGCTGCATAGGGTGGCATTTTTAAGGAGCTGACCACTCACACTACACAATTGCTCGAGCGTCATGTATTAGTCTGCCTCCTGTGCTGGCTGGCCAATCATGATGTTAATGCTTTGTCCTATCAACGTACGGAATTCTCGTAATCCACAATTGTAGCACGCCTATGTGTTGTCCCTGCTGCCTTTGTTCCGCCCATATTACCTTGTTATTGCAGCGCGTAAAGGAGGTAAGGTGAGCTACAGAAGGTAACTTGTGGCACCCGGCGGTGTATCCAGAGATAGATGTAACCTACTGTAGTGCACCTTGTTGCGGCGTGTAAAGGCGGGATCGGACTACCAGCAGTGCCGAGCTTGCTCAGGAATGGCAGCAGGCTGGTGTGAGTGCTTCTGCACGCACTGTGAGGCGGAGACTCTTTGAGCAAGGCCTGGTTTCAAGGAGGCCAGCAAAGAAGCCACTTCTCTCCAGAAAAAACATTAGCGACCGACTGATATTCTGCAAAAGGTACAGGGAGTGGACTGCTGAGGACTGAGGTAAAGTCATTTTCTCTGATGAATCCCCTTTTCGATTGTTTGGGACATCTGGAAAACAGCTTATTCGGAGAAGAAGAGGTGAGCGCTACCACCAGTCTTGTCTCATGCCAACTGTAAAGCATCCTGAAACCATTCATGTGTGGGGTTGCTCCTCAGCCAAGGCAATCGGCTCACTCACAGTCTTGCCTAAAAACACAGCCATAAATAAAGAATGGTACCAGAATGTCCTCCAAGAGCATCGTCTCCCAACTGTCCAAGAGCAGTTTGGCGCCCAACAATGCCTTTTCCAGCATGATGGAGCACCTTGCCATAAAGCAAAGGTGATAACTAAATGGCTCAGGGAACAAAACATAGAGATTTTGGGTCCATGGCCTGGAAACTCCCCAGATCTTAATCCCATTGAAACTTGTGGTCAATCATCAAGAGACGGGTGGACAAACAAAAGCCACCAAATTCTGCCAAAATGCAAGCATTGATTATGCAAGAATGGACTGCTATCAGTCAGGATTTGGTCCAGAAGTTGATTGAGAGCATGCTAGGGAGAATTGCAGAGGTCCTGAAGAAGAAGGGTCAACACTGCAAATATTGACTTGCTGCATTAACTCATTCTAACTGTCAATATAACCTTTTGGTACTCATAATATGACTGCAATTATATTTCTGTATATCATATAAACATAAGTCAAACACAAATAAAAACCAGAGAGCAGCAGATCATGTGAAAATATAATTTTGGTGTCATTCTCAAAACTTTTGGCCATGACTGTAGATCTCACATTTTAGAAGGGACCACAGGTTCTCTATGGGATTCAGATCAGGTGAACAAGGGAGCCATGTCATTATTTTTTCTTCTTTAGACCTTTATTGGCCAGCCACGCTGTGCTGTAGTTGGATGCATGTGATGGAGCATTGTCCTACATGAAAATCATGTTTTTCTTGAACGATACAGACTTCTTTTACCACTGCTTGAAGAAGTTGTCTTCCAGACACTGGCAGTAGGTCCGGGAGTTGAGCTTCACTCCATCGTCAACCCACGATGGTCCCACAAGTTCATCTTTGATGATACCACCCCATACCAGCACACCACCTCGACCTTGCTGGCGTCTGATTGGAGTGGAGCTCTCTGACCTTTACTGAACTAGCCTCTGGCCCATCCTTCTGGCCCATCAAGAGTCATTCTCATGTGGGGGGCGTTGCCTAGGAGCTGATGGCACCGGCCGCATAGAGAAGTAGCTCCCGCGTGTAGATCTCTTCAGCAGCAATTACTGTCTGAGTCTGCCTTGTTAACAGGTCTCTTCACTGCTCAGCTGCACTTGAACCCCGCAGGATGCCGAGAACGGCCCCCAAACGCCGCACGGAGGTACAAAAAGTTACAGACTTCTTCTCGGTGGAGATGTCGCGTGGTTCTGCCTCCTCCAACATGGCGCCGAGGTCTAACAGCCCTGCGGCATCTCGTCGTGCTCCCCGAAGCCCTGGAGAGCACGCAGATCTGGAGGAGGATGACGCTCCGATCACCCAGAGCTATCTCAGGGGTCTTCTGGGATCTTTAAAGAGGTCCCTGTTGGAGTATCTGAGGGGCCTTATGAGTGAAATGAGGGAGGACATTGCTGGGCTGGGGAAGAGAACGCACCATATTGAGAGTAAGATGGTGGAGTACGTGTCCACCCACAACCACCTTGCTGCTGACTTTAGCACTATGGAGAAAGATCTAGGCAACCTGCAATCCCAGGTCTGTGCCATGGAGGGCAAACTAAGGAGGGGCAACTTCAGGCTCAGAGGAATTGCGGAGTCGGTGGGGGACTCAGAACTTCGGGATGCAGTCTCCTACTTTCTGCAGCAGATTCTCCCCCCCTCCCCTATGGCTGACCTAGGGATAGAGAAACTCTATAGGATTCCCAAACCGGCCCACATTCACAAAGAGCTTCCACGAGATGTTTTAGTCTCTCTGCAGTACCCCAGAATCCGGGGCTTGTTCCTACAAGCTATGAGGAAGTTCCCCTCGCTTCCTGAAACCTATAAATGAGTCACAGTCTACCCTGACCTCTCCTTGGGGACCCTTGCATGCCGTTGGGAATTTGCCCCATATTGCAGGATTTTGAGGGACAAAGGTATCCTTTATAATTGGGGCTCCCCAGTTCGAGTTAACTTTTTCTACAAAGGCATGTCCCACTCATTTCATTCCCTAAAATTGATGAAGAAGGCGCTCCGATCCTGGAACCTCCTTGACGACCCTGGCAAGGGTTCAGCACAATCTAGCCCAAGAATGGCTGTTACAGCGGACTGGGAAAGAGTTGGTTGAGTCATCTATTTCATTGGGATCTATGTTGGGACGCTCTGACATATTCCACACGGTCCTTGTGCAATTTTGTGCTGGTTTAGGACCCTGTGTGACTCTGTTCAGCCTGTTTGAGGCAGCCTCCACCTGGACTCCCCTTCTGAAGAGGCGTCGAAGGAGGAGTCTTTACCCCCACTCTGGGTGGTGATGCCTTTGCTTTTGTTTGCATATATATTTTTGTTTGTTGTGGGTCTCCCGTTCTCCCTGACCTTCCTTTACCTTCCTCCTCCCCCCTTTTTTTTCCTCGTACAGCTCTTTGTGTTGACTCTCAAGTCTTGTTATATTCTTCACATATTCCGCCATGAGTTTGAAGGTAGTCACATTCAATGTCAGTGGTTTAAACTCCCGGCTAAGAGATCCTTGTTTTGGAGGGAGGCCTGCAGATCTAAAGCGGATGTCTTATGCATTCAGGAGACCCATCTACTCTCCCAGATTAACCACGGATTGCATCACAATTGTTTTCCCAACATATTTTTTGCCAATCACGCTGTGAATAGGGATGGGCGAATCTACTCGCTAGGACTCGTTACTCGGCGAGTAGTAAGGGACTCGCAGGACTCGGTAGTCTGCGATTTTCCCAGTGATTACTCGCGAGTCCAATGCAAATCAATATCAATCCTAGTTTTGTCAGAAACGCTGACAAAACTAGGATTGCCATTGTTTGCATTAGACTCGCTAGTAATCACTGGCTACTGTGCCAGTGATAGCAGGGAAACTCGCAGATAACTGCTGTTTCTTTGCGAGCTGAGTCCAGCTGTCTTCTCTGTGCAGCTCCAGGGTCCTAGAGCCCGCCTGCTGCCTGATGTAGCAGTGCTGACATTGTTCTCAGTCTGCTCATTCCCTGTGTACAGACATGAATGTCTGTGCACAGAGATGATGTAGCAGTGCTGAGATTGTTCTCAGTCTGCTCATTCCCTGTGTACAGACATGAATGTCTGTGCACAGAGATGATGTAGCAGTGCTGAGATTGTTCTCAGTCTGCTCATTCCCTGTGTACAGACATGAATGTCTGTGCACAGAGATGATGTAGCAGAGCTGAGATTGTTCTCAGTCTGCTTATTCCCTGTGCATAGACATCTATATTTATGCACAGGGGATGTAGCAGAGAGGACATCGCGTTTTGGACTGCGTCGGACGGAAGAGGATTTTTTTAATTAAAGATGGAGTCCCTAATGGCTTTTTTTTTTATTTCTAATAAAAATTTTTCCTTGTGTTGTGTTTTTTTTAAAACAATTTAATAGAAATTCATGGTGGTCATGTCTAATATTGGCGTGACCGCCATAAATTTCGGGCTTAGGGCCAGCTGATAATACAAAGCTGGCCCTAACCTCTTTATTACCCAGCGTGCCACCGCTACCAGGGCCGCTGGAAGAGCGGGGTTCAGCGCCAGAGGATGGCGCTTCAATGAACGCGCCATCTTCTGGGGCGGCTGCGGGCTGCAATTTGCAGCGGGGGGTGCCCAGAAAGCTTGGGCATCCCTGCGCTGCGGATTCCAGCCCCCAGCTGCTTAGCTGTACCTGGCTAGACATAGAAATTGCGCGGAGCCCCACGCATTTTTTTTTAATTATTTCATGAATTTCAGAGTCAGAGTCTCAGAGTCAGAGTCTCAGAGTCAGAATCTCAGAATTTCATGAAATAATTAAAAAAAAATGCGTGGGGCTCCGCGCAATTTCTATGTCTAGCCAGGTACAGCTAAGCAGCTGGGGGCTGGAATCCGCAGCGCAGTGATGCCCAAGCTTTCTGGGCACCCCCCGCTGCAAATTGCAGCCCGCAGCCGCCCCAGAAGATGGCGCGTTCATTGAAGCGCCATCCTCTGGCGCTGAACCCCGCTCTTCCAGCGGCCCTGGTAGCGGTGGCACGCTGGGTAATAAAGAGGTTAGGGCCAGCTTTGTATTATCAGCTGGCCCTAAGCCCGAAATTTATGGCGGTCACGCCAATATTAGACATGACCACCATGAATTTCTATTAAATTGTTTTAAAAAAAACACAACACAAGGAAAATTTTTTATTAGAAATAAAAAAAAAAGCCATTAGGGACTCCATCTTTAATTAAAAAAATCCTCTTCCGTCCGACGCAGTCCAAAACGCGATGTCCTCTGCTACAATCCCTGTGCATAAATATAGATGTCTATGCACAGGGAATAAGCAGACTGAGAACAATCTCAGCTCTGCTACATCATCTCTGTGCACAGACATTCATGTCTGTACACAGGGAATGAGCAGACTGAGAACAATCTCAGCTCTGCTACATCATCTCTGTGCACAGACATTCATGTCTGTACACAGGGAATGAGCAGACTGAGACAATCTCAGCTCTGCTACATCATCTCTGTGCACAGACATTCATGTCTGTACACAGGGAATGAGCAGACTGAGAACAATGTCAGCTCTGCTACATCAGGCAGCAGGCAGGCTCTAGGACCCTGGAGCTGGGGCAGCCAGAACACAGAGAAGACAGGATCTTATCTGTGCGAGTCAGGGATTACTTACAAAGTAAACGAGCAATGCAAATAAATGACACATCTAGGATTGCTTCAGGCTGAAGCTTCCGAGACACATCTGCGATTTGTAAATCTCACACTACTCGCTATTACTCGCTTCCCCATTCATTAACATTGGACTCGCTAGACTCGCAACGAGTAGCGAGTCCTGGGCTCGGACTCGCTAGAGTCAAGCGATTCCGAGTAATTTAGGATTCGCCCATCACTAGCTGTGAAAAAAGCAGAAGTCTGCATTCTTGTTAAGAATACTGTCCAATTTCAGATGATCAAACTGCCTGCAGACCCTGCAGGGAGATTCATTATTCTCATGTGTTGCATCTCAGGGGTACAGATGACCGTCGCTAATATATATGCTCCTAATGAGTCTCAAATACGGTTCCTCTGATCTGTTTTCCGTAGGATTCAGGAGGAATCTCAAGGGATGACACTCATCTGCGGTGACTTTAATCTGGTTCCGGATAGAGCTATGGATTGTTCCTCTGGGGTCGGGGAAGGGGACCACAGTTAGGCCTTTGTGTCGTGAATTCCGCCTGCACGATGTGTGGCGTTATCTTTACACCACTGAAAAAGACTACTCTTTCTTCTCACACCGGCACAGGTCCTACTCGAGAATAGGCTACTATTTGGTAGACGATTGTTCCTTGTTGGCCTGTGTCTCTGCTGACGTAGGACTAATCACATGGTCGGACCATGCTCCGCTGACCCTAGAGGTCTTCCTTGGCCTTGTTAGTCCACCCTCCCGATCCTGGAGGATGAATGTCAGTTTTCTCTCCAATGCAGTTGTCCAGAACGCAGTTGGGAACCACCTATCTGAGTATTTCAGACTTAACGACAATGGTGAGGTCTCTGACGGGGTCCTTTGGGCGGCCCATAAGGCGGTGGTCAGGGGTGTTCTACTCCAAAAAGCTTCTCAGATTAAAAAGGCTAAGGATAAACGCAGAAGGGATTTGTTGGATAGTCTGCTACAATTGGAGGATTCAAACAAAATCAGCCCCTCGCCGCAAGGGACCGCTCAGGTTCTGGCAGTCAGAACGGAACTGAGAACCTTTCTACTTGCCCAACATGAAAAATTCCTTAGGATATCCAAGACTTCATTCTACTCCTCGGGGGACAAGGCGGGCTCCATATTAGCTCGACATATTAAAAAGAGGGCTGCCAACCGTACTATAGAGAAGCTTTTAGATGCTCACGGGAAAGTGGTTCGCTACCCTAAAGACATAGCAGAAGTATTTGCCCAATTTTATTTCTGGTTATATAACCTTCAGAATAGTTCCGCAATTCCCCAGCCCCTCCCGGAATCGATTTCAAACTTTCTGAGTAATCTACGCCTTCCCACAATCTCGGAGGCCCAGCTGGCAAAATTGAACCTGCCCTTCTCCGTTTCAGAGATTGAGGCGGTGATTAGGTCAACTAAACGGTTCTCGGCCCCTGGCCTGGACGGGCTTCCAAACGACTACTACCACACCTTTATACGCATATTGTCCCCCTTTCTCACTAGGACATTTAGCTCATGGCAACATACTGGCTCAATACCGTCACAGGATTTGGAGGTGACGATTGTCACGATCCCTAAACCCGGGAAGAACCTGAATGACCCAGGCAGTTACTGCCCCGTATCCCTTCTTAACTGTGACCTTATGAATTACTCAAAGTTATTGGCGAGCAGGCTTTTAGAGGTTGTTCCCTCTCTGGTCGACCCAGATCAGGTGGGTTTTGTTGCAGGACGTCAGGCGAGGGACGGGTCTAGGAGGATGTTGGACCTGATCGGGGTGGTGGAGCTGAGGGAGGTTCCCAGTGTATTTCTGTCTCTGGATGCAGAGAAAGTGTTTGACAGGGTACACAGGGGATATTTGCAAATGGTGCTAAGGAAATTTGGATTTTGTGTCCCTTTTCTTTCAGCGGTCCTCTCCCTCTATTTTAACCCCAATGCCTGGGTCCTCACCTCCGGGTTTCTTTTGCCTGCCCTTACTATTACCAATGGCACTCACCAGGGTTGCCCGCTGTTACCGGTAATGTTTGCCCTGGTGGTGGAACCATTGGCGGCCTTGATTAGGTCTGACACATCTGTCTGGGGTATTGAGGTGGGACCTAAGAACCACGTCATTGGGTTGTATGCGGACAATATAATAATTTCCTGTACGAACATTCTTACATCTCTCCCCACTATTATGTCAATTTTAGATGCATTTTCATGGGTATCTTATTATAAACTAAACGCCACTAAGTCTCTAATTCTTCCTATTCGGGGTCCCTGTTCACTGCAAGATGATTTGAAGCTGAGGTTTCCCTTTAGGTGGTGCCCTAGGGGAATTCCCTACTCGGGTATCATTTTGTGCCCGACTGGGGACGTCCCCGCCCGGAATTTTGAAACTTTGAATTCAGCGGTCAGGCAGGCATTAGCGTCCCACCCCTTGGACAGCCTCTCTTGGATCGCTAAACTGCAGGCTCTTAGAATGCTCTTATTTCCTAAAATACTTTATTGTTTTCGGTGCGTCCCTATAGCCCCCCCAAAAAGATTACTGGCTCAACTACAGTCCTTGATAAATAGGTATATCTGGGCAAATAGGAGACCTAGAGTTTTGCAGACCGTTATGTACTTACCTATTTTGAGTGGTGGGATGGGTGTCCCTAACATCGTGGAGTACTATAGGATAATTGTTTTGGAGAAGGCCAAGTCCTGGTGGACCCCCCCCCGCCTCATCCAGATAGAGCGTCATTTCTCTCCTGGGGGTCACTTAGATGGTTGCTGGCGATGGAATGTTTGGTCCACATTGGCTTGTCCCCCCTGCTAGATACCATGAAGACCCTCCTGACATACTGGAGGGGAGTCCCGCTGGATTGGATCCGCTTCCCCCCTAATGATATTCCAGTTGGGGCTTTACGGGTACATATTCCCTTCTTGAATTGGAAGACGTGAGAGGGGGCCAGGGTTCGGACACTGGCTGACTTTCTTGACGGGGATAAAGTTTTCACTTTTGACTCTATTCTTTTGTCTAGGACCTCACTCTGTTCCACTTCATTCCAGTACCTCCAGCTTAGACACCTTCTTCTGACATCACCCTACTTAAGTAGTATAGGAGGCCCCGAGACTCCCTCTGCTTTGCAGAAATCTCTGAAAGGGCTTTCTCTTGTCTACAACGATTTAATAACTTTGCATTCACCAGACAAACCTAATATGGTTAATAACAAATTCAGTGAAGGGCGTACTGGACCTCATAAGTAAAGGGTGCTACGTAAAGTCTAATTGAAAAACAACGAAAAACCGTATAATGCACCTAAATAACAGGTATAGGAAATTGTTTGGTTGCAGGTAAAAATCATCAGTTTATTACATTAAAAAACAAGCAGACAATAACCAGAACCAGTAGTTACATAAAAGGAGGGTGCAGACAAGTTAAGAGACAGAAAACACTCTGTGCCTCAAAGTTCAACATACCACCAGGGGTAAAATCAGCAGCCGAAGTACAATGTACAGCACAGGTGGCGCGGGTTTCACAATTACAATCCATACAAACAAGTCAATAAATCATAATATCGTCACATTATAAGGAGAGTGTAATGAGTACCCAAATAAATCTTACATAGTGCTGCAGCTAAGTGCATCTATGCCCTAGGACGGTGGATGGAGAGGCACAGAGTGTCAGAGCCCCGACACGTGTTTCCCTGTTTTCATCAGGGGGCCGTGGTCAAACCTAATATGGTGTGGTGGGAGAGAGATTTGGGCTTTGTGTAATCCCCTGAGGAGTGGGAGGGTATTATCCAAGAGGCAAAGAAGGCCTCCAGATGTATAAATAATTTGGAGAATTTGAAGAAAATACATGTCCGATGGTATTTGCCTCCTACCCATTTGTCAAGGTTCGGCTCGGGACTGTCCCCTCTGTGTTGGAGACCATGTGGAGAGACGGGCACTCTTCCACATATGTGGTGGTCTTGCCCTAAAATCTCTCCTTTTTGGATTCTGGTGGCCAGTTTCTTAAGATTGGTCACGGGAATTAATGAGGATCTCTCCCCACAGCTGGCGGTTATGAATTTCTGCATTGACCGTTTCCCGATGGAACTTCGGGGGACAGTTTTGCATATTCTGACAGCTGCTAGACTATGCCTTGCGGCTAAATGGAAGGCACGGACTCCTCCTTCCTTATCTGAGGTGATTGATAAGACAAACTCGATTTTTCATCATGAGTATTATTTGGCCTTGGACGGTCAAAGCAAATCTCGTGCCAGAGCCGCATGGTATGTCTGGGCATCACACCCTATGGCGGCCCCTATACCTCTCCGATGAGGCGGTCGAGGTTTACCCTTTCTGCCTTTTATGCTTGTCCCTTGCTCTAATCTCATTTTAAGTGACTCAGGGACTTTATTGGAATGACTGTACATTCTTCTGAAAAGGTTGTTTATGCTGGCGAGTATTTGTACGCTTTATACCTCCCCCCTACCCCTCTCTAATTCTCTCACCCTCCCCCTTCCCCCACCCTTTCCACTTCCCCTCCCACCCATCCCCTTACCACCCCCTCTCATCTTGATCCCCTTTTTCTCCGGTTGTTAATTTTCTCTGTTAATTGAACATTTTCTCAATAAACATTTATTGTTAAAAAAATATGTCACTCTCATTTCATCAGTCCATAAAACATTGAAAAATTAGTCATGCTGCATGCTGCATTAGAAATGCTGCAGTCAGTACTACAATTAGATCAGCATGTATGGGGGGGTGACAGGTCCTCTTTAAGATATTTCTTGGCCCAGTCTTGACGTTTTATCTTATGTTTCTTGTTCAAAGATGATTGTTTTTCAGCGTTTCTTACCTTGGTCATGTCCCTGAATATCTCACACCCTGTGCTTTTTGACACTCCAGTAACGTTGCAGCTCTGAAATATGGCAAAACTGGTGGCAAATGGCATCTTGGCAGCTTCATGCTTGATTTTCCTCAATTCATGGGCAGTTATTTTGCGTCTTTTTTGCCCAACACGCTTCTTGCGAACCTGTTGGCTTTTTGCAATGAAACGCTTGATTGTTCGGTGATCACGCTTCAAAAGTATGGCAATTTCAAAACTGCTGCATTCCTCTGCAAGACATCTCACAATTTTGGACTTTGCAGAACCTGTCAAATCTCTCTTCTGACCCATTTTGCCAAAGGAAAGGCATTTGCCTAATAATTAAGCACACCTTATATAGGGTGTTGATGTCATTATGATGCACCCCCAGGCTATGGGGTACTCGGGAACCTGGCCGATGCTGTCTGGGATATCACGGTAGTCGTGACCCGGTCCCGTGGCCTGGGATCAGTCCAAAAAGGGAGTATTTACAAGGGATAATTTGTCAAGACGCCACCCGGGGTATGTGTTTAGTAGAACCACCGCTGCCTTATTCCTGCTGGGGACGATGACTTGGGGCAGTGTAAATGGTAAGCCCTCCTCGGGTAGGGCTGAGGGTCCCGAGGGCAGGGGTAGTTGGGATGGATGGAAGCAGTGAGGGGCTGTGTTGGGTACAAGTCACTTACTTTGCTGTTGCTCCTCCAGCCAGTGTGCAGGGATGACCGTCTGTAGCTCCTCAGGTGAGATTCAATTGCAACATTTGCTGCTGCAACTCTCCACAGTGCTGGGTGTTTCAGTGCTGAAAACAAAGCAGTTTCAAGCAGGAGTGAATGTAATCCAATTTCCACACACAGATGAGCTTGCAGGGTACTTTACTCAGTCTCATGTAATACCTCACTCACAGGTTTCGTCTGGCTGTCTCGGACTCACGGGTGAAGAATTGTCCCTTAAAGTCAGGGTCACCAGTCCTATTGTGACAACTGTGTTCCTCTGCCGTAGTGGTAAGTTAGGCTGCAGCACATAAAGTCACTGCCCCCCACCGGTGTGTCTCGTGATTAGGGTATAGAATCCCAGATCACCTCATTAGAGCCAGTTCTCTGGTGTCGGCCTAGCCCTCCAGTGTCCCAGGTTGCTGTCTTTGGGTACACCAGGCACCTTCCTTCAGTCACTGTGCTAAGGGTTCCTCCGCGCAGCACGGGTCTCAGGCTGCCGGGCCCTTTCCTCCCATCGTCCTTAGCTGTGGGGTCTCTTTCCAGTTTTTCCCCTTCCCTTCACTTACAGGCTGTGGAGCGGGCTTTCTCTACAGGGATCTGTGCCTCACAGGATTCTGTGTCTCCAGGGAGCCCAAAACTGTCTGGGAAGTCTCTTTCTGTTTCTGCTCTGCTGTTCTCTGTTCTTTCTCCTCTTCTGACTCACTGTTCTCAGTTCCCCTGTGTGTTCCTGGGTTTTTGTTTAAGTCACTCCACACACTTTGCTAGTGTTCTACCTACACTCTACCCACTGCGCTACACCCTGCCACCCCTTGCCCATCCTAGAGTCCTAGGCTTAGGGTCGGTGCTTGTGCGGTGTGGGTATGTTTTCAACTTTGCTTACCTGGCTGCACTTCCCTTTTGTGGCCACCTGGTCACAGGGGTGCCACATTCCCCCGGAGCTAAACATCTCCTGCAAGCTCAAATTTGTTTTTATGCATAAGAACAACATAAGTATTCTTGGGTCTTCTCGTCCGGGATGTTGTTGCTTAAACATTGCATTAAATTAACAATATATAGTCTCAACCGGGGCCACTTCTCTGGCCATAAGTACTGTAGGCCTCCCGGCCCTCGGGTCACTGTATTATGTGGTCAAGGTCTCACTCTCCGTCACTAGCACCTTACGCCACACTCTCTATTAACCACTTAGGCACACAGGCAAATTCACATTATCTAAAACATTTTCTGCATGAGTCCAGTTCTCAAAAGTGCTTGCTCAAAGTTCAAAACATTCAGTTTCAGAGTCTATATGCTCAAAGTTCTGCATTGCTTAAATATAAATATACTCTATCTACTATATAATAGTCTAATTGTTCTTTGAGTGTGTCTGTCGCCGAAATCACGCGCCACACAGAGGCAGTGGTCCCCAATGAGCGCAGACTAAGCAAATAGTCGCAAGAATTCAAAGTTCGAATTCTGCACCAATTTGCAGCCCGGCTACAGCGCCCACTGCCCGATCACCCCCCCCCCACCTGTCACCACAGTCACCACAGTCCCCCCCACTGCCAGGTCACCCCCAACCTGTCACCACAGCCCCCCTCCACTGTCCGGTCACCCCATCACCTGTCACCACAGCTCCCTCCAGCTGCCCAGTCACCCCCCGCCTGTCACCACAGAGTCCCCCCCGCTGCCCGATCAACCACCCCGCCTGTCACCACAGCTCCCTCCAGCTGCCCGGTCACCCCCCGCCTGTCACCACAGCCCCCCCCCCCCCCCCCGCCGCTACATGATCACTTTTCCTGGTGCTTCAGGACCTCTGATGATGTCACGATGATATATATATATCCATATATACTGAAGAAGGAGATAGTATCACTCGAACATCCCTTCGGTGGATATTAGCTACTCACAAATGGCAACCTTACAGAATCCAGCTGCTGCCGAATCTCAATGAGAATAACCCAGATCGGCACACTGAATTTGCAGAATGGACAAAACAAAAATTAGAAAAGGACCCTCAGTTTACATAGATGATTATCTTCAGTGAAAAGGCCCCACTATCTTTGTAACCCATATACCACACCATACCATCAATTATTTTGTTTCAACAGTCTAGGAGGGATCTATTACCTGTCGGTTAGTGTCAGACCAATAGAGGTGGTTTTGTTTGTTAACTTCACCATTCACAAAAAAGTTAGCATTTTTGCTCATCTGAAGGCAATTGTCTATGCTGTGAAGGTACGAGATGTGCAGCATCTGAAACAATGGACACTGAAAGCCTTTACTAGCATTTCTTCTGCGGTGTTGCTATCAGTGTGTCAAGAGTGGGAGAAGAAGGTTGCATTGACAATCCAACACAATGGGAAGCACTTTGAACACATTTTATAAGTAGTCATAAACTTGTAAATAACTCATGAAATAATAATGTTATGTTAAAAACAAGCACACCATTGTTTTTCTTATGAAATTCTCAATACGTTTGAAGTGCCACATAACCCACTTCCCATTGATAAAAATAAAGTTGGATTCAAAATGGCCAACTTCAAAATGGCCACCATGGTCACCACCCATCTGGAAAAGTTTACCCCCTCCCATATACTAATGTGTCACAAACAGAAAGTTGATATCACCAACCATTCCCACTTTATTTAGGGGCATCCATATAAATGGCCCACCCTGTATTTTTATTTAAATATATACACAAGTTCTACTCAATAAACTAGAATATCATCAAAAAGATCATTTATTTCAGAAATTCAATACATAAAGTGAAACACATATATTAAATAGTCATTACAGAGTTATCTTTTTCAACTGTTTATTTCTGTAATTATTGATGATTATGGCTTACAGCCATTGACAACCCAAAAGTCAACATCTCATAAAATCAGAATATTATATAAGACCAACTAAAAAAATATTTTTAACTCATAAATGTTGGCCTAATGAAAAATATGTACAGTAAATGCACTCAGTACTTGGTCGGGGTACTTTTGCATGAATTACTGCATCAATGCGGCGTGGCATGGAGGCGATCAGCTTGTGGCACTTCTGAGGTGTTATAGAAGCCCAGGTTCCTTTCATAGCAGCCTTCAGCTTGTCTACATTGTTGGGTCTCCTTTTGATAATGTCACATAGATTATAATTAGATCAGATGAGTTTGCTGGCCAATCAAGGTATTGGTATTTTTGGCAGTGTGGACAGGTGCCAAGTCCTGATGGAAAATTTAATTTCCATCTCCAAAGAGCTTGTTGGCAAAGGAAAGCATGAAGAGTGCTCTAAAATTTCCTAGTAGATGTCAGTAAGGACTTTAGTCTTGATAAAATACAGTATACCTACACCAGCAGATGACATGGCTCCCCAAATCATCACTGATTGTGGAAACTTCACACTAGACCTCAAGCAGCTTGGATTTTGTGCTTCCCCCCTCTTTCTCCAGACTCTGGGACATTGATTTCCAAATGAAATGCAAAATTTACTTTCATCTGAAAACAACACCTTGGACCACGAAGCAATAGTCCAGTTCTTTTTCTCCTTGGACTAGGTAATATGCTTCTTGCGTTGTCTATTGGTTATGAGGGGCTTGATACAAGGAATGCGACAGTTGTAGCCCATGACCTTGCTAAAAATGTGTTTGAAGACTTTTGAAGCACTGACTAAAGTAGCAGTCCACTCTTTGTGAATTTCCCCCAAATATTTGAATGGTGTTTTCTTAACAATCCTTTGAAGGTTGCAGTTATCCTGGTTGCTTTTGCACCTTTTTCTATCACACTTTTTCCTTCTACTCAACTTTCCATTAATATGTTTGGATACAGCACTCTTTGAACTGCCAGCTTCTTTAGCAATGTTGCTTGCCTTACTTGTGGAGTGTGTCAATGACTGCTTTCTGATATGCAAATACAGTCTGTGGGGCTTTGTTTAGGAGTTTCAACACAGGACTAGCCAGATATCCTCCAGGGAAGGACCTAGCCAAGGGGTGGCTCTTTGACGAGACCACCATAACCACCATATTAAGTGGCCCTTTGAGTTAATATCCAGCTCTTTACGAGTTTAAAGATATGACAATAGAATACCAAGGCCAGGTATCCATCCACAGACAGCTGTTTCGGGTTGTTGCCCCTAATCAGTGTGGAGAAGGATTCTGGCTAGGTGGGAGCAATGCCTAGTAGACCAACATCACAAAGCATTCACTGATCTCAGGGAGACCAGTCCAAGAAAACACTGCAGGCAGCCAGCTAAAGCGCTCAACACAGTGAATTCCTAGGCGCATTGCCCCCTGCGAATTTCAAATATGCAAGTACAGTCTGTGGAGCCTCGTTTAGGAGTCTCAACAAGGAGTCTGAACTGCCAGCTTCTTTAGCAATGTTGCTTGACCGCCTTGTGGAGTGTGTCAGTGACTGCTTTCTGGACATCTGTCATAGTCAGCATTCTTCCCCATGATTATGTAGCCTACTGAACCAGACTCAGGGACCAATCTTAATGCTTATTAAGCCTTTGCAGGTGTTCTGTGTTACTTATTCTAATTTTCTGAGATACTGAATTTTGGGTTTTCATTGGCTGTAAGCTATAATCAACAACATTAACAGAAATACACAATTGAAATAAATTACTCTGTTTGTAATGACTCTATATATTATATGCGTTTCACTTTATGTATCAAATTACTGAAACAAATTATCTGTTTGATAATATTCTAATTTATTGAGAAACACTTGTATATAATAAAAGTCCCACAGGGATCAGCAGAGTCTTAAAATGGTGGCAAGTCCATGAAGGGCAGAGTCCATTAAGGTCTATGAGTTTTACCCCAAAGGCTGCATGCATGCCCGGTAATCCAGCAGGGGGAATCGCAAACAGCACAGAACTTGGGAAGGGAAAATATAACATTAACAAAAATCAGGCCTCGGTGAAGGAAGAACTGAATACGAACTCAAAAAAGTCCTTCAAAATGCCAACAAAGGGAAGGGACCAAACACAAGACGCCTTTCTTACAAAGGTCCACTTTACTTGTTGTTATAACTGCAAGCCGACATTTTCAGCATTGCCTGGGCTGAAAGTCAGGGTTGGTGATGGAACTCCACTGCTGGACAGTCTAGGGGAAGTCGCAGGGGCTACTTTTGTAGTGGCATTGTCCGCCACCACCTGTCCCCAAGCACACTCCATCACCATTGCTGTAGAAGATGATGGAGAAACTAGGGGATGGCCACCCCTTCTTGAAGAGACAGGAGGAACTTGTGCAACACTGACATGCCCTGTGGGTTTGGGTGCAGCTGGCTGGCTAACCAAGAGAGGCATGTCCTCCGCCTTATCCCACTTTCTCTCCTAGTCAGCCTCCTCCTGCCACTCTAATATTAGATGGCAGTGGCATACACCAACTGCAAACAACTCATTAATGCCTCACACCTTCATGAAGGTGACCTCCTCCCCAACAAAGATGGTGTGCAGCCTTTTGGGAAGATGGTCATGCAGCAGGGTGGACAGGTTTACATAGCACTGATGCCCAGTACCTTGTTCCGCTAGAAAACCAAACCTCTATCCCGCTAGAATGCCACCACCTTGCCTCGGATACACTGTTCATAAAAGTGATTGGCCTTAGGCCCATGCAACCACTCACAGATGATGGAATCCACAAATCGAATCTCCTCAATAAAGAACACAGAACAGGGTGGTTCATGCTGAAATGGATAGTTGTTTGGAGAGGGTAGGATTCACCGCATGGCATTATCCCAGTCGAAAGCCTCTGGTGGGGGTGATACACAAGGCTGGGAAACTGTTTTTTTTACCTCTTCTACCTCAGCCTCCACCATGGCTTCCTCCTTGGGCTCCACATCATACTCCTGCTCATCCAGCAGCACCTGCCGCACCAGCAGCTGGTGGAATTATGTCAGGCATGCTGCAAGGTCCTCTTCTGGTGCTCCCAGATGGCCTGAGGAATGGATCACCACCTGACTGTAAGCTCAGGTCCTTTTCTGGCATTGGATACCAACACTGCATCCACAACTCACTGCAGAGGAGGCCCAATCTAGATAGAACGGTGGTGCTAAAGGTTACATATGTTTCCATGTTGTTGTCTAGAAGATGCCATCCTGGGTCTGGTGTTGATGCACTCTTGACTTGTGGAGGATCCAAACTACACGGTGTGCAGAATTATTAGGCAAATGAGTATTTTGATCACATTATACTTTTATATATGTTGTCCTACTCCAAGCTGTATAAGCTTGAGAGTCAACTACCAATTAAGTAAATCAGGTAATGTGCATCTCTGTTATGAGGAGGGGTGTGGTGTAATTACATCAACACCCTATATAAGGTGTGCTTAATTATTAAGCAAATGCCTTTCCTTAGGCAAAGGGGGTCAGAAGAGAGATTTGACTAACTCTGAAATGTCCAAAATTGTAAGATGTCTTGCAGAGGGATGCAGCAGTCTTGAAATTGCCAAATGTTTGAAGCGTGATCACTGAACAATCAAGCGTTTCATGGCAAATAGCCAACAGGGTCTCAAGAAGCGTGTTGGGCAAAAAGGGCACAACATAACTGCCCATGAATTAAGGAAAATAAAGAGTGAGGCTGCAAAGATGCCATTTGCCACCAGTTTTGCCATATTTCAGAGCTGCAACATTACTGGAGTATCAAAAAGCACAAGCTGTGCCATACTCAGGGACATGGCCAAGATAAGGAAGGCTGAAAAATGACCACCTTTGAACAAGAAACATAAGATAAAACGTCAAGACTGGGCCAAGAAATATCTTAAGACTGATTTTTCAAAGGTTTTATGGACTGATGAAATGAGAGTGACTCTTGATGGGCCAGATGGATGGGCCAGAGGCTGGATCAGTAAAGGGCAGAGAGCTCCACTCCGACTCAGACGCCAGCAAGGTGGAGGGGGGGTACTAGTATGGGCTGGTATCATCAAAGATGAACTTGTGGGACCTTTTTTGGTTGAGGATGGAGTGAAGCTCAACTTCCAGACCTACTGCCAGTTTCTGGAAGACAACTTCTTCAAGCAGTGGTACAAGAAGAAGTCGGTATCGTTCAAGAAAAACATGACTTTCATGCAGGACAATGCTCCATCACATACATCTAACTACTCCACAGCGTGGCTGGCCAGTAAAGGTCTGAAAGAAGAAAAAATAATGACATGGCCCCTTGTTCACCTAATCTGAACCCCATAGAGAACCTGTGGTCCCTCCTAAAATGTGAGATCTACAGGGAGGGAAAACCATACACCTCTCGGAACAGTGTCTGGGAGGCTGTGGTGGCTGCTGCATGCAATATTGATCGTAAACAGATCAAGTAACTGACAGATTCTATGGATGGAAGGCTGTTGAGTGTCATCATAAAGAAAGGTGGCAATATTGGTCACTAATTTTTTTTGTGTTTTGTTTTTGCATGTCAGAAATGTTTTTCTTCTAATTTTTGTGCAGTTATATTAGTTTACCTGGTGAAAATAAACAAGTGAGATGGGAATATATTTGATTTTTATTAAGATAGCCAAATCTAAAAAAAAACCCACTCCACCGTCCAAAAATATTAAGCTCTGATATTTATGAGTCTTTTGGGTTGACTGAGAACATAGTTGTTGATCAATAATAAAAATAATCCTCTAAAATACAACTTGCCTAATAATTCTGCACACACGGTAGCAAGTGCATCACAGTGTAGCACAGAGTAGCTGATTTAATCTGCCTCTCTAAAATGAGATGCTGAACTCTGTAGTGACAATTGTTTGGTTTTCCTAGGGGTCTGCCTCTTTCCCTAGCAGTCATGCAAAAAATAGTAATGGCGGTCTAATTAGGAGCGCTCTAAGGAACAAGCAGACATGTAAGATGTTTTCATAAATGTCAAACCTTTTATTAACTTCTTAGCTCCCCTCACAGCTCCACTACGCGTTTCAACTGCATACAAACAGTCTTCATCAGGTGGTGTAAGGGGGTACACTGGACATTGGCATTATATAGATAGCAGTTACTCATGATTGGTCTTTTGTTAAACAATGCTTTGCTTCCAACTGGCTGGTTCACAATTATTCAATTACCCCTTCCTTTATACAACAAAGAACAATCTCCTGTTCACCTCCACCTGCAGAGCCGCACACCAGATATAAGGCTGCTCTGTGTTTAAAGCATTTTTTTTTTTTTTTTTTAATTATAAACCAATCTCTTGTTTACCTATAGAGGGCACACTATAGGTAAACAAGAGATTGGTTTATAATTAAAAAAAAAAAAAAAAATGCTTTAAACACAGAGCAGCCTTATATCTGGTGTGCGGCTCTGCAGGTGGAGGTGAACAGGAGATTGTTCTTTGTTGTATAAAGGAAGGGGTAATTGAATAATTGTGAACCAGCCAGTTGGAAGCAAAGCATTGTTTAACAAAAGACCAATCATGAGTAACTGCTATCTATATAATGCCAATGTCCAGTGTACCCCCTTACACCACCTGAGATGAGACTGTTTGTATGCAGTTGAAACGCGTAGTGGAGCTGTGAGGGGAGCTAAGAAGTTAATAAAAGGTTTGACATTTATAAAAACATCTTACATGTCTGCTTGTTCCTTAGAGCGCTTCTAATTAGACCGCCATTACTATTTTTTGCATGAAAACTACTCCCTTTTTGAGGGACTGGCGGCTGGAGCAGCTCAGGAACAGCACAAACAATCTGCCTTGAACAGGAGAGAGGAGAGCGGAGAGGCATTGCATATACCGCCGGCGGCGGAGGCTGTTTAAACCGGGTTGTGCAGGAATTGCACAACCCGATAAGGTGAGTGGCCACCTATCCACGCCACTTAGACGTTTTTAATAAGGGGATCCTACACATTTGCGCCCCTTTTCCTTTTTGTTTTACATCTTTCCCTAGCAGGACTGAGTCAGACAAAATTAATTACTACAATATTACAATTTGCACAGCCTTGTTGCCAAGCTCCTTTTATTAACCCTTCCATGTGGCGGTGGACTGCAAAAGTAACGTCACTCACACATCCAGTTCTTCATGGCAAAAGTTAACAAGTGGTTTGCCAAGGTAGTAGATACAGTGATTATTGAAACCTGATATATTTGTAGGAGACATGATGAATACAAATAACTTTATTTAGGTCAAGTCAATGCTGCCATGGTCTCCCATTGAGATTCCCATTGGGTCTCTCATGAGATCTCCCATCCAGCCCGTGACCAAGGCTCTCACTGCTTAGCTTCAAGAGTCTGTCAAGGGCATGCACAATGGGTTTACAATGGCTGCTGACATGTTGGCTTCCCATCTGTGGGACTTTTGTATAGGCATACATCAGTAAAAGTCAGTTTTAATTACAGTCAATGGCTTCTACCCTTACCAGCCCTTTGGCCTGTCAAAAGTCAATGCAGCCATGGACTCCCATTGAGATTCTCATTGGGTCACCCATAGAGACTTCCATTGGGTCTCTCATGAGGTCTCCCATCCAGCCCGTGACCAAGGCTCTCACTGCTTAGCTTCAACAGTCTGTCAAGGACATGCACAATGGGTTTACAATGGCTGCTGACATGCTGGTTTCCCATCTGTGGGACTTTTGTATAGGCATACATTAGTAAAAGTCAGTTTTAATTACAGTCAATGGCTTCTACTCTTACCAGCCCTTTGGGCTGTCAAAAGTCAATGCAGCCATGGACTCCCATTGAGATTCCCATTGGGACACCCATTGAGACTCCTGTAGGGTCCCTCATGAGGTCTCCCATCCAGCCCGTGACCAAGGCTCTCACTGCTTAGCTTTAACAGTCTGTCAAGGGCATGCACAATGGGTTTACAATGGCTGCTGACATGCTGGCTTCCCATCTGTGGGACTTTTGAAGAGCAATACATTAGTAAAAGTCAGTTTCAATTACAGTCAATGGCTTCTACTCTTACCAGCCCGTTGGGCTGTCAAAAGTCAATGCAGCCATGGTCTCCCATTGAGATTCCCATTGGGTCTCTCATGAGGTCTCCCATCCAGCCCGTGACCAAGGCTCTCACTGCTTAGCTTTAACAGTCTGTCAAGGGCATGCACAATGGGTTTACAATGGCTGCTGACATGCTAGCTTCCCATCTGTGGGACTTTTATATAGGCATACATTAGTCAAAGTCAGTTTTAATTACAGTCAATGGCTTCTACTCTTACCAGTCCTTTGGGCTGTCAAAAGTCAATGCAGCCATGGTCTCCCATTGGGTCTCTCATAAGGTCTCCCACCCAGCCCGTGATTAAGGCTCTCACTGCTTAGCTTCAAGAGTCTGTCAATGGCATGCACAATGGGTTGACAATGGCTCCTGACATGCTGGCTTCCCATCTGTGGGACTTTTGTATAGGCATACATTAGTAAAAGTCAGTTTTAATTACAGTCAATGGCTTCTACTCTTACCAGCCCTTTGGCATGTCAAAAGTCAATGCAGCCATGGACTCCCATTGGGTCACCCATTGTGACTCTCATTGGGTCTCTCATGAGGTCTCCCATCCAGCCCGGGACCAAGGCTCTCACTGCTTAGCTTCAACAGTCTGTCAAGGGCATGCACAATGGGTTTACAATGGCTGCTGACATGCTGGCTTCCCATCTGTGGGACTTTTGAAGAGCAATACATTAGTAAAAGTCAGTTTTAATTACAGTCAATGGCTTCTACTCTTACCAGCCCTTTGGCCTGTCAAAAGTCAATGCAGCCATGATCTCCTATTGAGATTCCCATTGGGTCTTTCATGAGGTCTCCCATCCAGCCCGTGACCAAGGCTCTCACTGCTTAGCTTCAAGAGTTTGTCAAGGGCATGCCCAATGGGTTGACAATGGCTGCTGGCACGCTGGCTTCCCATCTGTGGGACTTTTGTATAGGCATACATTAGTAAAAGTCAGTTTTAATTACAGTCAATGACTTCTACTCTTACCAGCCCTTTGGCCTGTCAGAAGTCAATGAAGCCATGGACTCCCATTGAGATTCCCATTGGGTCACCCATTGAGATTTCCATTGGGTCTCTCATGAGGTCTCCCACCCAGCCCGTGACCAAGGCTCTCACTGCTTAGCTTCAAGAGACTGTCAAGGGCATGCACAATGGGTTGACAATGGCTGCTGACATGCTGGCTTCCCATCTGTGGGACTTTTGTATAGGCATACATTAGTAAAAGTCAGTTTTAATTACAGTCAATGGCTTCTACTCTTACCAGCCCTTTGGCCTGTCAAAAGTCAAAGCAGCCATGGACTCCCATTGGGTCACCCATAGAGACTTCCATTGGGTCTCTCATTAGGTCTCCCATCCAGCCCGTCACCAAGGCTCTCACTGCTTAGCTTCAAGAGTCTGTCAAGGGCATGCACAATGGGTTGACAATGGCTGCTGACTTGCTGGCTTTGCATCTGTGGGACTTTTGTATAAGCATACATTAGTAAAAGTCAGTTTTAATTACAGTCAATGGCTTCTACTCTTACCAGCCCTTTGGCCTGTCAAAAGTCAATGCAGCCATGTACTCCCATTGAGATTCCCATTGGGTCACCCATTGAGACTCTCATTGGGTCTCTCAGGAGGTCTCCCATCCAGCCCGTGACCAAGGCTCTCACTGCTTAGCTTCAACAGTCTGTAAAGGGCATGCACAATGGGTTTACAATGGCTGCTGACATGCTGGCTTCCCATCTGTGGGACTTTTGAAGAGCAATACATTAGTAAAAGTCAGTTTTAATTACAGTCAATGGCTTCTACTCTCACCAGCCCTTTGGCCTGTTAAAAGTCAATGCAGCCATGGTCTCCTATTGAAATTCCCATTGGGTCTCTCATGAGGTCTCCCATCCAGCCCGTGACCAAGGCTCTCAATGCTTAACTTCAACAGTCTGTCAAGGGCATGGACAATTTGTTTACAATGGCTGCTGACATGCTGGCTTCCCATCTGTGGGACTTTTGAAGAGCAATACATTAGTAAAAGTCAGTTTTAATTACAGTCAATGGATTCTACTCTTACCAGCCCTTTGGCCTGTCGAAAGTCAATGCAACCATGGTCTCCCATTGAGATTCCCATTGGGTCTCTCATGAGGTCTCCCATCCAGCCCGTGACCAAGGCTCTCACAGCTTAGCTTCAAGAGTCTGTCAAGGGCATGCACAATGGGTTTACAATGGCTGCTGACATGCTGGCTTCCCATCTGTGGGACTTTTGTATAGGCATACATTAGTAAAAGTCAGTTTTAATTACAGTCAATGGCTTCAACACTTACCAGCCCTTTGGGCTGTCAAAAGTCAATGCAGCCATGGTCTCCTATTGAGATTCTCATTGGGTCACCCTTAGAGACTTCCATTGGGTCTCTCATCTTGACCATGACCAAGGCTCTTACTGCTTAGCTTCAAGATTCTGTCAGGGGCATGCACAATGGGTTGACAATGGCTGCTGACATGCTGGCTTCCCATCTGTGGGACTTTTGTATAGGCATACATTAGTAAAAGTCAGTTTTAATTACAGTCAATGGCTTCTACTCTTACCAGCCCTTTGGCCTGTCAAAAGTCAATGCAGCCATGGACTCCCTTTGAGATTCCCATTGGGTCACCCATTGGGTCACCCATTGAGACTCTCATTGGGTCTCTCATGAGGACTCCCATCCAGCCCGTGACCAAGGCTCTCACTGCTTAGCTTCAACAGTCTGTCAAAGGCATGCACAATGGGTTTACAATGGCTGCTGACATGCTGGCTTCCCATCTGTGGGACTTTTGAAGAGCAATACATTAGTAAAAGTCAGTTTTAATTACAGTCAATGGCTTTTACTCTTACCAGCCCCTTGGCCTGTCAAAAATCAATGCAGCCATGGTCTCCTAATGAGACTCCCATGGGGTCACCCTTAGAGACTTCCATTGGGTCTCTCATCTTGCCCATGACCAAGGCTCTTACTGCTTAGCTTCAAGATTCTGTCAGGGGCATGCACAATGGGTTGACAATGGCTGCTGACATGCCGGCTTCCCATCTGTGGGACTTTTGTATAGGCATACATTAGTAAAAGTCAGTTTTAATTACAGTCAATGGCTTCTACTCTTACCAGCCCTTTGGCCTGTCAAAAGTCAATGCAGCCATGGACTTTCTTTGAGATTCCCATTGGGTCACCCATTGGGTCACCCATTGAGACTCTCATTGGGTCTCTCATGAGGACTCCCATCCAGCCCGTGACCAAGGCTCTCACTGCTTAGCTTCAACAGTCTGTCAACGGCATGCACAATGGGTTTACAATGGCTGCTGACATGCTGGCTTCCCATCTGTGGGACTTTTGTATAGGCATACATTAGTAAAAGTCAGTTTTAATCACAGTCAATGGCTTCTACTCTTACCAGCCCTTTGGCCTGTCAGAAGTCAATGCAGCCATGGACTCCCATTGAGATTCCCTTTGAGATTCCCATTGGGTCACCCATTGAGACTCTCATTGGGTCTCTCATGAGGACTCCCATCCAGCCCGTGACCAAAGCTCTCACTGCTTAGCTTCAACAGTCTGTCAAGGGCATGCACAATGGTTTCACAATGGCTGCTGACATGCTGGCTTCCCATCTGTGGGACTTTTGTATAGGCATACATTAGTAAAAGTCAGTTTTAATTACTGTCAATGGCTTCTAACTGTTACCAGCCCTTTGGCCTGTCAAATGTCAATGCAGCCATGGTCTCCTATTGAGATTCCCATTGGGTCTCTCATGAGGTCTCCCATCCAACCCGTGACCAAGGCTCTCACTGCTTAGCTTCATGAGTCTGTCAAGGGCATGCACAATGGGTTTTCAATGGCTGCTGACATGCTGGCTTCCCATCTGTGGGACTTTTGTAAAGGCATACATTAGTAAAAGTCAGTTTTAATTACAGTCAATGGCTTCTACTCTTACCAGCCTTTTGGCCTGTCAAAAGTCAATGCAGCCATGGACGCCTATTGAAATTCCTATTGGGTCACCCATAGAGACTTCCATTGGGTCTCTCATTAGGTCTCCCATCCAGCCCGTGACCAAGGTTCTCACTGCTTAGCTTCAACAGTCTGTCAATGGCATGCACAATGGGTTTACAATGGCTGCTGACATGCTGGCTTCCCATCTGTGGGACTTTTGAAGAGCAATACATTAGTAAAAGTCAGTTTTAATTACAGTCAATGGCTTCTACTCTTACCAGCCCTTTGGGCTGTCAAAAGTCAATGAAGCCATGGTCTCCCATTGAGATTTCCATGGGTCTCTCATGAGGTCTCCCATCCAGCCCATGACCAAGGCTCTCACTGCTTAGCTTCAACAGTCTGTTAAGGGCATGCACAGTGGGTTGACATGGCTGCTGACATGCTGGCTTCCCATCTGTGGGACTTTTGAAGAGCAATACATTAGTAAAAGTCAGTTTCAATTACAGTCAATGGCTTCTACTCTTACCAGCCCTTTCGCCTGTCAAAAGTCAATGCAGCCATGGACTCCCATTCAGATTCCCATTGGGTCTCTCATGAGGTCTCCCATCCAGCCCGTGACCAAGGCTCTCACTGCTTAGCTTTAAGAGTCTGTTAAGGGCATACACAATGGGTTGACAATGACTGCTGACATGCTGGCTTCCCATCTGTGGGACTTTTGTATAGGCATACATTAGTAAAAGTCAGTTTCAATTACAGTCAATGGCTTCTACTCTTACCAGCCGTTTGGCCTGTCAAAAGGCAATGCAGCCATGGACTTCCATTGGGTCACCCATAGAGACTTCCATTGGGTCTCTCATGAGATCTCCCATCCAGCCCGTGACCAAGGCTCTCACTGCTTAGCTTCAAGAGTCTGTCAAGAGCATACACAATGGGTTGACAATGGCTGCTGACATGCTGGCGTCCCATCTGTGGGACTTTTGTATAGGCATACATTTGTAAAAGTCAGTTTTAATTACAGTCAATGGCTTCTACACTTACCAGCCCTTTGGGCTGTCAATAGTCAATGCAGCCATGGACTCCCATTGGGTCACTCATAGAGACTTCCATTGGGTCTCTCATGAGGTCTCCCATCCAGCCCGTGACCAAGGCTCTCACTGCTTAGCTTCAACTGTCTGTTAAGGGCATGCACAATGGGTTTACAATGGCTGCTGACATGCTGCCTTCCCATCTGTGGGACTTTTGTATATGCATACATTAGTAAAAGTCCGTTTTAATTACAGTCAATGGCTTCTACACTTACCAGCCCTTTGGGCTGTCAAAAGTCAATGCAGCCATGAAGTCCCTTTGAGATTCCCATTGGGTCTCTCATGAGGTCTCCCATCTAGCTCGTGACCAAGGCTCTCACTGCTTAGCTTCAAGAGTCTGTCAAGGGTATGCACAATGGGTTGACAATGGCTGCTGACATGCTGGTTTCCCGTCTGTGGGACTTTTGTATAGGCATACATTAGTTAAAGTCAGTTTTAATTACAGTCAATGGCTTCTATTCTTACCAGCCCTTTGGCCTGTCAAAAGTCAATGCAGCCATGGACTCCCATTGAGATTCTCATTGGTTCACCCATTGAGACTTCCATTGGGTCTCTCATGAGGTCTCCCATCCAGCCCGTGACCAAGGCTCTCACTGCTTAGCTTCAAGAGTCTGTCAAGGGCATGCACAATGGGTTGACAATTGCTGCTGACATGCTGGCTACCCATCTGTGGGACTTTTGAAGAGTAATACATTAGTAAAAGTGAGTTTTAATTACAGTCAATGGCTTCTACTCTTACCAGCCCTTTGGCCTGTCAAAAGTCAATGCAGCCATGGTCTCCCATTGAGATTCCCATTGGGTCTCTCATGAGGTCTCCCATCCAGCCCGTGACCAAGGCTCTCACTGCTTAGCTTCAACAGTCTGTCAAGGGCATGCACAATGGGTTTACAATGGCTGCTGACATGCTGGCTTCCCATCTGTGGGACTTTTGAAGAGCAATACATTACTAAAAGTCAGTTTTAATTACAGTCAATGGCTTCTACTCTTACCAGCCCTTTGGCCTGTCAAAAGTCAGTGCAGCCATGGTCTCCCATTGAGATTCCCATTGGGTCTCTCATGAGGTCTCCCATCCAGCCCGTGACCAAGGCTCTCACTGTTTAGCTTCAAGAGTCTGTCAAGGGCATGCACAATGGGTTTACAATGGCTGCTGACATGCTGGCTTCCCATCTGTGGGACTTTTGAAGAGCAATACATTAGTAAAAGTCAGTTTTAACTACAGTCAATGGCTTCTACTCTTACCAGCATTTTGGCCTGTCAAAAGTCAAAGTAGCCATGGACTCCCATTGAGATTCTCATAGGTTCACCTATTGAGACTTCCATTGGGTCTCTCATGAGGTCTCCCATCCAGCCCGTGACCAAGGCTCTCACTGCTTAGCTTCAAGAGTCTGAGAAGGGCATGCACAATGGGTTGACAATGGCTGCTGACATGCTGGCTACCCATCCGTGGGACTTTTGAAGGGTAATACATTAGTAAAAGTCAGTTTTAATTACAGTCAATGGCTTCTACTCTTACCAGCCCCTTGGCCTGTGAAAAGTCAATGCAGCCATGGTCTCCCATTGAGATTCCCATTGGGTCTCTCATCCAGCCCGTGACCAAGGCTCTCACTGCTTAGCTTCAACAGTTTGACAAGGGCATGCACAATGGGTTTACAATGGCTGCTGACATGCTGGCTTCCCATCTGTGGGACTTTTGAAGAGCAATACATTAGTAAAAGTCAGTTTTAATTACAGTCAATGGCTTCTACTCTTACCAGCCCTTTGGCCTGTCAAAAGTCAATTCAGCCATGGTCTCCCATTGAGATTCCCATTGGGTCTCTCATGAGGTCTCCCATCCAGCCCGTGACCAAGGCTCTCACTGCTTAGCTTCAAGAGTCTGTCAAGGGCATGCACAATGAGTTGACAATGGCTGCTGACATGCTGGCTTCCCATCTGTGGGACTTTTGGATAGGCATACATTAGTAAAAGTCAGTTTTAATCACAGTCAATGGCTTCTACTCTTACCAGCCATTTGGCCTGTCCAAAGTCAATGCAGCCATGGACTCACATTGAGATTCCCATTGGGTCAACCATTGAGACTTCCATTGGGTCTCTCATGAGGTCTCCCATCCAGCCCGAGACCAAGGCTCTCACTGCATAGCTTCAAGAGTCTGTCAAGGGCATGCACAATGGGTTTACAATGGCTGCTGACATTCTGGCTTCCCATCTGTGGGACTTTTGAAGAGCAATACATTAGTAAAAGTCAGTTTTAATTACAGTCAATGGCTTCTACTCTTACAAGCCCTTTGGCCTGTCAAAAGTCAATGCAGCCATGGACTCCTATTGAGATTCCCATTGGGTCACTCATGGAGACTTCCATATGGTCTCTCATGAGGTCTCCCATCCAGCCCATGCCCTAGGCTCTCACTGCTTAGCTTCAAGAGTCTGTCAAGGGCATGCACAATGGGTTTACAATGGCTGCT
The DNA here is from genome assembly GCA_033576535.1 of Allobates femoralis. NCBI lineage: Eukaryota > Metazoa > Chordata > Amphibia > Anura > Aromobatidae > Allobates > Allobates femoralis. The sequence goes on along the minus strand of JARQOC010000009.1, from coordinate 112,682,427 downwards.
GACATGCTGGCTTCCCATCTGTGGGACTTTTGTATAGGCATACATTAGTAAAAGTCAGTTTTAATTACAGTCAATGGCTTCTACTCTTACCAGCCCTTTGGGCTGTCAAAAGTCAATGCAGCCATGGTCTCCCATTAAGATTCCCATTGGGTCTCTCATGAGGTCTCCCATCCAGCCCGTGGCCAAGGCTCTCACTGCTTAGCTTCAAGAGTCTGTCAATGGCATGCACAATGGGTTTACAATAGCTGCTGACATGCTGGTTTCCCATCTGTGGGACTTTTGAAGAGCAATACATTAGTAAAAGTCAGTTTTAAATACAGTCAATGGCTTCTACTCTTACCAGCCCTTTGGGCTGTCAAAAGTCAATGCAGCCATGGTCTCCCATTAAAATTCCCATTGGGTCTCTCATGAGGTCTCCCATCCAGCCCGTGACCAAGGCTCTCACCGCTTAGCTTCAAGAGTCTGTCGAGAGCATGCACAATGGGTTGACAATGGCTGCTGACATGCTGGTTTCCCATCTGTGGGACTTTTGTATAGGCATACATTAGAAAAAGTCAGTTTTAATTACAGTCAATGGCTTCTACTCTTACCAGCCCTTTGGCCTGTCAAAAGTCAATGCAGCCATGGTCTCCCATTGAGATTCCCATTGGGTCTCTCATGGGGTCTCCCATCCAGCCCGTGACCCAGGCTCTCACCGCTTAGCTTCAAGAGTCTGTCAAGGGCATGCACAATGGGTTTACAATGGCTGCTGACATGCTGGCTTCCCATCTGTGGGACTTTTGTATAGACACACATTAGTAAAAGTCAGTTTTAATTACAGTCAATGGCTTCTACTCTTACCAGCCCTTTGGCCTGTCAAAAGTCAATTCAGCCATGGACTCCCATTGAGATTCCCATTGGGTCACCCAAAGAGACTTCCATTGGGTCTCTCATGAGGTCTCCCATCCAGCCCGTGACCAAGGCTCACACTGCTTAGCTTCAAGAGTCTGTCAAGGGCATGCACAATGGGTTGACAATGACTGCAGACATGCTGGCTTCCCATCTATCGGACTTTTGTATAGGCATACATTAGTTAAAGTCAGTTTTAATTACAGTCAATGGCTTCTACTCTTACCAGCCTTTTGGCCTGTCAAAAGTCAATGCAGCCATGGTGTCACGGGTGGCACGGATGACAGGGTGGAGGCCACGCGCAGACGATCCCAGCGTTTGGCCCATCAGCCATAATGGTGGAGGATGGTCCGTCTCTTTCAGGGGCATTTACCTTCTGTGTTGATGGAGAGAAGGTGTGATGAGATCTCTCTATTATGGGGAGACGGCTGTGGAGGTCTTGCGCTCGGTCTGGTTTTATCCACCAATGTTGTAGGTCACTAGGACCCAGCAGACTCCTTCCACCTTTATAAGGAGGTTCATTACCCTTCCTCGGTGCAGGTGATAGTTCCTTGTGCACACTTTATCCTTGCTCCAGCAGAAGCTGAGATTGTGGAGGTTGCTGTGTTCTGCTGTCAGATAAGTGTTTCCTTTTCCCAAATGTCTGTCTTCCCTGGTGTTTGTCTTTAGTTGATAGTGGAGGGGTCTAGTGAACCTCTCCATCTGATCCTTAGATAGGATAGATCTAGGATCAGAGAGGGACGAGGTTCGTGGTCGGCGACAGTTGAGGAGACTGTATAGGGACGTTAGGGCAGACAGGGTCAGCTCTAGGAAGTCTAGGGGTCACCGTCTCCTTCTTGTGCCCTTAGCATTAGGGACTCCTGATTCCCCCCCCCCCCCGTCGTTATCCTACGCTGGGTGTCTTCCCCACTCCCAGCTTGACATTATCACCTGCCATAACTGTAAGTGAAGGAAGGGGAGGATTTGATTTTCCTTCCTTTCCTTATGGATCCTGTGTCTGCTTTGGCCCAGCAGCTGCAGACCTTGTCTTTGGAGGTTGCGGACCTTCGGTCGGCTCTGCAGGGACCACAACCGCAAAATGGTGTCTTGGGGAATCAAGCAGTGGGTCCGGCCAGACCGGAACCTAAGGTTGCCCTCCCTGACAGGTTTTCAGGAGGCAGAGACAAATTTACTGTGTTCAAAGAGACCTGTAAATTATACTTTAGGCTTAAGCCGTATTCCACTGGTGATGAGCAGCAGCGGGTAGGAATTATTATATCATTGCTGCAGGGGGATCCCCAATCCTGGGCTTTCTCTCTGCCACAGGACTCTACTTGTCTCCAGTCTGTGGATGGATTTTTTGATGCCTTAGGCCTCATATATGATGACCCTGACCGTGTCTCTTTGGCTGAATCCAAATTGCGCCATCTCCACCAGGGGACTCGGTCGGCGGAATCATATTGTTCTGAGTTCCGCAGGTGGGCTATGGACACAAAGTGGAACGATCCGGCTCTCAGGAGTCATTTTTGCCAGGGTCTTTCAGAAAGACTGAAGGATGCCCTGGCAGTGTATGAGACCCCCCCGTCCCTGGGGGCAGCTATGTCGTTGGCTATTCGCATGGATAGACGCCTCCAGGAGCGGAGGGGTAGACCTCCTGCAACTGGGAGCCCTTCTCATGGTGGTTCCTTGTTGCCGGGTGGTCACTCGGAGGGCGAGTCATTTCTCCCGAGGGGGGAGGAACCTATGCAGCTTGGAGGAGCGGCGGCCTCGAGGCTCTCCTCCGGTGCCTCCCGGGGCAGGGGGAAGGGGGTCTGTTTTTTCTGTGGGAAAGGAGACTATTTTAGCGGGGCTTGTCCCTACGCTCCTAAACGGACTAGGGTGCCGGGACCTCATGTGACTATGGGGGGGGTGGAGGTGGTCGAGCGGGAGGTGTGTGTATCCTCCGTTTGTACTTCCCATTTTCTCCTGAGTGCAGAGGTGGCGCTAGAGAGCAAAACGGAAGGCATTTCTGTGTTTGTGGATAGTGGTGCGGGGATCTGCATGGTGGATGCTCGTTTTGTACACGCTCATGGGCTTAACCGCTGTTTATTGTCTCGCCCCATCCGTATCTATGCCATCGACTCAGCCCCTCTTGCTCAGGGTAGTCTCACACATATCGTACATAACATTAAGTTAACGGTTGGATCCCAACATCAGGAGACGTTATCTTGCTATGTCTTAGACGGTCTCCCCGCTCCCATTGTCCTGGGCTTGCCATGGTTGATTAAACATAATCCCGTAGTGGATTGGCAGTCCAGGGACATTGTGGAATGGAGTGATTTTTGTTCAGAGAATTGTTTGGCTACATCCCTTTCGGTGGTATCTGCTGAATCTCTGCCCCCATTCCTATCGGAGTATGAGGATGTGTTCTCAGAGAAGGGGTGCCGAGACTTGCCCCCTCATCGGGCATATGATTGCCCTATCAACCTCGTTCCCGGAGCTAAACTGCCCAAAGCTAGGATGTTTACTATATCTGGACCCGAAAGACAAGCAATGAAGGATTTCATTTCTGAAAGTCTGGAGACGGGACACATTAGGCCCTCCACGTCGCCGGTTGCGGCTGGTTTCTTTTTTGTGAAAAAAAAAGATGGGGGCCTCCGTCCTTGTTTGGATTTTCGGGAATTGAATCGGATTACTGTCCGTGATCCATACCCCCTCCCTCTGATCCCTGATTTATTTAGTCAGGTTGTGGGTGCCAAATGGTTCTCCAAGTTGGATTTGAGGGGGGCTTACAACCTGATTAGGGTCAGAGAGGGGGATGAATGGAAAACTGCGTTTAATACCCCGGACGGCCATTTTGAAAGTCTCGTAATGCCGTTCGGGCTCACTAACGCCCCGGCGGTTTTCCAACATTTTGTCAATGATATTTTCCATCATTTGGTGGGTAGATTTGTAGTTGTTTACTTGGACGATATCTTGATCTATTCTCCCGATATGGAGACGCATCAGTCCCATGTCAAACAGGTGTTGCAGGTCTTACGGGACAACAAACTGTATGCTAAACTCGAGAAATGTGTTTTCGCCGTTCAGGAGGTTCGTTTTTTGGGGTACCTCTTGTCACCGTTGGGTTTCCGGATGGATCCGGAAAAGGTCCGGGCGGTGCTAGATTGGGAACAGCCGGACAATCTACGGGCATTGCAACGCTTTTTGGGGTTTACCAATTTTTACCGTAAATTTATTAAGAACTATTCGGTACTGGTGACGCCTCTTACGGACATGACTAGGAAGGGGACGGATTTTTCTGAGTGGTCTGATTCTGCTCGCCAGGCTTTTTCCTCCCTGAAGCGTTGTTTTGCTTCCGCGCCTGTTCTTTGTCAGCCCGATCTTTCTCAGCCCTTCATTGTGGAAGTGGATGCGTCTGAGGTGGGGGTGGGGGCTGTGTTGTCGCAGGGCCCTTCGCCTGGGAGATGGGTGCCCTGTGCGTTCTTCTCCAAGAAGTTGTCTTCGGCCGAGAGGAATTATGATGTGGGTAATAGGGAGCTGTTGGCTATTAAGTTGGCTTTTGAGGAATGGCGGCACTGGCTGGAGGGGGCTGTCCATCCCGTCACGGTTATTACCGACCATAAGAACCTGTCTTACCTTGAGTCCGCCAGGCGTCTCAATCCCCGGCAGGCCAGGTGGTCTTTGTTTTTCACGAGATTTAATTTTACCGTCACCTACCGTCCGGGGGTTCAGAATGTGAAGGCGGATGCATTATCGCGTAGTTTTCCGGGTGGTAGTACTCATGAGAGTCCCGTCCCCATCTTGCAGGAGGGGGTGGTTGTTTCTGCTCTTTGCCCTGATCTGGAGGGGGAGGTGTTGAAGGTTCAGGGGGACGCCCCTGCCTCCTGCCCTTCTGGGAGGCTTTTTGTGCCGTTCTCTTTGCGCCTCAGGGTGCTGTCAGAGCATCACGACTCTGTACTGGCGGGGCATCCGGGCGGTAGGGCCACTTTCGATCTCTTGTCTCGTCGCTTTTGGTGGCCGGGGTTGAGGAAGGACGTAGCGGAATTCGTATCCGCCTGTGGTGTGTGTGCACGTGCTAAGGTTCCGCATACCCGTCCGTCTGGGTCTCTCGTGCCATTGTCTATTCCTGAGAGGCCATGAACACATTTGTCAATGGATTTTATCACCGATCTTCCGGCGTCTGCGGGCAAGACGGTGGTACTGGTAGTAGTAGATAGATTCAGTAAGATGGTTCGCTTTGTGGCACTGCCCGCACTTCCTAATGCTCGGACTCTGGCAAAGGTGTTCGTAAGTGAGATTGTGAAACTTCATGGGGTTCCCTCCGATGTGGTTTCTGATCGCGGTACTCAGTTCGTCTCCAAATTTTGGAAGGCTTTTTGTACACGTTTGGGGATAACGTTGTCCTTTTCTTCTGCTTTTCATCCTCAGTCTAATGGTCAAACCGAACGTGTGAATCAGAATTTGGAGACTTACCTGAGGTGTTTTGTCTCTGACCATCAGGAGACTTGGGCAAATTATTTGCCCTTGGCCGAATTCGCCCTTAATAATCGTCTTCAGGAGTCCACTGGCAAGTCACCGTTCTTCGGTGCATATGGGTTTCATCCTCAGTTTGGTACTTTTAGCGGTACGAGTCCTTCCGGAGTTCCGGAGGAGGACCGTTTTACCTCGTCCCTCTCCTCGGTTTGGCGGGGTGTACAGCGTAGCTTGAAGCTCTTAGGTGACAGGTACAAACGTATGGCTGACAGGAAGCGTGCGCCAGGTCCGGACCTATGTGTGAATGACTACGTGTGGTTGTCTACCAAGAATGTGAAGTTGAAGGTGCCCTCTTGGAAGTTGGGGCCCAGGTTTATTGGCCCCTATAGGATAACCGCCGTTATCAATCCCGTGGCGTTTCGTCTTGCGTTGCCTCCTGCTCTTAAGATTCACGATGTGTTTCACAGGTCGCTCCTCAAGCCGTATGTGCCGTCGTCTAACCCATCTCCTTTGCCTCCTGAGCCCATCTGTGTGGCGGGGAATCTGGAATTCGAGATCTCGAGGGTGGTTGATTCTCGCATGTTGCGCCGTTCTCTTCAGTATTTGGTGCACTGGAGGGGGTACGGTCCTGAGGAGCGGATGTGGGTGCCGGCGTCGGAGGTGTCCGCCGCAAGGCTGGTCCGCGCTTTTCACCGTTCCCATCCGGAGAAGCCTGGTCCTGAGTGTCCGGGGGCCACTCGTAGGAGGGGGGGTACTGTCACGGGTGGCACGGATGACAGGGTGGAGGCCACGCGCAGACGATCCCAGCGTTTGGCCCATCAGCCATAATGGTGGAGGATGGTCCGTCTCTTTCAGGGGCATTTACCTTCTGTGTTGATGGAGAGAAGGTGTGATGAGATCTCTCTATTATGGGGAGACGGCTGTGGAGGTCTTGCGCTCGGTCTGGTTTTATCCACCAATGTTGTAGGTCACTAGGACCCAGCAGACTCCTTCCACCTTTATAAGGAGGTTCATTACCCTTCCTCGGTGCAGGTGATAGTTCCTTGTGCACACTTTATCCTTGCTCCAGCAGAAGCTGAGATTGTGGAGGTTGCTGTGTTCTGCTGTCAGATAAGTGTTTCCTTTTCCCAAATGTCTGTCTTCCCTGGTGTTTGTCTTTAGTTGATAGTGGAGGGGTCTAGTGAACCTCTCCATCTGATCCTTAGATAGGATAGATCTAGGATCAGAGAGGGACGAGGTTCGTGGTCGGCGACAGTTGAGGAGACTGTATAGGGACGTTAGGGCAGACAGGGTCAGCTCTAGGAAGTCTAGGGGTCACCGTCTCCTTCTTGTGCCCTTAGCATTAGGGACTCCTGATTCCCCCCCCGTCGTTATCCTACGCTGTGTGTCTTCCCCACTCCCAGCGTGACACATGGACTCCCATTGGGTCACCCATTGAGACTCCCATTGGGTCTCTCATGAGGTCTCCCATCCAGCCCGTGACAAAGGCTCTCACTGCTTAGCTTTAACAGTCTGTCAAGGGCATGCACAATGGGTTTACAATGGCTGCTGACATGCTAGCTTCCCATCTGTGGGACTTTTGAAGAGCAATACATTAGTAAAAGTCAGTTTTAATTACAGTCAATGGCGTCTACTCTTACCAGCCCTTTGGCCTGTCAAAAGTCAATTCAGCCATGGACTCCCATTGGGTCACTCATAGAGACTTCCTTTGGGTCTCTCATGAGGTCTCCCATCCAGCCCGTGACCAAGGCTCTCACTGCTTAGCTTCAACAGTCTGTTAAGGGCATGCACAATGGGTTTACAATGGCTGCTGACATGCTGGCTTCCCATCTGTGGGACTTTTGAAGAGCAATACATTAGTAAAAGTCAGTTTTAATTACAGTCAATGGCTTCTACTCTTACCAGCCCTTTGGCCTTTCAAAAGTCAATGCAGCCATGGTCTCCCATTGAGATTCCCATTGGGTCTCTCATGAGGTCTCCCATCCAGCCCGTGACCAAGGCTCGGCTCTCACCGCTTAGCTTCAAGAGTCTTTCAAGGGCATGCACAATGGGTTGACAATGGCTGCTGACATGCTGGCTTCCCATCTGTGGGACTTTTGTATAGGCATACATTAGTAAAAGTCAGTTTTAATTACAGTCAATGGCTTCTATTCTTACCAGCCCTTTGGCCTGTCAAAAGTCAATGCAGCCATGGTCTCCCATTGAGATTCCCATTGAGTCTCTCATGAGGACACCCATCCAGCCCGTGACCAAGGCTCTCACTGCTTAGCTTCAACAGTGTGTCAAGGGCATGCACAACGGGTTTACAATGGCTGCTGACATGCTGGCTTCCCATCTGTGGGACTTTTGAAGAGCAATACATTAGTAAAATTCAGTTTTAATTACAGTCAATGGCTTCTACTCTTACCAGCCCTTTGGCCCATCAAAAGTCAATGCAGCCATGGTCTCCCATTGAGATTCCCATTGGGTCTCTCATGAGGTCTCCCATCCAGCCCGTGACCAAGGCTCTCACCGCTTAGCTTCAAGAGTCTGTCAAGGGCATGCACAATTGGTTGACAATGGCTGCTGACATGCTGGCTTCCCATCTGTGGGACTTTTGTATAGGCATACATTAGTAAAAGTCAGTTTTAATTACAGTCAATGGCTTCTACTCTTACCAGCCCTTTGGCCTGTCAAAAGTCAATGCAGCCATGGTCTCCCATTGAGATTCCCATTGAGTCTCTCATGAGGTCTCCCATCCAGCCCGTGACCAAGGCTCTCACTGCTTAGCTTCAACAGTCTGTCAAGGGCTTGCACAATGGGTTTACAATGGCTGCTGACATGCTGGCTTCCCATCTGTGGGACTTTTGAAGAGCAATACATTAGTAAAAGTCAGTTTTAATTACAGTCAATGGCGTCTACTCTTACCAGCCCTTTGGCCTGTCAAAAGTCAATTCAGCCATGGACTCCCATTGGGTCACTCATAGAGACTTCCTTTGGGTCTCTCATGAGGTCTCCCACCCAGCCCGTGACCAAGGCTCTCACTGCTTAGCTTCAAGAGACTGTCAAGTGCATGCACAATGGGTTGAAAATGGCTGTTGACATGCTGGCTTCCCATCTGTGGGACTTTTGTATAGGCATACATTAGTAAAAGTCAGTTTTAATTACAGTCAATGGCTTCTACTCTTACCAGCCCTTTGTAGTGTCAAAAGTCAATGTAGCCATGGGCTCCCATTAAGTCACCGATAGAGATTCCCATTGGGTCTCTCATGAGGTCTTCTATCCAGCCCGTGACCAAGGCTCTCACTGCTTAGCTTCAAGAGACTGTCAAGTGCATGCACAATGGGTTGAAAATGGCTGTTGACATGCTGGCTTCCCATCTGTGGGACTTTTGTATAGGCATACATTAGTAAAAGTCAGCTTTAATTACAGTCAATGGCTTCTACTCATACCAGCCCTTTGGGCTGTCAAAAGGAAATGCAGCCATGGTCTCCCATTGTTGAGAAACCCATTGGGTCTCTCATGAAGTCTCCCATCCAGACCGTGACCAAGGCTCTCACTGCTTAGCTTCAAGAGTCTGTCAAGAGCATGCACAATGGGTTTACAATGGCTGCTGACATGCTGGCTTTCCATCTGTGGGACTTTTGAAGAGCAATACATTAGTAAAAGTCAGTATTAATTACAGTCAATGGCTTCTACTCTTACCAGCCCTTTGGCCTGTCAAAAGTCAATGCAGCCATGGTCTCCAATTGAGATTCCAATTGGGTCTCTCATGAGGTCTCCCATCCAGCCCGTGACCAAGGCTCTCACTGCTTAGCTTCAAGAGTCTGTCAAATGCATGCACAATGGGTTTACAATGGCTGCTGACATGCTGGCTTTCCATCTGTGGGACTTTTGAAGAGCAATACATTATTAAAAGTCAGTTTTAATTACAGTCAATGACTTCTACTCTTACCACCCCTTTGGCCTCTCAAAGTCAATGCATCTATGGACTCCCATTGAGATTCCCATCGGGTCACCCATAGAGATTCCCATTGGGTCTCTCATGAGGTCTCCTATCCAGCCCGTGACCAAGGCTCTCACTGCTTAGCTTCAACAGTCTGTCAAGGGCATGCACAATGGGTTTACATTGGCTGCTGACATGTTGGCTTCCCATCTGTGGGACTTTTGTATAGGCATACATTAGTAAAAGTCAGTTTTAATTACAGTCAATGGCTTCTACTCTTACCAGCCCTTTGGGCTGTCAAAAGTCAATGCAGCCATGGTCTCCCATTGAGATTCCCATTGGGTCTGTCATGAGCTCTCCCATCCAGCCCGTGACCAAAGCTCACACTGCTTAGCTTCAAGAGTCTGTCAAGGGCATGCACAATGATTTTACAATGGCTGCTGACATGCCAGCTTTCCATCTGTGGGACTTTTGAAGAGCAATACATTAGTAAAAGTCAGTTTAAATTACATTCAATGGCTTCTACTCTTACCAGCCCTTTGGCCTGTCAAAAGTCAATGGAGCCATGGTATCCCATTGAGATTCCCATTGGATCTCTTATGAAGTCTCCCATCCAGCCCGTGATCAAGGCTCTCACTGCTTAGCTTCAACAGTCTGTCAATGTCATGCACAATGGGTTTACAATGGCTGCTGACATGCTGGCTTCCCATCTGTGGGACTTTTGAAGAGCAATACATTAGTAAAAGTTAGTTTTAATTACAGTCAATGGCTTCTACTCTTACCAGCCCTTTGGGCTGTCAAAAGGCAATGTAGCCATGGTCTCCCACTGAGATTCCCATTGGGTCTCTCATGAGGTCTCCCATCCAGCCCGTGACCAAGGCTCTCACTGCTTAGCTTCAAGAGTCTGTCAAGGGCATGCACAATGGGTTGACAATGACTGCTGACATGCTGGCTTCCCATCTGTGGGACTTTTGTATAGGCATACATTAGTAAAAGTCAGTTTTAATTACAGTCAATGGCTTCTACTCTTACCAGCCCTTTTTCCTGTCAAAAGTCAATGCAGCCATGGACTCCCATTGAGATTCCCATTGGGTCACCTATAGAGACTTCCATTGGGTCTCTCATGAGGTCTCCTATCCAGCCCATGATCAAGGCTCTCACTGCTTAGCTTCAACAGTCTGTCAAAAGCATGCACAATGGGATTACAATGGCTGCTGAAACGCTGGCTTCCCATCTCTGGGACTTTTGTATAGGCACACATTAGTAAAATTCAGTTTTAATTACAGTCAATGGCTTCTTCTCTTACCAGCCCTTTGGCCTGTCAAAAGTCAATGCAGCCATGGGCTCCCATTGAGATTTCCATTGGGTCACCCATAGAGACTTCCATTGGGTTTCTCATGAGGTCTCCCATCCAGCCCATGACCAAGGCTCTCACTGCTTAGCTTGAAGAATCTGTCAAGGGCATGCACAATGGGTTGACAATGGCTGCTGACATGTTGGCATCCCAACTGTGAGACTTTTGAAGAGCAATACATTAGTAAAAGTCAGTTTTAATTACAGTCAATGGCTTCTACACTTACCAGCCCTTTGGCCTGTCAAAAGTAAATGCAGCCATGGTCTCCCATTGAAATTCCCATTGGGTCTCTCATGAGGTCTCCCATCCAGCCCGTGATCAAGGCTCTCACTGCTTAGCTTCAACAGTCTGTCAATGTCATGCACAATGGGTTTACTATGGCTGCAGACATGCAGGCTTTCCATTTGTGGGACTTTTGAAGAGCAATACATTAGTAAAAGTCAGTTTTAATTACAGTCAATGGATTCTACTCTTACCAGCCCTTTAGCCTGTCAAAGTCAATGCAGCCATGGACTCCCATTGAGATTCCCATCGGGTCACCCATAGAGACTTCAATTGGGTCTCTCATGAGGTCTCCCATCCAGCCCGTGACCAAGGCTCTCACTGCTTAGCTTCAACAGTCTGTCAAGCGCATGCACAATGGGTTGACAATGGCTGCTGACATGCTGGCTTCCCATCTGTGGGACTTTTGTATAGGCATACATTAGTAAAAGTCAGTTTTAATTGCAGTCAATGGCTTCTACTCTTACCAGCCCTTTGGGCTGTCAAAAGTCAATGCAGCCATGGTCTCCCATTGAGATTCCCATTGAGATTCCCATTGGGTCTCTCATGAGGTCTCCCATCCAGCCCGTGACCAAGGCTCTCTCTGCTTAGCTTCAAGAGTCTGTCAAATGCATGCACAATGGGTTTACAATGGCTGCTGACATGCTGGCTTTCCATCTGTGGGACTTTTGAAGAGCAATACATTAGTAAAAGTCAGTTTTAATAACAGTCAATGGCTTCTACTCTTACCAGCTCTTTGGCCTGTCAAAGTCAATGCAGCCATAGACTCCCATTGAGATTCCCATCGGTCACCCATAGAGACTTCCATTTGGTCTGTCATGAGGTCTCCCAGCCAGCCCGTGGACCAACGCTCTCACTGCTTAGCTTCAACAGTCTGTCAAGGGCATGCACAACGGGTTTACAATGGCTGCTGACATGCTGGCTTCCCATCTGTGGGACTTTTGAAGAGCAATACATTAGTAAAAGTCAGTTTTAATTACTGTCAATTGCTTCTACTCTTACCAGCCCTTTGGCCTGTCAAAAGTCAATGCACCCATGGTCTCCCATTGAGATTCCCATTTGGGTCTCTCAAGAGGTCTCTCCATCCAGCCCGTGACCAAGGCTCTCACTGCTTAGCTTCAAGAGTCTGTCAAGGGCATGCACAATGGGTTGACAACGGCTGCTGACATGCTGGCTTCCCATCTGTGGGCCTTTTGTATAGGCATACATTAGTAAAAGTCAGTTTTAATTACAGTCAATGGCTTCTACTCTTACCAGCCCTTTGGGCTGTCAAAAGTCAATGCAGCCATGGTCTCCTATTGGGTCTCTCATGAGGTCTCCCATCCAGCCCGTGACCAAGGCTCTCACTGCTTATCTTCAAGAGTCTGTCAAATGCATGCACAATAGGTTTACAATGGCTGCTGACATGCTGGCTTTCCATCTGTGGGACTTTTGAAGAGCAATAGATTAGTAAAAGACAGTTTTAATAACAGACAATGGCTTCTACTCTTACCAGCCCTTTGGTGTGTCAAAGTCAATGCAGCCATGGACTCCCATTGAGATTACCATTGGGTCACCCATAGAGACTTCCATTAGGACTCTCATGAGGTCTCCCATCCAGCCCATGACCAAGGCTCTCACTGCTTAGCTTCAACAGTCTGTCAAGGGCATGCACAATGGGTTTACAATGGCTGCTGACATGCTGGCATTCCATCTGTGGGACATTTGAAGAGCAATACATTAGTAAAAGTCAGTTTTAATTAAAGTCAATGGCTTCTACTCTTACCAGCCCTTTGGCCTGTCAAAAGTCAATGCACCCATGGTCTCCCATTGAGTCTCCCATGAGGCCTCCCATCCAGCCCGTAACCAAGGCTCTCACTGCTTAGCTTCAACAGTCTGTCAAGGGCATGCACAATGGGTTTACAATGGCTGCTGACATGTTGGCTTCCCATCTGTGGGACTTTTGTATAGGCATACATTAGTAAAAGTCAGTTTTAATTACAGTCAAAAGTCAATGCAGCCATGGTCTCCCATTGAGATTCCCATTGGGTCTGTCATGAGGTCTCCCATCCAGCCCGTGACCAAGGCTCTCACTGCTTAGCTTCAAGAGTGTCAAGGGCATGCACAATGGGTTGACAATAGCTGCTGACATGCTGGCTTCCCATCTGTGGGACTTTTGTGTAGGCATATATTAGTAAAAGTCAGTTTTAATCACAGTCATTGGCTTCAACTCTTACCAGCCCTTTTGCCTGTCAAAGAAGCCATGGACTCCCATTGAGATTCCCATTGGGTCACCCATAGAGACTTCCCTTGAGTTCTCATGAGGTCTCCCATCCTGCCCGTGACCAAGGCTCTCACTGCTTAGCTTCAACAGTCTGACAAGGGCATGCACAATGGGTTTACAATGGCTGCTGACATGCTGGCTTCCCATCTGTGGGACTTTTGAAGAGCAATACATTAGTAAAAGTCAGTTTTAATTAAAGTCAATGGCTTCTACTCTTACCAGCCCTTTGGCCTGTCAAAAGTCAATGCAGCCATGGTCTCCCATTGAGACTCTCATGAGGTCTCCCATCCAGCCCATGACCACGGCTCTCACTGCTTAGCTTCAAGAGTCTGTCAAGGGCATGCACAATGGGTTGACAATGGATGCTGACATGCTGGCTTCCCATCTGTGGGACTTTTGTATAAGCATGCATTAGTAAAAGTCAGTTTTAATTACAGTCAATGGCTTCTACTCTTACCAGCCCTTTGGCCTGTCAAAGGTCAATGAAGCCATGGACTCCCATTGAGATTCCCATTGGGTCTCTCATTAGGTCTCCCATCCAGCCCGTGACCAAGGCTCTCACTGCTTAGCTTCAAGAGTCTGTCAAAGGCATGCACAATGGGTTGACAATGGCTGCGCACATGCTGGTTTTCCATCTGTGGGACTATTGTATATGCATACATTAGTAAAAGTCAGTTTTAATCACAGTCAATGGCTTCTACTTAGGGATGGGCGAATCTACTCGTTACTACTCGGTACTCGCCGAGTAGTAAGGGATTCGCCCGACTCGTTACACTGCGAGTAATCTCAGGGATGACTCGCAGTCAGTAACGAGTCCGCAGGGAGCGAAGGAAGAGAGGGGGGAGAAATGCTCCTTACCTCTCTTCCGGCTTCTGCTATGTGCTGTGTGCTGGGCGCTGGGACTTGCTGGCTGCGGCAGCTCCAGGGTCCTAGAGCCCGCCTACACAGAGATGTAGCAGAGCTGAGAGAGTTCTCAGCCTGCTCACTCCCTGTGCATAGATATGTATATGTATGCACAGGGTTGTGGCAGTGAAGATGTCGTTTTTGGACTACGTCGGACGGAAGAGGATTTTTGGAGTAAAGATGGAGTCTCTAATGTCTTTTTTGTTTTATTTTTAATAAAAAATTTTTCTCTGTGTTGTGTTTTTTTTTTATATTGAGTACTGGAAATTCATGGCGGTCATGTCTAATATTGGCGTGACTGCCATAAATTTCGGGCTTAGGGCCAGCTGATAATACAAAGCTGGCCCTAAACTCTTTATTACCCAGCGTGCCAATGCCACCAGGGCCGCTGGAAGAGCGGGGTTCAGCGCCAGAAGATGGCGCTTCAATGAATGCGCCATCTTCTGGGGCGGCTGCGGGCTGCAATTTGCAGCGGGGGGTGCCCAGAAAGCTTGGGCATCCCTGCGCTGCGGATTCCAGCCCCCAGCTGCTTAGCTGTACCTGGCTAGACATAGAAATTGCGCGGAGCCCCACGCATTTTTTTTTTTATTATTTCATGAAATTCATGAAATAATAAAAAAAAGGGCTTGCCTATATTCTTGTGTCCGGCCAGGTACAAATAGGCACCTGGGGGTTGGGGGCAGCTCGTCGCTGCCTGCTGGATCCGGCTGGTTACAAAAATACGGCGAAGCCCACGTAATTTTTTTTTTTGAAAAATCTATAAAACAATCCTAAAAAAGGATTGCATCTTTACTAACCCCTCGACCATGGTGGAGGGGTTAATAAAGAGGCAGTCCCTTTTTTAGTATTGTTTTATGGATTTTTCAGAAAAATTTCACGTGGGCTTCGCCGTATTTCTGGAACCAGCCAGATCCAGCAGGCAGCGACGGGCTGCCCCCGACCCCCAGGTGCCTATTTGTACCTGGCCGGACACAAGAATATAGGCGAGCCCTTTTTTTTTATTATTTCATGAATTTCATGAAATAATTAAAAAGAAAATGCGTGGGGCTCCGCGCAATTTCTATGTCTAGCCAGGTACAGCTAAGCAGCTGGGGGCTGGAATCCGCAGCGCAGGGATGCCCAAGCTTTCTGGGCACCCCCCGCTGCAAATTGCAGCCCGCAGCCGCCCCAGAAGATGGCGCGTTCATTGAAGCGCCATCCTCTGGCGCTGAACCCCGCTCTTCCAGTGGCCCTGGTGGCAATGGCTCACTGGGTAATTAAGAGGTTAGGGCCAGCTTTGTATTATCAGCTGGCCCTAAGCCCGAAATTTATGGCGGTCACGCCAATATTAGACATGACCGCCATGAATTTCCAGTAATCAATATAAAAAAAAAAACACAGAGAAAATTTTTTATTAAAAATAAAACAAAAAAGCCATTAGGGACTCCATCTTTATTTTAAAAATCCTCTTCCGTCCGACGTAGTCCAAAACGCAATCTCAGCTCTGCTACTTCCCTGTCTGTGCTTAGACAGACAGGGATGTAGCAGAGCTGAGAACTGACTAAACAGTCAGGATTCAGCTCAGGGCATTAGGACCTGAGCTGAACTCTGCTGTCAGCCAGACTCTCTCTGCTCCGGAGATTCCCGAGCAGTGACGCAAGTTAATTTATTCACTGCTCCTGTCACCATTCGGGAATCTCCGGAAACAGAAGCAGAGAGACTCGGGGAGCGAGTCTGCGGCTGAGGCGGCAGCGGCGGCGGAGGCAGGGGTAAGTAGCCGGCCGGGCCGGTGCACCCCCCCTCTCCCCCCTCACCCCCCCTTCCCCCCTCCCCCCTTCAATCTTTTTTTTTTTTTATTATTATTCTTTAAAAGCCAGCGGCTTTTTGCTGCTGGCTTTAAAAGAATAACAGGGGGATTTGCAGGTTTTTCCTCTGCTGCCAGACCCCTTATAGGGTCCGGCAGCAGAGGAATCGCTGCAATACTCGCCTCCCCATTCATTTACATTGGACTCGCTAGACTCGCAATGAGTAGCGAGTCCTGGACTCAGACTCGTTACAGTCTAGCGAGTCCGAGTAATTTAGGATTCGCCCATCTCTACTTCTACTCTTACCAGCCCTTTGGCCTGTCAAAGGTGAATGAAGCCATGGAGTCCCATTGAGATTCCCATTGGGTCTCTCATGAGGTCTCCCATCCAGCCCATGACCAAGGCTCTCACAGCTTAGCTTCAAGAGTCTGTCAAGGGCATGCACAATGGGTTTACAATGGCTGCTGACATGCTGGCTTCCCATCTGTGGGACTTTTGAAGAGCAATACATTAGTAAAAGTCAGTTTTAATTAAAGTCAATGGCTTCTACTCTTACCAGCCCTTTGGCCTGCCAAAAGTCAATGCAGCCATGGTCTCCCATTGAGACTCTCATGAGGACTCCCATCCAGCCCATGACCAAAGCTCTCACTGCTTAGCTTCAAGAGTCTGTCAAGGGCATGCACAATGGGTTGACAATGGCTGCTGACATGCTGGCTTCCCATCTGTGGGACTTTTGTATAGGCATACATTAGTAAAAGTCCGTTTTAATTACAGTCAATGGCTTCTACTCTTACCAGCCGTTTGGGCTGTCAAAAGTCGATGCAGCCATGGTCTCCCATTGAGATTCCCATTGGGTCTCTCATGAGGTCTCCCATCCAGCCCGTGACCAAGGCTCTCACTGCTTAGCTTCAAGAGTCTGTCAAGTGCATGCACAATGGGTTTACAATGGCTGCTGACATGCTGGCTTTCCATCTGTGGGACTTTTGAAGAGCAATACATTAGTAAAAGTCAGTTTAATTACAGTCAATGCCTTCTACTCTTACCAGCCCTTTGGCCTGTCAAAAGTCAATGCAGCCATGGACTCCCATTGAGATTCCCATCAGGTCACCCATAGAGACTTGCATTGGGTCTCTCATGAGGTCTCTCATGAGGTCTCCCATCCAGCCCGTGACCAAGGCTCTCACTGCTTAGCTTCAAAAGTCTGTCAAGGGCATGCACAATGGGTTTACAATGGCTGCTGACATGCTGGCTTCCCATCTGTGGGACTTTTGAAGAGCAATACATTAGTAAAAGTTAGTTTTAATTACAGTCAATGGCTTCTACTCTTACCAGCCATTTGGCCTGTCAAAAGTCAATGTAGTCATGGACTCCCATCGGGTCACCCATAGAGACTTCCATTGGGTCTCTCATGAGGTCTCTCATCCAGCCCCTGACCAAGGCTCTCACTGCTTAGCTTCAACAGTCTGTCAAGGGCATGCACAATTGATTTACAATAGCTTCTGACATGCTGACTTCCCATCTGTGGGACTTTTGAAGAGCAATACATTAGTAAAAGTTAGTTTTAATTACAGTCAATGGCTTCTACTCTTACCAGCCCTTTGGCCTGTCAAAAGTCACTGCAGCCATGGACTCCCATTGAGATTCCTATTGGGTCGCACATTGAGACTTCCATTGGGTCTCACATGAGGTCTCCCATCCAGCCCGTGACCAAGGCTCTCACTTCTTAGCTTCAAGAGTCTGACAAGGGCTTGCACAATGGGTTTACAATGGCTGCTGACATGCTGGCTTCCCATCTGTGGGACGTTTGTATAGGCATACATTATTAAAAGTCAGTTTTAATTACAGTCAATGACTTCTACTCTTACCAGCCCTTTGGCCTGTCAAAAGTCAATGCAGCCATGGTCTCCCATTGGGTCTCTCATAAGGTCTCCCATCCAGCCCGTGACCAAGGCTCTCACTGCTTACCTTCAAGAGTCTGTCAAAGAAATGCACAATGGATTTACAAAGGCTGCTGACATGCTGGCTTCCCATCTGTGGGACTTTTGTATAAGCATACATTAGTAAAAGTCAGTTTTAATTACAGTCAATGGCTTCTACTCTTTCCAGCCCTTCGGCCTGTCAAAAGTAAATGCAGCCATGGACTCCCATTGGGTCACCCATTGAGATTTCCATTGGGTCTCTCATGAGGTCTCCCTTCCAGCCCGTGACCAAGGATCTCACTGCTTAGCTTCAACAGTCTGTCAAGGGCATGCACAATGGTTTACAATGGCTGCTGACATGCTGGCTTCCCATCTGTGGGACATTTGAAGAGCAATACATTAGTAAAAGTCAGTTTTAATTACAGTCAATGGCTTCTACTCTTACCATCCCTTTGGGCTGTCAAAAGTCAATGCAGCGATGGACTCCCATTGGGTCACCCATAGAGACTTCCATTGGTCTCTCATGAGGTCACCATCCAGCCCGTGACCAAGGATCTCACTGCTTAGCTTCAACAGTCTGTCAAGGGCATGCACAATGGGTTTACAATGGCTGCTGACATGCTGGCTTCCCATCTGTGGGACATTTGAAGAGCAATACATTAGTAAAAGTCAGTTTTAATTACACTCAATGACTTCTACTCTTACCAGCCCTTTGGCCTGTCAAAAGTCAATGCAGCCCTGGTCTCCATTGGATCTCTCATGAGGTCATCCCATCCAGCCCTTGACCAAGGCTCTCACTGTTTAGCTTCAAGAGTCTGTCAAATGCATGCACAATGGGTTTACAATCGCTGCTGACATGCTAGCATCCCATCTGTGCGACTTTTGTATAGGTATACATTAGTAAAAGTCAGTTTTAATTACAGTCAATGGCTTCTACTCTTACCAGCCCTTTGGGCTGTCAAAAGTCAATGCAGCCATGGTCTCCCATTGAGATTCCCATTGGGTCTCTAACCAGCCCGTGAACAAGGCTCTCACCGCGTAGCTTCAAGAGTCTGTCAAGGGCATGCACAATGGTTGACATGGCTGCTGACATGCTGGCTTCCCATCTGTGGGACTTTTGTATAGGCATACATTAGTAAAAGTCAGATTTAATTACAGTCAATGGATTCTACTCTTACCAGCCCTTTGGCCTGTCAAAAGTCAATGCAGCCATGGACTCCCATTGGGTCCCCATTGAGTCTTTCATGAGGTCTCCCATCCAGCCCGTGACCAAGGCTCTCACTGGTTAGCTTCAAGAGTCTGTCAAGGGCATGCACAATGGGTTTACAATGTCTGCTGACATGCTGGCTTCCCATCTGTGGGACTTTTGTATAGGCATACATTAGTAAAAGTCAGTTTTAATTACAGTCAATTGGCTTCTACTCTTACCAGCCATTTGGCCTGTCAAAAGTTATGCAGCGATGGACTCCATTGGATTCCCATTGGTCACACATTGAGATTTCCATTGGGTCTCACATGAGGTCTCCCATCCAGCCCGTGACCAAGGCTCTCACTGTTTAGCTTCAACAGTCTGTCACGGGCATGCACAATAGGTTTACAATGGCTGCTGACATGCTGGCTTCCCATCTGTGGACTTTTGTATAGGCATACATTAGTAAAAGTCAGTTTTAATTACAGTCAATGGCTTCTACTCTTACCAGCCCTTTGGCCTGTCAAAAGTCACTGCAGCTATGACTCCCATTGAGATTCCTATTGGGTCGCACATTGAGACTTCCATTTGGTCTCACATGAGGTCTCCCATCCAGCCCGTGACCAAGGCTCTCACTGCTTAGCTTCAAGAGTCTGACAAGGGCTTGCACAATGGGTTTACAATGGCTGCTGATATGCTGGCTTCCCATCTGTGGGACATTTGAAGAGCAATACATTAGTAAAAGTCAGTTTTAATTACAGTCAATGGCTTCTACTCTTACCATCCCTTTGGGCTGTCAAAAGTCAATGCAGCGATGGACTCCCATTGGGTCACCCATAGAGACTTCCATTGGGTCTCTCATGAGGTCACCCATCCAGCCCGTGACCAAGGATCTCACTGCTTAGCTTCAACAGTCTGTCAAGGGCATGCACAATGGGTTTACAATGGCTCCTGACATGCTGGCTTCCCATCTGTGGGACATTTGAAGAGCAATACATTAGTAAAAGTCAGTTTTAATTACACTCAATGGCTTCTACTCTTACCAGCCCTTTGGGCTGTCAAAAGTCAATGCAGCCATGGTCTCCCATTGAGATTACCATAGTGTCTCTCATTAGGTCTCCCATCCAGCCCGTGACCAAGGCTCTCACTGCTTAGCTTCAACAGTCTGTCAAGGGCATGCACAATGTGTTTACAATGGCTGCTGACATGCTGGCTTCCCATCTGTGGGACTTTTGAAGAGCAATACATTAGTAAAAGTCAGTTTTAATTACAGTCAATGGCTTCTACTCTTACCAGCCCTTTGGCCTGTCAAAATTCAATGCAGACATGGTCTCCCATTGAGATTCCCATTGGGTCTCTCATGAGGTCTCCATCCAGCCCGTGACCAAAGTTCTCACTGCTTAGCTTCAAGAGTCTGTCAAGGGCATGCACAATGGGTTTACAATGGCTGCTGCCATGCTGGTGTCCCATCTGTGGGACTTTTGTATAGGCATACGTTAGTAAAAGTCCGTTTTAATTACAGTCAATGGCTTCTACATTACCAGCCCTTTGGCCTGTCAAAAGTCAATGCAGCCATGGACTCCATTGAGATTCCATGGGTCACCCATGAGACTTCCATGGGTCTCTCATGAGGTCTCCCATCCAGCCGTGACCAAGGCTCTCACTGCTTAGCTTCAAAGTCTGTCAAGGGATGCACAATGGGTTTACAATGGCTGCTGACATGCTGGCTTCCCATCTGTGGGACTTTTGAAGAGCAATACATTAGTAAAAGTCAGTTTTAATTACAGTCAATGGCTTTACTCTTACCAGCCCTTTGGCCTGTCAAAAGTCAATGCAACCACATGGTCTCCCATTGAGATTCCCATTGGGTCTCTCATGAGGTCTCTCATCCAGCCCGTGACCAAGGCTCTCACTGCTTAGCTTCAAGAGTCTGTCAATGGCATGCACAATGGGTTTCAATGGCTGCTGACATGCTGCTTCCCATCTGTGGGACTTTTGTATAGGCATACATAGTAAAGTCAGTTTTAATTACAGTCAATGGCTTCTACTCTTACAGCCCTTTGGCCTGTCAAAAGTCAATGCAGCCATGGACTCCTTGAATTCCATTGTCACCCATTGAGACTTCCTTGGGTGCTCTCATGAGTCTCCCATCCAGCCCGTGACCAAGGCTCTCACTGCTTAGCTTCAAGAGTCTGTCAAGGGCATGCACAATGGTTGACAATGGCTGCTGACATGCTGGCTTCCCATCTGTGGGACTTTTGTATAGGCATACATTAGTAAAAGTCTAGTTTTAATTACAGTCAATGGCTTCTACTCTTACCAGCCCTTGGGCTGTCAAAAGTCAATGCAGCCATGTCTCCCATTGAGATTCCCATTGGGTCTCTCACTCCAGCCCGTGACCAAGGCTCTCACTGCTTAGCTTCAAGAGTCTGTCAAGGGCATGCACAATGGGTTGACAATGGCTGCTGACATGCTGGCTTCCCATCTGTGGGACTTTTGTATAGGCATACATTAGTAAAAGTCAGTTTTAATTACAGTCAATGGCTTCTACTCTTACCAGCCCTTTGGCCTGTCAAAAGTTCAATGCAGCCATGGTCTCCCATTGAGATTCCATTGGGTCTCTCATGAGGTCTCCCATCCAGCCCGTGACCAAGGCTCTCACTGCTTAGCTTCAAGAGTCTGTCAAGGGCATGCACAATGGGTTTACAATGGCTGCTGACATGCTGGCTTCCCATCTGTGGGACTTTTGTAAGGCAATACATTAGTAAAAGTCAGTTTTAATTACAGTCAATGGCTTCTACTCTTACCAGCCCTTTGGCCTGTCAAAAGTCAATGCAGCCATGGCTCCCATTGAGATTCCCGCATTGGGTCTCTCATGAGGTCTCCCATCCAGCCCGTGACCAAGGCTCTCACTGCTTAGCTTCAAGAGTCTGTCAAGGGCATGCACAATGGGTTTACAATGGCTGCTGACATGCTGGCTTCCCATCTGTGGGACTTTTGTATAGGCATACATTAGTAAAAGTCAGTTTTAATTACAGTCAATGGCTTCTACTCTTACCAGCCCTTTGGCCTGTCAAAAGTCAATGCAGCCATGGGACTCCCATTGAGATTTCCCATTGGGTCACCCATAGAGAATCCACTGGGTCTCTCCCATCCAGCCCGTGACCAAGACTCTCACTGCTTAGCTTCAAGAGTCTGTCAAGGGCATGCACAATGGTTTACAATGGCTGCTGACATGCTTTCTTCTCATCTGTGGGACTTTTGAAGAGCAATACATTAGTAAAAGTCAGTTTTAATTACAGTCAATGGCTTCTACTCTTACCAGCCCTTTGGCCTGTCAAAAGTCAATGCAGCTATGGTCCCCCATTGAGTCTCTCATGAGGACTCCCATCCAGCCCATGACCAAGGCTCTCACTTCTTAGCTTCAAGAGTCTGTCAAGGGCAGGCACAATGTGTTTACAATGGCTGCTGACATGCTGGCTTCCATCTGTGGGACTTTTGTATAGGCATACATTAGTAAAAGTCAGTTTTCATTACAGTCTATGGCTTCTACTCTTACCAGCCCTTTGGGCTGTCAAAAGTCAATGCAGCCATGTACTCCCATTGAGATTCCCTATCGGTCTCTCATGAGGTCTCCCATCCAGCCCGTGACCAAGGCTCTTACTGCTTAGCTTCAAGAGTCTGTAAAGGGCATGCACAATGGGTTGACAACGGCTGCTGACATGCTGGCTTCCCATCTGTAGGACTTTTGTATAGGCATACATTGTATAGGCATATCCCTGGTGTGGATAACTGGCTGGTGTCCATGTTGTAGACTCTTAACCGAGGCTCCATGGACTTCATCTGCATATTCAAATTCTAGGGAGCAATGCACCGTGGGTCTCACTGTGTTTGAGTGCTTTAACTGGTGCCCGCAGTGTTATCCTCCGCTGGTCTTTACAAGGTCAGTGGGTGCTTTGTGGTGTCTGTCTATCAAGCATTGCTCCCACCCAGCCAGAATCCTGCGCCACACTGATGAGGGGCAACAACCCCGAAACAGCTGTCTGTGGTTGGATACCTAGTCCGTGGTAAACCCCTGGCCATATCGTCAAGCTCGCAAGGGCTGGATAGTGACTTAAGGGCTACTAATACCCTGGGCTAGGTCCTTCCCTGGTGGGATAACTGGCTGGTGTCCATGTTGTAGACTCTTAACCGAGGCTCCATGGACTTCATCTGCATATTCAAATTCTAGGGAGCAATGCACCTTGGGTCTCACTGTGTTTGAGTGCTTTAACTGGTGCCCGCAGTGTTATCCTCCGCTGGTCTTTACAAGGTCAGTGGGTGCTTTGTGGTGTCTGTCTATCAAGCATTGCTCCCACCCAGCCAGAATCCTGCGCCACACTGATGAGGGGCAACAACCCCGAAACAGCTGTCTGTGGTTGGATACCTAGTCCATGGTAAACCCCTGGCCATATCGTCAAGCTCGCAAGGGCTGGATAGTGACTTAAGGGCTACTAATACCCTGGGCTAGGTCCTTCCCTGGTGGGATAACTGGCTGGTGTCCATGTTGTAGACTCTTAACCGAGGCTCCATGGACTTCATCTGCATATTCAAATTCTAGGGAGCAATGCACCTTGGGTCTCACTGTGTTTGAGTGCTTTAACTGGTGCCCGCAGTGTTATCCTCCGCTGGTCTTCACAAGGTCAGTGGGTGCTTTGTGGTGTCTGTCTATCAAGCATTGCTCCCACCCAGCCAGAATCCTGCGCCACACTGATGAGGGGCAACAACCCCGAAACAGCTGTCTGTGGTTGGATACCTAGTCCATGGTAAACCCCTGGCCATATCGTCAAGCTCGCAAGGGCTGGATAGTGACTTAAGGGCTACTAATACCCTGGGCTAGGTCCTTCCCTGGTGGGATAACTGGCTGGTGTCCATGTTGTAGACTCTTAACCGAGGCTCCATGGACTTCATCTGCATATTCAAATTCTAGGGAGCAATGCACCTTGGGTCTCACTGTGTTTGAGTGCTTTAACTAGTGCCCGCAGTGTTATCCTCCGCTGGTCTTTACAAGGTCAGTGGGTGCTTTGTGGTGTCTGTCTATCAAGCATTGCTCCCACCCAGCCAGAATCCTGCGCCACACTGATGAGGGGCAACAACCCCGAAACAGCTGTCTGTGGTTGGATACCTAGTCCATGGTAAACCCCTGGCCATATCGTCAAGCTCGCAAGGGCTGGATAGTGACTTAAGGGCTACTAATACCCTGGGCTAGGTCCTTCCCTGGTGGGATAACCGGCTGGTGTCCATGTTGTAGACTCTTAACCGAGGCTCCATGGACTTCATCTGCATATTCAAATTCTAGGGAGCAATGCACCTTGGGTCTCACTGTGTTTGAGTGCTTTAACTGGTGCCCGCAGTGTTATCCTCCGCTGATCTTTACAAGGTCAGTGGGTGCTTTGTGGTGTCTGTCTATCAAGCATTGCTCCCACCCAGCCAGAATCCTGCGCCACACTGATGAGGGGCAACAACCCCGAAACAGCTGTCTGTGGTTGGATACCTAGTCCATGGTAAACCCCTGGCCATATCGTCAAGCTCGCAAGGGCTGGATAGTGACTTAAGGGCTACTAATACCCTGGGCTAGGTCCTTCCCTGGTGGGATAACTGGCTGGTGTCCATGTTGTAGACTCTTAACCGAGGCTCCATGGACTTCATCTGCATATTCAAATTCTAGGGAGCAATGCACCGTGGGTCTCACTGTGTTTGAGTGCTTTAACTGGTGCCCGCAGTGTTATCCTCCGCTGGTCTTTACAAGGTCAGTGGGTGCTTTGTGGTGTCTGTCTATCAAGCATTGCTCCCACCCAGCCAGAATCCTGCGCCACACTGATGAGGGGCAACAACCCCGAAACAGCTGTCTGTGGTTGGATACCTAGTCCATGGTAAACCCCTGGCCATATCGTCAAGATCGCAAGGGCTGGATAGTGACTTAAGGGCTACTAATACCCTGGGCTAGGTCCTTCCCTGGTGGGATAACCGGCTGGTGTCCATGTTGTAGACTCTTAACCGAGGCTCCATGGACTTCATCTATATATTCAAATTCTAGGGAGCAATGCACCTTGGGTCTCACTGTGTTTGAGTGCTTTAACTGGTGCCCGCAGTGTTATCCTCCGCTGGTCTTTACAAGGTCAGTGGGTGCTTTGTGGTGTCTGTCTATCAAGCATTGCTCCCACCCAGCCAGAATCCTGCGCCACACTGATGAGGGGCAACAACCCCGAAACAGCTGTCTGTGGTTGGATACCTAGTCCATGGTAAACCCCTGGCCATATCGTCAAGCTCGCAAGGGCTGGATAGTGACTTAAGGGCTACTAATACCCTGGGCTAGGTCCTTCCCTGGTGGGATAACTGGCTGGTGTCCATGTTGTAGACTCTTAACCGAGGCTCCATGGACTTCATCTGCATATTCAAATTCTAGGGAGCAATGCACCTTGGGTCTCACTGTGTTTGAGTGCTTTAACTGGTGCCCGCAGTGTTATCCTCCGCTGGTCTTTACAAGGTCAGTGGGTGCTTTGTGGTGTCTGTCTATCAAGCATTGCTCCCACCCAGCCAGAATCCTGCGCCACACTGATGAGGGGCAACAACCCCGAAACAGCTGTCTGTGGTTGGATACCTAGTCCATGGTAAACCCCTGGCCATATCGTCAAGCTCGCAAGGGCTGGATAGTGACTTAAGGGCTACTAATACCCTGGGCTAGGTCCTTCCCTGGTGGGATAACTGGCTGGTGTCCATGTTGTAGACTCTTAACCGAGGCTCCATGGACTTCATCTGCATATTCAAATTCTAGGGAGCAATGCACCTTGGGTCTCACTGTGTTTGAGTGCTTTAACTGGTGCCTGCAGTGTTATCCTCCGCTGGTCTTTACAAGGTCAGTGGGTGCTTTGTGGTGTCTATACATTAGTAAAAGTCAGTTTTAATTACAGTCAATGGCTTCTACTCTGACCAGCCCTTTGGCCTGTCAAAAGTCAATGCTGCCATGGACTCCCATTGGGTCACCCATTGAGACTTCCATTGGGTCTCTCATGACGTCTCCCATCCAGCCCATGACCAAGGCTCTCACTGCTTAGCTTCAAGAGTCTGTCAAGGGCATGCACAATGGGCTTACAATGGCTGCTGACATGCTGGCTTCCCATCTGTGGGACTTTTGTATAGGCATACATTACTAAAAGTCAGTTTTAATTACAGTCAATGGCTTCTACTCTTACCAGCCCTTTGGCCTGTCAAAAGTCAATGCAGCCATGGTCTCCCATTGAGATTCCCATTGGGTCTCTCATGAGCTCTCCCATCCAGCCCGTGACCAAGGCTCTAACTGCTTAGCTTCAAGAGTCTGTCAAGGGCATGCACAATGGGTTGACAACGGCTGCTGACATGCTGGCTTCCCATCTGTAGGACTTTTGTATAGGCATACATTAGTAAAAGTCAGTTTTAATTCCAGTCAATGGCTTCTACTCTTACCAGCCCTTTGGCCTGTCAAAAGTCAATGCAGCCATGGACTCCCATTGGGTCACCCATTGAGACTTCCATTGGGTCTCTCATGACGTCTCCCATCCAGCCCATGACCAAGGCTCTCACTGCTTAGCTTCAAGAGTCTGTCAAGGGCATGCACAATGGGTTTACAATGGCTGCTGACATGCTGGCTTCCCATCTGTGGGACTTTTGTATAGGCATACATTTGTAAAAGTCAGTTTTAATTACAGTCAATGGCTTCTACTCTTACCAGCCCTTTGGGCTGTCAAAAGTCAATGCAGCCATGGTCTCCCATTGAGATTCCCATTGGGTCTCTCATGAGGTCTCCAATCCAGCCCGTGACCAAGGCTTTCACTGCTTAGCTTCAAGAGTCTGTCAAGGGCATGCACAATGGGTTTACAATGGCTGCTGACATGCTGGCTTCCCATCTGTGGGACTTTTGTATAGGCATACATTAGTAAAAGTCAGTTTTAATTACAGTCAATGGCTTCTACTCTTACCAGTCCTTTGGCCTGTCAAAAGTCAATGCAGCCATGGATTCCAATTGGGTCACCCATAGAGACTTCCATTGGGTCTCTCATCCAGCCCGTGACCAAGGCTCTCACTGCTTAGCTTCAACAGTCTGGCAAGGGCATGCACATTGTGTTTACAATGGCTGCTGACATGCTGGCTTCCCATCTGTGGAACTTTTGAAGAGCAATACATTAGTATAAGTCAGTTTTAATTACAGTCAATGGCTTCTACTCTTACCAGCCCTTTGGGCTGTCAAAAGTCAATGCAGCCATGGTCTCCCATTGAGATTCCCTTTGGGTTTCTCATGAGGTCTCCCATCTAGCCCGTGACCAATGCTCTCACTGCTTAGCTTCAACAGTCTGTCAAGGGCATGACAATGGGTTTACAATGGCTGCTGACATGCTGGCTTCCCATCTGTGGGACTTTTGAAGAGCAATACATTAGTAAAAGTCAGTTTTAATTACAGTCAATGGCTTCTACTCTTACCAGCCCTTTGGCCTGTCAAAAGTCAATGCAGCCATGGTCTCCCATTGGGTCTCTCATGAGGTCTCCCATCCAGCCCTTGACCAAAGCTCTCACTGCTTAGCTTCAATAGTCTGTCAAGGGCATGCACAATGGGTTTACAATTGCTGCTGACATGCTGGCTTCCCATCTGTGGGACTTTTGTATAGGCATACATTAGTAAAAGTCAGTTTTAATTCCAGTCAATGGCTTCTACTCTTACCATCCCTTTGGCCTGTCAAAAGTCAATGCAGCCATGGACTCCCATTGAGATTCCCATTGGGTCTCTCATGAGGTCTCCCATCCAGCCCGTGACCAAGGCTCTCACTGCTTAGCTTCAAGAGTCTGTCAAGGGCATGCACAATGAGTTGACAATGACTGCTGACATGCTGGCTTCCCATCTGTGGGACTTTTGTATAGGCATACATTAGTAAAAGTCAGTTTTAATTACAGTCAATGGCTTCTACTTTTACCAGCCCTTTCAGCTGTCAAAAGTCAATGCAGCCATGGTCTCCCATTGAGATTCCCTTTGGGTCTCTCATGACGTCTCCCATCCAGCCCGTGACCAAGGCTCTCACCGCTTAGCTTCAACAGTCTGTCAAGTGCATGCACAATGGGTTTACAATGGCTGCTGACATGCTGGCTTTCCATCTGTGGGACTTTCGAAGAGCAATACATTAGTAAAAGTCAGTTTTAATTACAGTCAATGGCTTCTACTTTTACCAGCCCTTTGGCCTGTCAAAAGACAATGCAGCCATGGACTCCCATTGAGATTCCCATCGGGTCACACATAGTGACTTCCATTGGTTCTCTCATGAGGTCTCCCATCCAGCCCGTGACCAAGGCACTCACTGCTTAGCTTCATCAGTCTGTCAAGGGCATGCACAGAGGGTTTACAATGGCTGCTGACATGCTTGCTTCGGGTCATTCCATGTCAAGTGAACCAATGATTATTACCTCTATATTTTTAATTCTTTTGAGATTTTGTTATTTGATAATAGCATGTCAGACAATGCAAAATGTGAAGAGAAAAATTTTTTTAAAAATGTATTTTTTTTTTAAATGATTTTCAAAGTTCGGAAAAAGTGTGAATTTCGCTGTTGCCTGCCTTTACGTTTCTCCTCATAACTAAGGCTAGGAATAAGATAGAGAGACAAAATAAACACCAATCTACTCAGACCTATACAGGCTTTCACCAGATATGTCACAAGAGGATCTTTGTTAATATTTTACCCATGTGATTGCAAGCGCAAAACTTTAAAACGTATTTCCGAAAAATCGGCGCGCTTTAAATATTTCAAAAACTGCCCATGTGTCTGCTATGCTCTTAGCCACATCTGTACCAAATTTCAAGTTGGGATCGCAATGGGATCATATTTTAACATATTTTACTATTAATAGCGTCAATGGGTCATTCCATATCAAGTGATCTAAATATGAATATTTTTTTTTACCTGACGTCTTTAGATTTTTTTTTTTTTTTTCCTTTATGAAGTACTACTTTAGTTAATTACAAATTAAAAGTTTGGAATTTTTTTCTTCATCAGTTAATTTTTTACAGATTTTTAAAGTTTAAAAAAAGGGTGAATTTTGGCCTGGTATGATTTTACATTTTTTTATCTCGGGCTAGAAATAAGATAGAGAAACAAAATAAACACCATTCTACTCAGAACTGTCCAGGCTTTCACCAGATATGTCACAAGAGTATATTTGTTCATTTTAATTTTTTACCCATGCGAATGCAAACGCAACATTTTGAAACGCATTTCCGAAAAAAACGTTTTAATAAAAATTTTCCAAAACTGCCCATGTGTCTTTTATGCTCTTAGCCACATCTGTACCAAATTTCAAGTTGGGATCGTGATGGGATCATATTTTAAAATATTTAACTATGGTTAATCTCATTTTTATTAAATTTTGAAAAAACATATGAAAGACATACGGTACATTCAATCTTTTAACAAAATCTTGAGACATATAAAATATACAAAAAGAGAATTCACAAAGTTATTAGTAACTTTAAGATAAGCTGCAAATTTACTTTTGCGCTTATCTCTGGTGCAATATATACTACAATCTAAATATAATTCCAAACACTCAAGTACACAACCTTTCTCAGGGTTTTGAGATGTTCTGATGTCAAGGGGACAAGCAGCCCCAGCAGAATGATTTTTATCACTTGGCCCCTTCTAACAGGTTGACCACGTAAGTGGGTCATTACCCGTTGAGGCCTAGTTGGAATAGTCTATCGACTGGTGTACCGGAAAGGAAGGCCGAAATATTAATGATCTACTCACAGCTCAGAGTTTCCGATACCTGTCTAATGTTCACTAGAATTCTGAAGGTATAGGTGTAGAAAGGAAATAACTAGACTGAATTTATCAGATGGGAAGAAAGAGAGATAGAAAAGAAGAGAGAGAGAAGAGAAAC
The DNA here is from genome assembly GCA_033576535.1 of Allobates femoralis. Taxonomy (NCBI): domain Eukaryota; kingdom Metazoa; phylum Chordata; class Amphibia; order Anura; family Aromobatidae; genus Allobates; species Allobates femoralis. The sequence goes on along the minus strand of JARQOC010000009.1, from coordinate 112,652,548 downwards.
AAAAACCATTAGAAAAAGTTATACTGGGAAAGAAAAGCCACGTAAGAAAAAAAGAAAAAAAGGAGGGGGGGGACGGGTGAGGTATGGGAAGGAGAAAGGGTACTCATCCTACTGGCTCCCCATCAGCCAGAAGTCGAGCCATATTATCTGTGCTGGAAAAGATACTCCTAAATTCTGCAGAGTCGTGAAAAAGAATCCATTCAACCCAAATCCCTAAGAATTTGTTCCGAGATCCCGACGCATCCGCTGCGAGCTCCTCCATTCGATATATGTCCATCAATTCTTTGAACTAATCAAGTAGAGATGGAGCCCGGAATGATTTCCAGAACCTCGGGATCACAGCACGAGGAGCCGAGATGCAAAAGTGGAGAATATCCCTCTTCTGTAGCCCAATAGGACCTGGAAAAATGGATAACATTGCCGATTCTGGGCAGCATTCGGCTTGTTTACCTGTTATCCGGGCGTATGCATTGAAAACCTCAGACCAGAACCGCCGGATTTCCCCACAACTCCACCAAATGTGTATCATTGTACCCTTCTCTTCCCCACAGCGCCAGCAGGTATCAGGGGTTCCAGGGAACATGTTCCGGAGTGTCGTCGAGCACAAGTACCATCTAGTGAGCAGCTTATAGCTTCTTTCTTGTGCAGAACAAGCGCTAGCTAGTGAGTGAGTAAATATAAAGCATTTCTGCCAATTAGCTTCTGAAATGCTACACCCCAATTCCCTCTCCCAAGCACGTTGGAAGTAAAGGGTGCCCTGCTCTCTCATGGACCCTAAGGCCTGGTATAGAACTGATATTTTGCGCCTCGGTGGAACCTCCAGTTGGAATAACCTCTCCAATACGTTGGGCGTCAATCTTACCCTGCAAGAGTGGTCAGCTGAATATAAGTATGCTCTGTATTGGAGAAATTCGAATCACTTAAGAGGTCTCGTAGGTTCTTTGAGTTGTAGCTCTGCCATCGGGGGCAAACCACCACTGGACAGAGTCTGTCCTACTCGGGTGTCATCCACAATCCGCCAACATAAAAATCTCTGCCTGTCAAATCTGGGTGGGAAAGATGGGTTGGAAAAAAGGGGAGTCAAAGGGCTAAGTCTGTCGTTTTAAGCGGAGGGTTTTCGTCACTAGGTGCCATACCTTCAAGGTGTTTCTGGTCATGTCTGTCAAAGGTACTAGGTCTGTGGAGTCTTTAGGGGAAATCCAAAGCAGGTTTTCAGCGGAATCCCCAAACCCTCTTGCTCCACCCCTACCCATTTCTTGGAGGACGCATGATAATGCCAATCTAGAGCTCTAACAAGAGAGGAAGCCACAAAGTACGCTCGTATGTTGGGTAGTCCAACCCCTCCTCTGGTCTTGGGCAAGGAAAGGATATTCATTCGCAATCTGGACCTCTTGCCCCCCCAGACAAATCTAAGGATCATAGATTGCATTTTGGAGAGGAAGCCTCTATCCAATAGAACAGGAACTGTCTGAAAAGTATATAAGAGTCGGGGCAAGACATCCATCTTGACTACGTTTATTCTCCCGAACCAGGATAGCTTTAATTGTCTATAGGAGGTAAATGCCGATTCCGCGTTAGTCAAAAGGGGTTGATAATTTAAATTGAATATTTGTTTAAGATCTTTTGGTATAAGGACTCCCAAGTACTTAATGGCTTCTACTTTCCATTTAAATGGGAACTGTTTAGATAGATGAGAAACCAATTCTCCAGGCAAAGAAATATTGAGTGCCTCGGTTTTGGAGCAATTCACTTTAAAGTTGCTCAATTGTCAGAACCGTTCAAACTCCATTAAGACTGAAGGGATGGAGACCAGGGGCTGGGAGATGTAAAGTAGCAGGTCATCTGCAAATAAGGCTAATTTGTGATGACTCTGTCCCAGCTTGACCCCATGGACGCATTCATTGGACCTAAGTGCAAAATATTTAACTATTATAGTGTCAATTCAAAAATCACCAAGAACACAATCAGTCATTTTTTCACGATTGCCCGTCAATAGTTTGAATTTGATATAAAGAAACATAGTCTTGTAACATCTCAAATGAAAGCTGTTACCGTTCTGAGTAAAATGATGCCTCTCCCACTTCATTATCTTATTTCTAGCCGGAGATAAAAAAATGTAAAGTCATACCAGGCCAAAATTCACCCTTTTTTTAAACTTTAAAAATCTGTAAAAAATTAACTGATGAAGAAAAAAATTCTAAACTTTTAATTTGTAATTAACTAAAGTAGTACTTCATAAAGGAAAAAAAAAAAAAAATCTAAAGACGTCAGGTAAAAAAAAATATTCATATTTAGATCACTTGATATGGAATGACCCATTGACGCTATTACTAGTAAAATATGTTAAAATATGATCCCATTGCGATCCCAACTTGAAATTTGGTACAGATGTGGCTAAGAGCAAAGCAGACACATTGGCAGTTTTTGAAATATTTAAAGCGCGCCGATTTTTCGGAAATGCGTTTTAAAGTTTTGCGCTTGCGATCACATGGGTAAAATATTATCAAAGATCCTCTTGTGACATATCTGATGAAAGCCTGGACAGTTCTGAGTAGATTGGTGTTTATTTTGTTTTTCTATCTTATTTCTAGCCCGAGATATGATAGAAAATGTAAAGCCATACCAGGCCAAAATTCGCACTTTTTTAAAACTTTAAAAATCTGTAAAAAATTAACTGATAAAGAAAAAAATTCAAAACTTTTTTTTTGTAATTAGATAAAGTTGTTCTTCATATAGAAAAAAAATTTAAAAAATCTGAGGACGTCAGGGAAAAAAAATATTCATTTTTGGATCACTTGACATGGAATGACCCCTTCCCATCTGTGGGAATTTTGAAGAGCAATACATAAGTAAAAGTCAGTTTTAATTACAGTCAATGGCTTCTACTCTTACCAGTCCTTTGGCCTGTCAAAAGTCAATGCAGCCATGGACGCCCATTGAGATTCCCATTGGGTCTCTCATGAGGTCTCCCATCCAGCCCGTGACCAAGGCTCTCACTGCTTAGCTTCAAGAGTCTGTCAAAGGCATGCACAATGGGTTTACAAAGGCTGCTGACATGCTGGTTTCCCATCTGTGGGACTTTTGTATAGGCATACATTAGTAAAAGTCAGTTTTAATTACAGTCAATGGCTTCTACTCTTACCAGCCCTTTGGCCTGTCAAAAGTCAATGCAGCCATGGACTCCCATGGATATTCCCATTGGGTCTCTCATGAAGTTTCCCATCCAGCCCGTGACCAAGGCTCTCACTGCTTAGCTTCAAGAGTCTGTCAAGGGCATGCACAATGGGTTTACAATGGCTGCTGACATGCTGGCTTCCCATCTGTGGGACTTTTGAAGAGCAATACATTAGTAAAAGTCAGTTTTAATTACAGTCAATGGCTTCTACTCTTACCAGCCCTTTGGCCTGTCAAAAGTTAATGCAGCCATGGACTCCCATTGAGATTCCCATTGGGTCACCCATTGAGACTTCCATTGGGTCTCTCAAGAGGTCTCCCATTCAGCCCGTGACCAAGGCTCTCACTACTTAGCTTCAAGAGTCTGTCAAGGGCATGCACAATGGGTTTACAATGGCTGCTGACATGCTGGCTTTCCGTCTGTGGGACTTTTGTATAGGCATACATTAGTAAAAGTCAGTTTTAATTACAGTCAATGGCTTCTACTCTTACCTGCCCTTTGGCCTGTCAAAATTCAATGCAGCCATGGATTCCCATTGAGGTTCCCAGTGGGTCACCCATAGAGACTTCCATTGGGTCTCTCATGAGGTCTCCCATGCAGCCCGTGACCAAGGCTCTCAATGCTTAGCTTCAACAGTCTGTCAAGGGCATGCACAATGGGTTTACAATGGCTGCTGACATGCTAGCTTCCCATCTGTGGGACTTTTGAAGAGCAATACATTAGTAAAAGTCACTTTTAATTACAGTCAATGGCGACTCTTACCAGCCCTTTGGCCTGTCAAAAGTCAATGCAGCCATGGTCTCCCATTGAGATTCCCATTGGGTCTCTCATGAGGTCTCCCATCCAGCCCGTGACGAAGGCTCTCACTGCTTAGCTTTAAGAGTCTGTCAAGGGCATGCACAATGGGTTTACAATGGCTGCTGACATGCTGGCTTGCCATCTGTGGGACTTTTGTATAGGCATACATTAGTAAAAGTCAGTTTTAATTACAGTCAATGGCTTCTACTCTTACCAGCCTTTTGGCCTGTCAAAAGTCAATGCAGCCATGTACTCCCATTGAGATTCCCATTGGGTCTCTCATCCAGCCCGTGACCAAGGCTCTCACTGCTTAGCTTCAACAGTCTGTCAAAGGCATGCACAATGGGTTTACAGTGGCTGCTGACATGCTGGCTTCCCATCTGTGGGCTTTTGAAGAGCAATACATTAGTAAAAGTCAGTTGTAATTACAGTCAATGGCTGCTACACTTACCAGCCCTTTTGGCTGTCAAATGTCAATGCAGCCATGGTCTCCCATTGAGATTCCCATTGGGTCTCTCATGAGGTCTCCCATTCAGCCCGTGACCAAGGCTCTCACTGCTTAGCTTAAAGAGTCTGTCAAGGGCATGCACAATGGGTTTACAATGGCTGCTGACATGCTGGCTTCCCATCTGTGGAACTTTTGTATAGGCATACATTAGTAAAAGTCAGTTTTAATTACAGTCAATGGCTTCTACTCTTACCAGTCCTTTGGCCTGTCAAAAGTCAATGCCGCCATGGATTCCAATTGGGTCACCCATAGAGACTTCCATTGGGTCTCTCATGAGGTCTCCCATCCAGCCCGTGACCAAGGCACTCACTTCTTAGCTTCATCAGTCTATCAAGGGCATGCACAGTGGGTTTTCAATGGCTGCTGACATGCTTGCTTCCCATCTGTGGGACTTTTGAAGAGCAATACATAAGTAAAAGTCAGTTTTAATTACAGTCAATGGCTTCTACTCTTACCAGTCCTTTGGCCTGTCAAGACTCAATGCAGCCATTGACGCCCATTGAGATTCCCATTGGGTCTCTCATGAGGTCTCCCATCCAGCCCGTGACCAAGGCTCTCACTGCTTAGCTTCAAGAGTCTGTCAAAGGCATGCACAATGGGTTTACAATGGCTGCTGACATGCTGGTTTCCCATCTGTGGGACTTTTGTATAGGCATACATTAGTAAAAGTCAGTTTTAATTACAGTCAATGGCTTCTACTCTTACCAGCCCTTTGGCCTGTCAAAAGTCAATGCAGCCATGGACTCCCATGGAGATTCCCATTGGGTCTCTCATGAAGTTTCCCATCCAGCCCGTGACCAAGGCTCTCACTGCTTAGCTTCAAGAGTCTGTCAAGGGCATGCACAATGGGTTTACAATGGCTGCTGACATGCTGGCTTTCCATCTGTGGACTTTTGTATAGGCATACATTAGTAAAAGTCAGTTTTAATTACAGTCAATGGCTTCTACACTTACCATGCCCTTTGGCCTGTCAAAAGTCAATGCAGCCATGGACTCCCATTGAGATTCCATTGGGTCACCCATAGAGACTTCCATTGGGTCTCTCATGAGGTCTCCCATCCAGCCCATAACCAAGGCTCTCACTGCTTAGCTTCAACAGTCTGTCAAGGGCATGCACAATGGGTTTACAATGGCTACGACATGCTGGCTTTACATCTGTGGGACTTTTGAAGAGCAATACATTAGTAAAAGTCAGTTTTAATTACAGTCAATGGCTTCTACTCTTACCAGCCCTTTGGCCTGTCAAACGTCAATGCAGCCATGGTCTCCCATTGAGATTCCCATTAGGTGTCTCTCATGAGGTTCTCCCATCCAGCCCGTGACCAAGGCTCTCAATGCTTAGCTTCAAGAGTCTGTCAAGGCATGCACAATGGGTTTACAATGGCTGCTGACATGCTGGCTTCCCATCTGTGGGACTTTTGAAGAGCAATACATTAGTAAATGTCAGTTTTAATTACAGTCAATGGCTTCTACTCTTACCAGCCCTTTGGCCTGTCAAAAGTCAATGCAGCCATGGTCTCCCATTGGGTCTCTCATGAGGTCTCCCATCCAGGTCGTGACAAATGCTCTCACTGCTTAGCTTCAAGAGTCTGTCGAAGGCATGCGCAATGAGTTTACAATGGCTGCTGACATGCTGGCTTTCCATCTGTGGGACTTTTGTATAGGCATACATTAGTAAAAGTCAGTTTTAATTACAGTCAATGGCTTCTACTCTTACCAGCCCTTTGGGCTGTCAAAAGTCAATGCAGCCATGGACTCACATTGGGTCACCCATTGAGACTTCCATTGGGTCTCTCATGAGGTCTCCCATCCAGCCCGTGACCAAGGCTCTCACTGCTTTGCTTCAAGATTCTGTCAAGGGCATGCACAATGGGTTTACGATGGCTGCTGACATGCTGGCTTCACATCTGTGGGAGTTTTGTATAGGCATTCACTAGTATTAGTCAGTTTTAATTACAGTCAATGGCTTCTACTCTTACCAGCCCTTTGGCCTGTCAAAATTCAATGCAGCCATGGACTTCCATTGAGTTTCCATTGGGTCACCCATAGAGACTTCCATTGGGTCTCTCATGAGGTCTCCCATCCAGCCCGTGACCAAGGCTCTCACTGCTTAGATTCAACAGTCTGTCAAGGGCTTGCACAATGGGTTTACAATGGCTGCTGACATGCTGGCTTCCCATTTGTGGGACTTTGAAGAGCAATACATTAGTAAAAGTCAGTTTTAATTACAGTCAATGGTTTCTACTCTTACCAGCCCTTTGGCCTGTCAAAAGTCAATGCAGCCATGGTCTCCCATTGAGATTCCTATTGGGTCTCTCATCAGGTCTCCCACCAACCAGTGACCAAAGCTCTCACTGCTTAGCTTCAAGAGTCTGTCAAGGGCGTGCACAATGGATTGACAATGGCTACTGACATGCTGGCTACCCATCTGTGGGACTTTTGTATAGGCATACATTAGTAAAAGTCAGTTTTAATTACAGTCAATGGCTTCTACTCTTACCAGCCCTTTGGGCGGTCAAAGGTCAATGCAGCCATGGACTCCCATTGAGATTCCCATTGGGTCACCCATAGAGACTTCCATTGGGTCTCTCATGGGGTCTCTCATGAGGGCTCCCATCGAACCCGTGACAAAGGCTCTTACTGCTTAGCTCCAACAGTCTGTCAAGGGCATGCACAATGGGTTTACAATGGCTGCTGACATGCTGGCTTCCCATCTGTGGGACCTTTGAAGAGCAATACATTAGTAAAAGTCAGTTTTAATTACAGTCAATGGCTTCTACTCTTACCAGCCCTTTGGCCTGTCAAAAGTCAATGCACCAATGGTCTCCCATTGAGATTCCCATTGGGTCTCTCATGAGGTCTCCCATTCAGCCCGTGACCAAGGCTCTCACTGCTTAGATTCAACAGTCTGTCAAGGGCTTGCACAATGGGTTTACAATGGCTGCTGACATGCTGGCTTCCCATTTGTGGGACTTTTGAAGAGCAATACATTAGTAAAAGTCAGTTTTAATTACAGTCAATGGTTTCTACTCTTACCAGCCCTTTGGCCTGTCAAAAGTCAATGCAGCCATGGTCTCCCATTGAGATTCCTATTGGGTCTCTCATCAGGTCTCCCACCCAACCAGTGACCAAAGCTCTCACTGCTTAGCTTCAAGAGTCTGTCAAGGGCGTGCACAATGGGTTGACAATGGCTACTGACATGCTGGCTACCCATCTGTGGGACTTTTGTATAGGCATACATTAGTAAAAGTCAGTTTTAATTACAGTCAATGGCTTCTACTCTTACCAGCCCTTTGGGCGGTCAAGGGTCAATGCAGCCATGGACTCCCATTGAGATTCCCATTGGGTCACCCATAGAGACTTCCATTGGGTCTCTCATGGGGTCTCTCATGAGGGCTCCCATCGAACCCGTGACAAAGGCTCTTACTGCTTAGCTCCAACAGTCTGTCAAGGGCATGCACAATGGGTTTACAATGGCTGCTGACATGCTGGCTTCCCATCTGTGGGACCTTTGAAGAGCAATACATTAGTAAAAGTCAGTTTTAATTACAGTCAATGGCTTCTACTCTTACCAGCCCTTTGGCCTGTCAAAAGTCAATGCACCAATGGTCTCCCATTGAGATTCCCATTGGGTCTCTCATGAGGTCTCCCATTCAGCCCGTGACCAAGGCTCTCACTGCTTAGCTTCAAGAGTCTGTCAAGGGCATGCACAATGGGTTTATAATGGCTCCTGACATGCTGGCTTCCCATCTGTGGGACTTTTGTATAGGCATACATTAGTAAAAGTCAGTTTTAATTACAGTCAATGGCTTCTACTCTTACCAGCTCTTTGGCCTGTTAAAAGTCAATGCAGCCATGGACTCCCATTGAGTTTCCATTGGGTCACCTATAGAGACTTCCATTGAGTCTCTCATGAGGTCTCCCATCTAGCCTGTGACCAAGGCTCTCACTGCTTAGTTTCAACAATCTGTCAAGGGCATGCACAATGGGTTTACAATGGCTGCTGACATGCTGGCTTCCCATCTGTGGGACTTTTGAAGAGCAATACATTAGTAAAAGTCAGTTTTAATTACAGTCAATGGCTTCTACTCTTACCAGCCCTTTGGGCTGTCAAAAGTCAATGCAGCCATGGTCTCCCATTGAGATTCCCATTGGGTCTCTCATGAGGTCTCCCATCCAGCCCGTGACCAAGGCTGTCACTTCTTAGCTTCAACAGTCTGTCAAGGGCATGCACAATGGGTTGACAATGGTTGTTGACATGCTAGCTTCCCATCTGTGGTACTTTTATATAGGCATACATTAGTAAAAGTCAGTTTTAATTACAGTCAATAGCTTCTACTCTTACCAGCCCTTTGGCCTGTCAAAAGTCAATGCAGCCATGGACTCCCATTGAGTTTCCATTGGGTCACCCATAGAGACTTCCATTTGGTGTCTCATGAGGTCTCCCATCCAGCCCGTGACCAAGGCTCTCACTGCATAGCTTCAACAGTCTGTCAAGGGCATGCACAATGGGTTTACAATGGCTGCTGACATGCTGGCTTTCCTTCTGTGGAACTTTTGAAGAGCAATACATTTGTAAAAGTCAGTTTTAATTACAGTCAATGGCTTCTACTCTTACCAGCCCTTTGGCCTGTCAAAAGTCAATGCAGCCATGGATCCCCATTGAGATTCCCATCGGGTCACCCATAGAGACTTCCATTTGGTCTCTCATGAGGTCTCCCACCCAGCCCGTGACCAAGGCTCTCACTGCTTAGCTTCAACAGTCTGTCAAGGGCATGCACAATGGGTTGACAATGGCTGCTGACATGCTGGCTTCCCATCTGTGGGACTTTTGTATAGGCATACATTAGTAAAAGTCAGTTTTAATTACAGTCAATGGCTTCTACTCTTACCAGCCCTTTGGGCGGTCAAACGTCAATGCAGCCATGGTCTCCCATTGAGATTCCCATTGGGTCTCTCATGAGGTCTCCCATCCAGCCCGTGACCAAGGCTCTCACTGCTTAGCTTCAAGAGTCTGTCAAGTGCATGCACCATGGGTTTACAATGGCTGCTGACATGCTGGCTTCCCATCTGTGGGACTTTTGAAGAGCAATACATTAGTAAAAGTCAGTTTTAATTACAGTCAATGGCTTCTACTCTTACCACCCCCTTGGCCTGTCAAAGGTCAATGCAGCCATGGACTCCTATTGAGATTCCCATTGGGTCACCCATAGAGACTTCCATTGGGTCTCTCATGGGGTCTCTCATGAGGGCTGCCATCCAGCCCGTGACCAAGGCCCTTACTGCTTAGCTTCAACAGTCTGTCAAGGGCATGCACAATGGGATTACAATGGCTGCTGACATGCTGGCTTCCCTTCTGTGGGACCTTTGAAGAGCAATACATTATTAAAAGTCAGTTTTAATTACAGTCAATGGCTTCTACTCTTACCAGCCCTTTGGCCTGTCAAAAGTCAATGCAGCCATGGTCACCCATTGGGTCTCTCATGAGGTTTCCCATCCAGCCCGTGACCAAAGCTCTCACTGCTTAGCTTCACGAGTCTGTCAAGGCCATGCACAATGGGTTGACAATGGCTGCTGACATGCTGGCTTCCCATCTGTGGGACTTTTGTATAGGCATACATTAGTAAAAGTCAGTTTTAATTACAGTCAATGGCTTCTACTCTTACCATCCCTTTGGCCTGTCAAAAGTCAATGCAGCCATGGACTCGCATTGAGATTCCCATTGGGTCTCTCATGAGGTTTCCCATCCAGCCCATGACCAAGGCTCTCACTGCTTAGCTTCAAGAGTTTGTCAAGGGCATGCACAATGGGTTGACAATGGCTGCTGACTTGCTGGCTTCCCATCTGTGGGACTTTTGTATAGGCATACATTAGTAAAAGTCAGTTTTAATTACAGTCAATAGCTTCTACTCTTACCAGCCCTTTGGCCTGTCAAAAGTCAATGCAGCCATGGACTCCCATTGAGATTCTCATTGGGTCACCCATAGAGACTTCCATTGGGTCTCTCATGAGGTCTCCCATCCAGCCCGTGACCAAGGCTCTCACTGCTTAGTTTCAACAGTCTGTCAAGGGCATGCACAATGGGTTTACAATGGCTGCTGACATGCTGGCTTCCCATCTGTGGGACTTTTGAAGAGCAATACATTAGTAAAAGTCAGTTTATTACAGTCAATGGCTTCTACTCTTACCAGCCCTTTGGCCTGTCAAAAGTCAATGCAGCCATGGTCTCCCATTGAGATTCCCATTGGGTCTCTCATGAGGTCTCCCATCCAGCCCGTGACGAAGGCTCTCACTGCTTAGTTTCAACAGTCTGTCAAGGGCATGCACAATGGGTTTACAATGGCTGCTGACATGCTGGCTTGCCATCTGTGGGACTTTTGTATAGGCATACATTAGTAAAAGTCAGTTTTAATTACAGTCAATGGCTTCTACTCTTACCAGCCCTTTGGCCTGTCAAAAGTCAATGCAGCCATGTACTCCCATTGAGATTCCCATTGGGTCTCTCATCCAGCCCGTGACCAAGGCTCTCACTGCTTAGCTTTAACAGTCTGTCAAGGGCATGCACAATGGGTTTACAGTGGCTGCTGACATGCTGGCTTCCCATCTGTGGGCTTTTGAAGAGCAATACATTAGTAAAAGTCAGTTTTAATTACAGTCAATGGCTGCTACACTTACCAGCCCTTTTAGCTGTCAAATGTCAATGCAGCCATGGTCTCCCATTGAGATTCTCATTGGTTTTCTCATGAGGTCTCCCATCCAGCCCGTGGCCAAGGCTCTAACTGCTTAGCTTCAAGAGTCTGTCAAGGGCATGCACAATGGGTTGACAATGGCTGCTGACATGCTGACTTCCATCTGTGGGACTTTTGAAGAGCAATACATTAGTAAAAGTCAGTTTTAATTACAGTCAATGGCTTCTACTCTTACCAGCCCTTTGGCCTGTCAAATGTCATTGCAGCCATGGACTCCCATTGAGATTCCCATTGGGTCACCCATGGAGACTTCCATTGGGTCTGTCATGAGGTCTCCCATCCAGCCCGTGACCAAGGCTCTCACTGCTTAGCTTCAACAGTCTGTCAAGGGCATGCACAATGGGTTTACAATGGCTTCTGACATGCTGGCTTCCCATCTGTGGGACTTTTGAAGAGCAATACATTAGTAAAAGTCAGTTTTAATTACAGTTAATGGCTTCTACTCTTACCAGCCCTTTGGCCTGTCAAAAGTCAATGCAGCCATGGTCTCCCATTGAGATTCCCATTGGGTCTCTCATGAGGTCTCCCATCCAGACCGTGACCAAGGCTCTCACTGCTTAGCTTTAACAGTCTGTCAAGGGCATGCACAATGGGTTTACAATGGCTGCTGACATGCTGGCTTCCCATCTGTGGGACTTTTGTATAGGCATACATTAGTAAAAGTCAGTTTTAATTACAGTCAATGGCTTCTACTCTTACCAGCCCTTTGGACTGTCAAAAGTCAATGCAGCCATGGTCTCCCATTGAGATTCCCATTGGGTCTCTCATGAGGTCTTCCATCCAACCCAATTCACCAATTCACCTGGAATGCTGATGGACACTGCAGCAATGAAAGGACAGCTGCAACGTGAATTATACATATGGTATACAACAATACTTTCCAAAAATCTGTATAGTAAACATATGAAATGACATAAAATAGTGATTGCACATTTTCAAAAAGTCTATAGTATGGTGCATCCATACTATGATCTATCCATATCCATATTATGGTGTATCTTTAGTGTGAATATGAATAGACCTTATTCTATAAATGCAAATATGTGTGTGTAAAGCATATAATGGCCATATGGTATTTTTATATGAATTGCTATCCCACAAGTGTAGAAGAGATGATCTCACCCTCTGCAATATTAAAAAGTTTACTCTCCAAAAAAAAACTAAAAAAAAAACTAATAATGATAATAATAAAATGCCATAATAATGAAATAAAGAGAAGGTATAAGGCATTTTTATTACTTTGTTCAAAGTTGCAAGGTCTACACAGCCCCGATTGGACAGACCATCAGCAGATTTGGCTTCTAGTACCATCTCTATGCTGATGACAACTATACACTTCAACACTTTAACCCCGCTGTATTACAGAACACCAGTGACTAACTGCTGTTTCCAACATCGTGTCGGCTCTCTATTTAAAATTCAACCTTTCCAAAACTGAACTTCTTGTGCTCCCACCCTCCTCTAACCTCCCTAAATCTGATATCTCTCTCTCAGTGCGCGACTAATAATGACTGATAACGCCAAGGCAGCAGGCTCACTCTCTGTGGTGTTATGTTTGACACTGATCTTTCCTTCACCTCCTATACACAATCTCTCGCCCTCTCTTGCCGCGGAGGGTACCGTTACACGTCGCAACATTGCATGCAATTTCACTGGCAATTTGGTGGTTGCAGTGAAATCATAGACACATTGTTTTATTTTGTGGCCGTGTACAAAATGGAACAATGTGTCCATGATTTCACTGCAACCAGCAAATTGCTAGTGAAATTGCATGCAATGTTGCGACGTGTAACGGTACCCTTACACCTGAAGAACATCTCAAGAATCTGCCCTTTCTCACCAGGGAAACAGCAAAAGCCCTCACCATCGCCGTGATCCACTCCTGCTTTTATTATTGTAATTGTTTATTAACTGGCCTCCCCCCTCACTAGGCTTTATCCTCTTCAGTACATCCTTAATGCAGCAGTCAGCGTCACCTATCTGGCTAACCGTTACTCTTGACGCTTCCGCTCTGTGCCAGTCATTGCACTGCATGCACTATTTTTGGGTGCTGTTTTAAAAACGCATGCAAAAACACAGGGTGCCATCAGACACCTTAAAAAACGCATGCTGAAATGAAAAAAAGCATGCGTTTTTTTGAGGCACTAAAAAAACTCATGCCAAGTGTGACCCCAGCCTTAGCTCTTGGTTTATTAACTGATGATAGTGTCTGGAGAAAGACTATACTAGATGCTACTGTGATGACCATGCCTGCACAACTTCGGGAGATGTTTGCTTACATCTGCATTTTTGGAACACCTACTACTCCCATTGATTTAAGGATTGAATTTAAACCACATTTTATTCAAGACTACTGTTACAAATACATCCCACAGTGATCTCTGTATTAACTGCGAAAGTTACGCCATGAAAGAGGTTCAAGATGTTCTCATAATACATGGCAAATCTTAGGCTGTGGTTTCCACATAAGCCCTCAGTCCGTTTTGGCTTCAGTTTTCTCATTTTTTTTTCTAAGTCCAAAAACTGACAGAATAACGGATTGATGTAATAAACACCTGTCCGTTTTTCTATGGAGCTCCAAACATTGCCCTGTCCGTTTTTGAGTCAAAAACGTTGCATGCAACGTTTTTGGCATCATTTAAAAAACGCATGCGTTTTCATGCGTTTTTTTAACATGGGGCCCTATGGGAAACGCATGCGCGAACGCATGCAAATGCGCACTTGTGTTTGCGCATGCGTTCGCGCATGCGTTTTTTTTATGAAAAGTCCAAAAACGTTCAGGAGTGCAGGAGGCTCAAAAAGCACCCAGAAAAAAACGGATTGGTGATAAAAATCACTTCCAAAAACGGATTTCTATGTGTGACCACAGCCTTACTTAGATTTTAATCTACCACACCCTGCCATGTACATACGTTTGCCTCAAAACGAGTATGATCAGGCCTATGAATTAGCTCCTGCTACTGAAATGAACAATCTAAATCCTGATCAACTCTTTGCTTCAATGCCATTGTAGATGTTCTAGAAAACAACACGCAACACTAAGGCTGTGTCACACATAGAAATCCGTTTTGGAAGTGATTTTCATCACCAATCCGTTTTTTCTGGTGTTTTTGAGCTCCTGCACTCCTGAACGTTTTTGAATTTTCATTAAAAACGCATGCGCGAAGCAGCGCAAACGCAAGTGCGCATTTGCATGGTTCGCGCATGCGTTTCCATAGGGCCCCATGTTAAAAAAACGCATGAAAACCAGCGTTTTAAATGATGCCAAAAACTTGCATGCAACGTTTTTGACTCAAAACGGACAGGCAAAGTTTGAGCTCAGAAAAAACGGACAGGTGTTTATTACATCCAATCCGTTTTTCTGTCAGTTTTTGGCTTAGAAAAAAAAAATGAGAAAACTGAAGCCAAAAACGACTGAGGCTTATGTGGAACCCAGCCTCATGTTTCTTCTTGATGGTCTCCGTGGTAGTGGAAAAACATATTTATACATGCTCTTATAATTTGTTCGAGGACAAGGAGATGTGGTCTCACCTGCTGCCACTACTGGAATAGCTGCAAATTTACTGCCAGGAGGACGAACTATGCATTCTTTGTATGGCATTCCTATTCCAATTAATGAAACATCTGTTTCCAGAATAACAACGGACACGAACGCTGCCAACAAGTTAAAAAATACTACACTTTTTATACTTGATGCGTGTACTATGGCACAAAACCATTATTTGTGTGTCATTGATAGACTTTTACATGATGTTATGACTATACATGTAGATCACAAAAATAACGTTCCCTTCGGCGGAAAAGTTTTCATTCTTGGAGGAGATTTCCGCCAATGCCTTCCTGTTATTATGCATGCCACCAGAACTGAAATTGTCGATTGTTGTGTTAAATATTGTCAACTATGGCAACACTTCCAATGACTCCCGCTATATACCAACATGAGATCCAGGGATCCAGATTATAGCACTTGGTTACTTAAACTAGGCAATGGTCAGCTCTCAAATGACTACAATCTTGGAGAGGATGTGATTGAAATTCCTCCAGACATGCTGTCTTCAGCCTGTTTAGTCACAGATATATTTGACACAAACATTCATATTAATGTTAATGACACTGTTGTTTTGCATGCTGCATCACATGCAATACTCTGTCCAAAAAATGAGGATGTGGAATTTCTCAATTCTGTAATTATGGACAGATAAGTGGCCAATATGTATCATATACAAGTGATGATTCTGTGGATACTGATGATGCTAATGAAACAGAACAGTACTCCATTGAATTTTTACATTCTCTCACACCATCTGGCATGCCACCACATCACCTTCAACTAAAAATAGGAACTATTGTCATGCTACTGTGCAACCTAAATATAAAAAAAGGATTATGTAACGGAACTCGCCTAATTATAACATCCTTAAATCCTAACATCATTCAGGCAAAAGTCTTCTCTGGATCAGCCCAAGGACACTTGGTTTTAATTCCACGCATTGATTTGTGTCCATCTGAAACTGGATTAACCATTCAAACTACGAAGACGACAGTTTCCTGTTAAGCCAGCTCTCGCTATGACAATTAACAAGGCACAAGGACAGACCCTCAATTGTGTTGGGATTTATCTACCTCAACCAGTGTTTGGCCATGTAGAGCTGTATGTTGCTTTCCTCACGAGTGAAAACAACTCTCTCATTTGTAAAAGTCAAAGTATTAGATACACATCATTACAAGGAAAGTTTTGCATGGTATGATAAAGTCTTCACTATAACTGTATTTATATAAAATGTTTTACAAAGTAAAGTTCCTCATTTACTTTTTACCACTATATATACACATAGTAAAAATCATATAACATCAATACTTATTTTAGTAATATTAACTAAAAGCCTGTAAAATGTCTTTGTGTACATATACATATACACTATAAGACCTGTATACATTACATTAAAGGACATATTATTAATTCTATTAGTAAACTCTGTGTTTTCCATATATATATAGATATACATATTAGTTAACATCATCACAGGACAGATATGTTATCATCAACTGTTACATAGTTGATGATAGGAAATCATTTTTTGATAATATTTTGTCAAAGATGGCGATGAGACACATTAAGTTTGTCTTTTATTTAGGGTAGGTTTTTGTGAACAGCAGAGAGAAGGGTGTGGCGGCCTGTTCACCATATCTCCTCCTGTGGATTCTACTTCATATAGATACACACATGTGAACATACTGTCATACATGTTCATATACATTTGTATTTCTACTTTATAACATTGTTAAACCTACACTACACATAGGTTTAGAAACATATGGTATGTATTATTTCTGTAATTCATTCTATTTATATTGTTTATGGCATATATATTATAATTGTATATTATATATATACAATATTATCTTATGTACATATATATTCTATTACGTAAACAGTTTTTTCCTTATTGCTTTTTTTTTACATTTCATAGTCAAACATATTTATCTAAAACCTAAGAACCTTAACAATAAACTTATGTACATTCTTTTTCTGTCACTATTACCTTAGAGTATGATGCTTTGCCCTTATTTTGCAAGTGATAATAAAAACTATGCTTTTTTCACAAGCACAAAGAGTGTCATACATGTTTACTGTTCCTGTTAGCACATCTAAGGATGCACACAATTCTTTTCACCGCACTCCCGATTCAATCGCATCGGGCCTTTTTCTAGTAACACATAAATACAAAAAGGTATGCTGCTACCACCAACCTCATTAGGTGCATTGGAAAGCTGTTTGGTAACATGAAATAGCGAGAGGGACCTGCTACTCGCTCATAGAATCTGAAGAACGAAGCTGGTAATATTACATTTTTACTCCAAAAGTTGGAAGTGTTTACAAAAAGATATAAAAATATGTTACAAAAGACAATTTACATATATGTATAAAACAGTTATTAAAATAAAAGGAATTAAAACCTGAACTAAAACCTTTTCCACGCAGTGGCCGTTGCAGATTTCAGGGGGGAAGGCACCCTGGAGATGGGTTAGATTCCGGCTTCAAGCGATAGAATGTTGTCCTTCATTTAAGCTTAAATGACACCAAAGATGGCTGCTTGAGTTTTATGTCATCAGCCATTAACCTCAGCACTCCACCTTTCTACCTCACAGATGGGCTGCTCATTTGACAACACCCATCTGCAAAGTTATCTAAACCTCCATTTTTCCATATTTTCCGCTGGGACGCTCCCAAGTCAAAAGTAACCGTCTCATGTTTCTCCTCATGATAATACATGCGATTTGAGACCAAATCTACTATATAATTGTCTAAGGCATCTGTTGGTCACAGAAATCGCGCGCCAGACAGAGGCTGCTCATTGGTGGACGCCGCACGCGTGATTTCTCTCAGACACAGACACCGGCTGTCAGACTTCTCCTGCCCGCCCATGCCACCCGCTGCTCATTCACCTCCCCGCCACCCCCCCGCTGCTCATTCAACCCCCGCCACCCCCCCCGCTGCTGCTCATTCACCTCCCCCCCTTCTGCTCCATTCACCTCCCCCCCGCTGCTCCATTCACCTCACCCCTGCTGCTCCCTTCAACTCCCCCCCGCTGCTCCATTTCCCCCCCTCCCCAGCTCCATCTCACCTGCACCCGGTGTCTACATCGCCGCTACAGCAGGTAATGAGTGGTCATGTGATAGGCAGGCTAAAGTGACGTGCACAGAGCCTGTCACATGACCACTCATTACCTGCTGTAGCTGCGATGTAAACACCGGATGCGGGTGAGACCGGAGTGGATGGGAGGGGGGATCCATCCTGCGCTGACCACTGGCCCTCCATCCTGTGCTGACCACTGGCCCTCCATCCTGTGCTGACCACTGGCCCTCCATCCTGCACTGACCACTGGCCCTCCATCCTGCGTTGGTCCTCCATCCTGCGCTGACCACTGGCCCTCCATCCTGCGCTGACCACTGGCCCTCCATCCTGTGCTGACCACTGGCCCTCCATCTTGCGCTGACCACTGGCCCTCCATCCTGCACTGACCACTGGCCCTCCATCCTGCACTGACCACTGGCCCTCCATCCTGCGCTGGCTACTCTGCCTCTATCCTGCGCTGGCCACTCTGCCTCCATTCTGCGCTGACCACTCTGCCTCCATCCTGCACTGACCACTGAGCCACTGCGCAGTGCTAACCACTGACACCCGCTGTGCAAACTATGAGCCACATGTACAGTGCAACGCACTGAGTCACGTACAGTGCTAACCGCTGAGCCACCGTACAGTGCTAACCACTGAGCCACTTATACAGTGCTAACCACTGAGCCACCGTACAGTGCTAACCACTGAGCCACCATACTGTTCTAGCCACTGAGCCACGTACTTCTAAGCCACGGAGCCACCGTACTGTGCTAACCCTGAGCCGACCAGTATACAGTGCTAACGCATGAGCCACCATACTGTGCTAACCACTGTGTCCATCTAGTGCTAACCACTGAGTCCCTATACAGTGCTTTACCACTGAGCACCATATACAGTGCTAACCCATTGAGCCACATTACTGTTCTAATTTTGAGCCACCATATACAGTGCCAACCACTGAGCCACTATAGAGTGCTAACCACTTCGGCTCCGTATACAGTGCTAACCACTGAGCCCCCGTATACTCTGCTAACCACTGAGCCCCTGTATACTCTGCTAACCACTGAGCCCCTGTATACTCTGCTAACCACTGAGCCGCCGTATGCTCTGCTAAGCACTCTGCTGCGGGCAGGAGGGGGCAGGGAACAGCGGCCAGGTACGGGCAGGAGGGTCCCCCCCGTCCCCTCCTGCCCCCACCCAGCCGCTGTTCCCCGTCCCCCTCCTGCCTGCACCTGACCGCTGTTCCCCGGCCCCCTCCTGCCCGCACCCGGCCGCTTTTCCCCGGACCCTTCCTGCCAGCACCCGGCCGCTCTTACCCATCCCCTCCTGCCGGCTGTTCCCCGGTCCCTTCCAGCCCGCGCCTGGCCACTGTCCCCCGCCCCTCCTGGACTCAGGCACAGCTGCACACCGGTACTGCTGTAGGTATCTACTATATAATTGTCTACTTCTGTCTGTTTGTCTGTAACGCAAATCCTGCATTGCTGATTGGTCATGGGCGGCTGGCCTGACCAATCAGTAACAGGGACAGTCCGCCTGCAAATTGGCGCGCGATTTCAACCACGCTTCCCTGATTGGTTGCGCCCGGCCGGTTGCCAGCAATCAGCGATATTGGCGCAGGATTTAAACCTAGCTTCGCTTTGCATTATTCTTAAATCTTCATAAATAAACTGCATACATATTCTAGAATACCCGATGCATTAGAATCGGGCCACCATCTTGTATGATATATCTGTCATGTGCTGTGGGCAGATTTAATTTCCTAGGTTTCTGGTTGTTTCCCAGATATAAAAGAGGTATTATTAGATGCCGTCCAAAAACCGCTGCATACTGCTTTTTTGGTGCACTTGCAAAAACGCATAGCGTCAAATGCATTGCACTGTTGCAATGCATTTGTTGCATTGGAGTCTATGGGTGCATTAATGCATGTGTTTTTCAACATTTGCACATGAAAACAACGCATACATTTAGCAAATGCATGACACAAGTCTGACCCTAGCCTAAGGGTACCGTTACACGTCGCAACATTGCATGCAATTTCACTGGCAATATGCTAGTTGCAGTGAAATCATGGACACATTGTTCTATTTTGTTGCCGTGTACAAAATGGAACAATGTGTCCATGATTTCACTGCAACCAGCAAACTGCCAGAGAAATTGCATGCAATGTTGCGACGTGTAACGGTACCCTAAGGGTACCGTTACACGTCGCAATATCACAATGCAATATCGACAAAAAGTCACATGGTGCGGTGGTTGCAGTTGATATCGTTCGTGCATTCTGTCGTGTAAATGGGCAATGCGACGTGAGAAAAAATCGTAGGTACTATATTGCAAGAAGTTTGTGCAAGCCCTTCCACCGTACAATATTGCATATGTGATGTGGCATGATCGTGCTGTGTGACGGCGCAACTACGATCTTGTTTGCAACTTCCCCTATTCACTACAATGTTAATGCTCGGTCCCTGGGTTGCTCATACCCAGCGCACAAAAGTTGAGGACAACATCCTAGTTGCGTTGCCTGCTGATATCTCCCTGTGTGACATCTACTATGCGATCTTGGACAAGTGCCAAAAACGTGCGCGCTCCTGTGAAATTTTATGCGATATCGGAACGATATTGTGATATGTAACGGTACCCTAAGGGTACGTTACACGTCACAAAATTGCATGCAATTTCACTTGCAATTTGCTGGTTGCAGTGAAATCATGGACATATTGTTCCATTTGTACACGGCAGCAAAATAGAACAATGTGTTCATGATTTTACTGCAACCAATAAGTTGCAAGTGAAATTGCATGTAATGTTGCGACGTGTAACGGTACCCTCAGAGTTGTGAAGGTTGCATGCAGAAAAATAATAAGAAGAAGGGCTCGGACACACTCATCAGAGTTTCACTGAGGAGACTCTGAAAGGGCTGGAGCAGTGACCCTGAACGGCTTCTCCCTATCTGGACGGGCTGTCAGCTGCTTGTGTTTTTGTGCAGCTGCAGACTCCCCGTCCAGAAGGGGAGAAGCCGTTCAGGGTCACTGCTCCAGCCCTTTCAGAGTCTCCTCAATGAAACTCTGATGTAACTAGGAAAGTGTGTCCAAGCCCTAAGTGGCTCTCTCCACTGGTCCTGTTTTAAAATAGCACTCCATTTGGGACATCATGTGCAGAATGCGAATCAAAAGGAGTGACAGCTGGTAACTTGAGGAGCTGCTTTAATTTCATATCATGCATATGATATCCAAATAATATGCCACTTTTACTGAGACAGAGGTGAGTGCTGCTTATTCTCTGCTTTTTTGCATGAAATTTTTCCTGCCTTTTGTGAACTTTTTTTTTGACTAAGCACCACATATACTGGTCAATACCTGAGAACAGCAGATTCCTTTTGTGACATTTATTAGCTGTATTTGCTAACCATAATTAGAGTTGTCTATGTAGTACTGCAAACGAATATTATTTTTTATTTAGTAATCTGCTAAGTAAACTAATTTTGATTAAAATGAACTAGTGGTCTCTGTGTCAGTCTAATCCATCATCTGGTCCTGGCCAGCTGAAGTTAATGGTAACATATGGCCTTAAGGCCCTGTTACACGCTACGATGTCCCAGCGATCCCATCAACGATGTGGATCGCTGGGACATCGTTATCTGATCGCTGGTGAGCTTTCAAACAGGCAGACTCACCAGCGATCAGGACCAGCAAGAACGCTGGTAACCAGGGTGAATAGCGGGTAACTAAGCAGAGTGCTGCGCTTAGTTACCAGATCTTTACCCTGGTTACCAGCTCTTAGTGCTTGCTGTACGGCACTGGGGGATCGTTCATCGTTGGTCTTCTGCTTTCACATGCGCCGATGCTGGCCGCCCAGCAGGAGACCAACGATAAATTTACGGTCCAGGTCATTTACCAATGATCAACGATGAACGACCTCATCGTTGGTTGTTGGTAAATGTCACACGCAACTATGTCTTTTCGACATTGCTGCAACATCACCAAACCGGTGACGTTGCAACAATATTGTTAACAATATCGTAGTGTGTGACGGGGCCTTTAAGGCTATTCACAACTACACAACTATTAATGCTTTCAAAGCACCTGCTATGGCGTGTCTTAGGAGACTCCTCAACATCAGGGACATTCTTATAAGTGGTGATGTTGGTAGCTCAAGATGGCAACCGTCTCAACCTTTTCAATTGACGAGATGATATGGCACATTCCCTTGCTTCCATTGTGCCAGGTCTTTGATCATTGTTCAGAAATACCATATTTTACCTTCTCATACTGGGAAAATCTAACCAGTGAAAAGTTTCCTCTCTTTTGAATCTAACTTTGTACGCTGTGTGCAGAATTATTAGGCAAGTTGTATTTTAGAGGATTATTTTTATTATTGATCAACAACTATGTTCTCAATCAACCCAAACAGACTCATAAATATCAAAGCTTAATATTTTTGGAAGTTGGAGTTTTTTTTTTTTAGATTTGGCTATCCTAAGAGGATATCTGTTTGTGCAGGTAACTATTACTGTGCAGAATTATTAGGCAAATTAATAAAAAACAAATATATTCCCATCTCACTAGTTTATTTTCAGCAGGTAAACCAATATAACCGCACATAATTTTGAAATAAATTTCTGATATGCAAAAACAAAACACAAAAAAATTAGTGACCAATATAGCCACCTTTCTTTATGATGACACTCAACAGCCTTCCATCCATTAGATTCTGTCAGTTGCTTGATCTGTTTACTACCAACATTGCATGCAGCAGCCACCACAGCCTCCCAGACACTGTTACGAGAGGTGTACTGTTTTCCCTCCCTGTAGATTTCACATTTTAGGAGGGAACACAAGTTTCTCTATGGGGTTCAGATCAGGTGAACAAGGGAGCCATGTCATTATTTTTTCTTCTTTTAGACCTTTACTGGCCAACACGCTGTGGAGAAGTTGGATGCATGTGATGGAGCATTCTCCTGCATGAAAATCATGTTTTTCTTGAATGATACCGACTTCTTCCTGTACCACTCCTTGAAGAAGTTGTCTTCCAGAAACTGGCTGTAGGTCCGGGAGTTGAGCTTCACTTCATCCTCAACCCGAAAAGGTCCCACAAGTTCATCTTTGATGATACCAGCACATACAAGTGCCCCACTTCCACCTTGCTAGCGTTTGAGTCGGAGTGGAGCTCTCTGCTCTTTACTGATCCAGCCTCGGCCCATCCATCTGGCTCATCAAGAGTCACTCTCATTTCATCAGTCCATAAAACCTTTGAAAAATCAGTCTTAAGATATTTCTTGGCCCAGTCTTGACATTTTATCTTATGTTTCTTGTTCAAAGGTGGTCGTTTTTCAGCCTTCCTTACCTTGGCCATGTCTCTGAGTATAGCACAACTTGTGCTTTTTGATACTTCAGTAACGTTGCAACTCTGAAATATGGAAAACTGGTGGCAAATGGCATCTTGGCAGCTTCATGCTTGATTTTCCTCAATTCATGGGCAGTTTTTTGTGCCTTTTTTGCCAAACACGCTTCCTGTGACCCTGTTGGCTATTTCCCATGAAATGGCTGATTGTTCGGTGATTAAACTTCAAAAGTTTGGCAATGTCAAGACTGCTGCATCTCTCTGCAAGACATCTCACAATTTTGCGTAGTCAGGAAAGCAAAAGGGTGGACGGTGTATTCGGACCTGCTCTGCAAGGACCAAAGGATCAGATGGTGTTCATCATTATAATTTTTATTTCCAACGCATTTCGGAGTTAGTCCCAACTCCTTCCTCAGGGAATAGTAGAACACTACTATTCCCTGAGGATGGAGTTGGGCTAACTCTGAAACACGTCGGAAATAAAAATTATAATGATGAACACCATCTAATCCTTTGGTCCTTGCAGCGCAGGTCCGTATACACCGTCCACCCTTTTGCTTTCCTGACTACGTTGATCGTTGTGGTGTGGATCCTTGCAGCAGCTACTACCTTTTGCTTTGACGCTGGTTGTGTGCTATAGAACCCCCTCAGGTGAGTGACTAATTACATTTAGTCCACCTTTTTATCAATGATAAGACCCTATTGCGCTTTTCTCTCCCTTTTTCCAGTTTTATCTCACAATTTTGAACATTTCAGAGTCCGTCAAATCTCTCTTCTGACTCATTTTGCCTAAGGAAAGGCATTTGCCTAATAATTAAGCACACCTTATATAGGTGTTGATGTCCTTGCACCACACCCCTCCTCATTACAGAGATGCACATCACCTGATTTACTTAATTGGTAGTTGGCTCTCAAGCCTATACAGCTTGGAGTAGGACAACATGTATAAAAAGTATCATGTGATCAAAATACTCATTTGCTTAATAATTCTGCACACAGTGTAGAATACCATGTCAAATTAGCTGATTATAATTTAAAGCATTAACATTTTGTATTTTTATTCCTAGTCAGAACTGTTGATTACCTTAAAGGCAACCTACCAGGTAAAAATAATGCTACTAACCTTCAGATAAGGGGTACATTCATACACAGTACGAATCATTAGCTTCTTTCTACCACAATTGCATAATTGAATTAGACCCAGGAGCGTTGAAACATCTTCAATTGTATTGATTATTGGAAATGATATGAACCTTACTAACTTGTCAATCAACTGTGTCACAATAAATGACAGTTTTTATCTTATAGCATTGTGCAGGGAATTCTTTGTGTCTTCTCACTTTTGACCTGGTAACAGATCCTCTTTTAGTGTCCTGCATTTTGGTAATATTCTCATAATATGTGCTTGTGACCCTGAATATTTTCCAAACTATTGATGTGCAATTGTTTAAATTATGTTGTAACTGGTGTTTTATCTATAGATGTAATATATAATGGGCATTTATTTATGAGTTACCGTATATTTGACTCCTGTGTGTCATTTCTGTAGTGGTGGTATACATATAGGCTAGGGTCACACTTGCATTATGCATCTGCATTTTTTACATGTGCAATTGTGTAAAAACATATGCGTTAACGCATTCATAGACTCCAATGCAAAAAACACATTGCAAAAGTGTAATGCGTTTGACGCTATGAGTTTTTGCTAGTTGCGCTAAAAACATGGTCTGCAACGTTTTTTGGTGTTTTTGCAAAAATGCATGCATTTTTTAACATGGGAAACCGGATCAGGACCTGCAATTGCAAACGCAAATGTGACCCTAGCCTATTCTTACCTTGCAGATTTGGTGCAGAATTAAATCTTCAGTATAGTAATAGAGAAGTGTAGCTCGACTGGACGGGTGCAAAGAAAAAAATCAGTACCAGTATGTGGATAATTCTGGCACACCAAAATATATTGTATTGAAACTTGAAAGTCCTTTTTCTATGGTTTCTATTGCTCACACAGTATCTATATACATACACATAACATTTCGACCCTTCAAGGGTCTTTTTCAAGTGTTTTATCTATAAGGATACAACATACGTTTTTTTAATACAACATAATGTTTGTTGTCACAAAAAAGATTCACAAATGAGCATTGCACAATATTGTTGAGAAATAAAAAACATATTACAATCGTACATCAAGGATTTATTGTATGACATAAACCCGTTAAACAACATTTTAATCCTTGGAAATCATGTATAATTTTATAGGCATGATCAAGAGACTATCCTTCAGTCCCATATTACAATAAACGTAGATAAAATAAATTTTAAGGGGCAATAACTACCTATGTGGCACTGGTAAATTATGACCTCCTATGTCATTGCCATCCGCTGTCGCGTTTAATGGACCTGTGAAAATCATATGTTTAATACAGCAAGACTAGACGGCGTCACATTAGTATGTTATCAGCCTTCTACTTATTAGAAGTTCTCTTATATCCCCCCAGTGAAACCTAAGGGGTGAGAAATAGGAACAAATTGAGGGAAAAAGAGGGGGAGTAAGATTAGAGGAAAAAGAGCATGAATTTACTAAAGTATTTGAAGAAAATTGGAGTAATTGGGAAGTATCATACCTATGTTGTCCTGTCAGTAGAGTGGGACCGTATTGGGTCTGAAGTGCGTAGAGTTCACTTGTTGATACGTACTGAGTCTTACATCACATCCTTGGACCTTTAGACTGTCCAGTGTGATAGATCTAGCAAAAAAATATTTTGTGGTGTTAAGATCTATTATATACAATGAAACTAGCCGCAATAATTGTTTTACCTTTATACTGCTGCTTTAAATGTGCTGTCTGTCAGCAAGCTCTGTGATAGAAGTCTTTTCAGGTTTATTGCTGTCTATCAGTAGGACTTGGAGACTATAGTGATGTCTTTTCAGGCTTGACACATCTGAAAAACACATATTGAGTGGGACTCTACAAGAATCTATTGTGTTTATGATATCACATATACCGCTTAATAGGTACCTGGAATGACTTAATGGTGGTCTTAGCTATTGCTAGGAGACCTAGAGTGAAAAAAACAAGGGGTGCCATCTGAGTTTAGCACATAAGAAAAGATGGGTTGTAGAGAAGTGGCCAGTTGTGGTAATACCTGCTCCTGTGGTGCATGTGGTGTCTGTTCAGCATCCTGTAGTGACTGGCGGTGAGTATTTACCTGGTCCCGGGCAGAAGTGACGCTTACGTCACATCCGGTTCCGCTATTTGGAACGCAAACGTCCGGTCACGTGGACCAGAAGTCAGCGTTTCTAAGGGGAGTTAACATTATATGAATACTGGGTGGTGTTGGGGATGGGATGGTGAGGATCCAGGATGCCACTGTGCATACTATACCTATTACTGGAGGAGTCTATGAGAGGCTGAAGGAGGCTATTCACTCATACGGTCTCTGTAAGAAACACAGGGGAAATAAAAGGGAAAATTAGTACATGTTTATAATAAGCAATATATATATATACTAGATGGTGGCCTGATTCTAACGCATCGGGTATTCTAGAATATGTATGTAGTTGACATACTGTGATTGACAGAACTTGTTCAGTCAACGTGAGTGAACTACACTTCTCCTCCTGTCCCCACTCCTCCTGTCACCGCTCCTCCGTCTCTCCTCCTGTCCCCACTCCTCCTGTCAATGCTTCTCTGTCTCTCCTCCTGTCACCGCTCCTCCTGTCCCCGTTCCTCCATCTGTCCTCCTGTTACCACTCCTTCTATGACCGCTCCTCCGTCTCTCCTCCTGTCACTGCTCCTACTGTCACCGCTCCTCTGTCTCTCCTCCTTATCACCGCTCCTCCATCGCTCCTCCTGTCCCTGCTCCTTCTGTCACCACTCCTCCTGTCAACATTCCTCCTGTCCCCACATCTTCAGTCACCGCTCCTCTGTCTCTCCTCCTGTCACCACTCCTTGTGTCCCTGCTCCTCTGTCTCTCGTCCTGTCACTGCTCCTCCTGTCCTCGCTCCTCCATCTCTCCTGTCCCTGCTCCTCCTGTTCCTGCTCCTCCATCTCTCTTCCTGTCGCTGCTCCTCCTGTCACTGCTCCTCCTGTCACTGCTCTCCTGTCACCGCTCTTCCATCTCTCCTCCTGTCTCCACTCCTCCTGTCCCCGCTCCTCTGTCTTCTTCCTGTTCCCGCTCCTCCAGTTCCCGCTCCTCCGTCTCTCTTCCTGTCACCACTCTTGTCACCGCTTCTATTGTCACTGCTTCTCTTGTCCCCACTCCTCTGTTTCTCCTCCTGTACCCGCTCCTCCATCTCTCTTCCTGTTGCTCCTCATGTCACCGCTCCTCATGTGACCTCTCCTCCTCTCTCCTCCTGTCCTCGCTACTCCTGTTCACGCTCCTTTGTCTCTCTTCCTGTCACCACTCTTCCTGTCACCGCTCCTCCTTTCACTGCTCCTCCTGTCACAGCTCCTCCGTCTCTCCTCCTGTCACCGCTTTTCCTGTCACTGCTCCTCTGTCTCTCTTCCTGTCACCGCTCCTCCTGTCCCCGTTCCTCCTTCTCTCCTCCTGTTACCGCTCCTCCTGTCCCCGCTCCTCGGTCTCTCCTCCTGTCACCGCTCCTCAGTCTCTCCTGTCACCGCTCCTCCATCTCTCCTCCTGTCACAGCTCCTCCTTCGCTCCTCCTGTCCTTGCTCCTTCTGTCACCGCTCCTCCTGTCACCATTCCTCCTGTCACCGCTCCTCTGTCTCTCCTCCTGTCACGGCTCCTCGTGTCCCCACTCCTCTGTCTCTCCTCCTGTCACCACTTCTCCTGTCACTGCTCCTCCATCTCTCCTCCTATCCCCGCTCCTCCTGTCACCGCCTCCTCCTGCCCCTGCTACTCTGTCTTTTCTCCTGTCACTGCTCGTCCGATCCCCTCTTCTCCGTCTTTACTTCTGTCAAGGCTTATCCTGTGACTGCTCCTCCTTTCCCCGCTCCTTCGTCTCTCCTTCTGCCACTGCTCCTCATGTCCCTGCTCCTCCGTCTCTCCTCCTGTCCTCACCGCACGCCTTTATCTCTCCTCCTGTCACCACTCCTCCTGTCCCTGCTCGTCTGTCTCTCCTTTCATCGCTCCCTGTCCCCGTATCTCCTGTTCCCGCTCCTCCGTCTCTCTCTCCTGTCACCGCTCCTCATGACACCGCTCCTCCCGTCTCTACTTCTGTCAGCACTCCTCCTGTCCCCGCTCCTCCAGTTCCCGCTCCTCCGTCTCTCCTCCTGTCACCACTCTTCCTGTCACCGCTTTTCCTGTCACAGCTTCTCCTGTCCCCACTCCTCTGTTTTTCCTCCTTTCTTTTCCTCTTTTGTTTCTCCTCCTGTACCCGCTCCTCTGTCTCTCCTCCTGTCACCGCTCCCCATGTCACTGCTCCTCATGTCACCTCTCTCGTCTCTCTCCTATCCCGCTCCTCTGTTCCACTCCTCGTCTATCTTCCTGTCACCACTCATCATGTCCCCGCTTCTCCTGTCCCGCTCCTCTGTCCCCGCTCCTCCTGTCCCCGCTCCTCCGTCTCTCCTCCTGTCCCTGCTCCTCCATCTCTCCTCCTGTCCCCACTTCTCCTGTCACCACTCCTCCTGTCCCCGTTCCTCTGTCTCTTCTCCTATCACTGCTCCTCCTGTCCCCTCTCCTCCATCTTTCCTTCTGTCATGGCTTATCCTGTGACAGCTCCTCCTGTCCCTGCTCCTCTGTCTCTCCTCCTGCCCCCCTCCTCCATCTCACCTCCTGCCCCCCGCTCTTCCTGCCTTTTGCTCCTCCTGCCCACCACTCCTCTTGCCCCATGCTGCTTCTGTCACTTCTCCTCCATCTTTCCTACTGTCACCGCTTCTCCTGTCCCATCTACTACGTCTCTCCTCCTGTCACTGCTCCTACATCTCTCCTCCTGTCTCAGCTCCTCCTATCCCCGCTCCTTTGTCTCTCCTCCTGTCACCGTTTCTCCTGTCACCACTCCTCCTGTCACCGCTCCTCCACCTCTTGCCTGTCACTGCTCTTCCTTTCCCCGCTCCTCCATCTCTCCTCCTGTCCCCGCTCCTCCTGTCACCACTCCTCCTGTCACCGCTCCTCCACCTCTCTGCCTGTCACCGCTACTCCTGTCACCACTCCTCCATCTCTCCTCCTGTCATCGCTCTTCTAGTCCCCTCTTCTCCATCTTTCCTCTTGTCCCCGCTCCTCCTGTCCTTGTTCCTCTGTCTCTGCTTCTCCTGTCCCCACTCCTCTGTCTCTCTTCCTGTCCCCGCTCCTCCAGTTCCCACTCTCCGTCTCTCTTCCTGTCACCACTCTTCCTGTCACCACTTCTATTGTCACTGCTTCTCTTGTCCCCACTCCTCTGTTTCTCCTCCTGTACCCGCTCCTCATGTCACCGCTCCTCATGTGACCTCTCCTCTGTCTCTCCTCCTGTCACCGCTCCTCCATCTCTCCACCTGTCCTCGCTCCTCCTGTTCACGCTCCTTTGTCTCTCTTCCTGTCACCACTCTTCCTGTCACCGTTCCTCCTTTCACTGCTCCTCCTGTCACAGCTCCTCCGTCTCTCCTCCTGTCACCGCTTTTCCTGTTACTGCTCTTCTGTCTCTCCTCCTATCACCACTCCTCCTGTCCCCGTTCCTCCATCTCGCCTCCTGTTACCGCTCTTCCTGTCCCCGCTCCTTGGTCTCTCCTCCTGTCACCGCTCCTCAGTCTCTCCTCCTGTCACCGCTGCTCCATCGCTCCTCCTGTCCCTGCACCTTCCGTCACCGCTCCCCCTGTCACCATTCCTCCTGTCACCACTCCTCTGTCTCTCCTCCTGTCATGGCTCCTCGTGTCCCCGCTCCTACATCTCTCCTCCTGTTTCCGCTCCTCCTGTCACCACTCCTCCTGTCCCTGTTCCTCTGTCTCTCCTCCTGTCACTGCTCCTCCTGTCACCGCTCCTCCATCTCTCCTCTTGTCCCCGCTCCTCATGTCCTTGTTCCTCTGCCTCTGCTTCTCCTGTCAACGCTCCTCCGTCTCTCCTCCTGTCACTGCTCGTCCTATCCCCTCTCCTCCGTCTTTCCTTCTGTCAAGGCTTATCCTGTGACTGCTCCTCCTGTCCCCGCTCTTCCAGTCCCCGTTCCTCCGTCTCTCCTCCTGTCCCCACTCCTACATCTCTCCTCTTGTCCCCGCTCCTTCGTCTCTCCTCCTGTCTCCACTCGTCTGTCTATCCTCCTGTCACTGCTTCTTCTGTCACCGCTCCTCCTGTCACCGCTCCTCTGCCTCTCCTCCTGACCCGCTCCTCCTGTCCCCGCTGCTCCTGTTCCCGCTCCTCCTGTCACCGCTCTTCCTGTCCCTGTTCCTCTGTCTATCCTCCTGTCACCGCTCGTCCTGTATCCTCTCCTCCGTATTTTCTTCTGTCACCGCTCTTCCTGTCCCCGCTCCTCCATATCTCCTCTTGTCCCTGCTCCTTCTGTCACCACTCCTCCTGTCCCTGTTCCTCTGTCTGTCCTCCTGTCACTGCTTGTCCTGTCCCCTCTCCTCCGTCTTTCCTTCTGTCAATACTTATCCTGTGACTGCTCCTCCTGGCCCCGCTCCTATCTTTCCTCCTGTCACCGCTCCTCCTGTCCCTGCTCCTGCGCCTTTCCTTCTGTCAGCGCGTATCCTGTGACTGCTCTTCCTGTCCTCTCTCCTCTGTTTCTCCTCATGTCCCCGGTCCTCTGTCTCTCCTCCTGTCAGCGCTCCTCCTGTCCCTTCTCCTCTGCCTTTCCTTCTGTCAATACTTATCTTGTGACTGCTCCTCCTGTCCCCGCTCCTCCATCTCTCCTCCTGTCTTCTGCAGTACACATTGTCTTGGCAAGATTCACACATAACAATGTGTAGTACAGGACAATGCGTGTTTTTACGATGCTCACGTGACGCTAACTACACTTCTACATGACGCTACCTGAAGTCTCTGCTAATGCGCACAAGCAGCAGCAAACAAACGTGTTTAGAGCACACAGGAAATAATGTCTACGATACCAAAATAGCATGTGACCACACTTACCGTCTGTCCAACAGAGAACTTGTGATGAGACACTATTAGCTCAATGCACATTCCAGTCGGGGCAGGGGTTACGCACCACCACGGATTATTTAACCTCAACTTGACCAATCAGAAAAAAACAATTTTTAAAAAAAATTTGCCCCACTTGCGTACGGCCAGGCGCCTACGTTGATTAGAAGACGCCGCTGCGTTCTGATTGGTTACTTCACATATAAAATGCTCTCAAGGCCAATGTCTGACACGCTTGCTGCCCAGAGTCATTAAGTAAGTACTGATGTACCAACATGATCTGTGAAGTGTGTGGGGTTGTTTTAACGGACCCATAACATTTGTGAACGCTATAGTGTAGTCTATGTGATGCCCAAGTGGTGGGATATGTAGTGTTTGCTTAATGGGGCCCAGATACACTATTGTGTGCTGTCAAATGGATGCTAGATTTTTAGAAACTACACAACAGTATTGTGTTTGGTTGGCCTTTTTGCCTTTGCCATACAGGATCATGTTTGAAGGATGCGTGTGTCTTTATTTGCAGGGAACATCAGAATTGTGGACACATAGTACTGTCGTCGACCACACACACTGGGATGTAGAAGGCTATTAACAGAAATGGAGTTGGGCTTATGGCATCAGCAAATGTATGGCTCTGGACATCCAGCCTTCACAACACATCAGGGAAGTGTTTTGGACATGATGAGTAATCAATAGTCTTCTTCGTGGCGTCAGATATTGTGCATGACACACAAAGGCTGTGGTACGTGTATAATTGTATAATGTAGATGCTTAATAAATTCTATGTGTTAAAAATGTACCATACATGTAGGACATGCCTTGTGCTGAAATGTGCACATTATGGCCATGTATATGGCCTTACGCTCAGGATGTTTGGCGTCTCCAAAGGGATTCAGGAGGGCCAGGGCTGTTGAGTGACCATGTTTCTTTATCTTCCAGGTCAATGTTGGTTTGACCCTTGTAAAAGGGAAATATTTGTGTCTGCGCTGCTCACCACAGTTTGGTATGCTTTGGGCAAGTGGGCAGAAGATTTATAGAGTAGGAGGTTGTTTGTGTAGATGTGTGAAGATTCGTTCTTGTACTGATGATTATTTGTAGCATTTTTACAGGTGCTGATACGTGAGATGATGTTCAACCCTGATGGAGATCTTATCTTGGCTCTTGCCTTGGTGGAAGAGCAATTGTGGCTGGAGGATAGATATGAGAGGTTTTGGGCTCTCAGACCACGGCGTGTGTGGACTCGGGATTGGCTTCGCCGCCGGGACACCCGGAGCCACATGCAGCTGTTGCGTGAGCTGGAGGATCGTAGTCCGCATGACTTCAGGAACTACCTCCTTATGTCCGAAGACTCTTTCACCTTCCTTTTGAAATGCATAAGGCCATTGATAGCTCGTCAGGACACTGAGATGCGTCGATCAGTATCAGCTGAGGAGCGTTTGGCAGTAACTTTGCGGTTCCTGGCTACAAGTCGGTTGAGGACCGACCTGCAATACACTTCACGTCTATCAATGTCCTTGCTGAGCCGCCTGATCCCCGAGATGTGTGAGGCCATCTGGAGTAGTCTGCTGCCATCCTATATATAGTTTCCAGAAACACCCGCTCAATGGATGGAAGTAGCCAGAGGCTTTGAAAACCGCTGGCAATTTCCAAACTGCGGTGGGGCATTGGATGGTAAGCACATGAGGATAACTAAACCTCCAAACTCGGGGTCTTTATATTACAATTACAAAGGATATTTTAGTATTGTCCTCATGGCCCTGGTGAATGCGAACTATGAGTTCCTGTACGTGGATGTTGGTATGAATGGGCGCATCTCAGATGGGGTGTGTTCCCACACTGCTCCTTGGTGCAAAACCTAAGGGCAGGTGGGCTGAACTTGCCACAAATGAAGAGACAACCCATCATCTCAACTTTGCGTTTGTGGGGATGAAGCCTTCCCACTTCAGGCACACCTACTACGGCCATATCCCCAGAGAACCCTTACTTCTGAGCAGCGCATTTTGAAGTACCGGCTATCCCGGGCCCACCGTATGCTTGAAAATGCGTTCGCGATCATGGCCAATACATTCTGGGTTTTTCATACACGTATGCATATGAAACTGGAATCTATTGATATGGTAGTGCTGGCCTGCTGTGTGCTGCATAACTTCCTGCATTGTAGGGATCAGTCATCATACACGCCGGCAAGATATGTGGATTCTGTGGACCCCACAACAAGGGAGGTCCGTCCAGGGGCTTGGCGTGATACCAACCATGGTGTGGCGCCATTCCAGCTGCTGAGCCAGTATCGGACTCAGCAGGATGCCAGGAACAGTAGAGATGCATACTGCTCTTAATTTAAAGGCCATGGGGCAGTGGCCTGGCAGCACTAGCAGGTGTAGTGTG
This sequence comes from Allobates femoralis, assembly GCA_033576535.1. Taxonomy (NCBI): domain Eukaryota; kingdom Metazoa; phylum Chordata; class Amphibia; order Anura; family Aromobatidae; genus Allobates; species Allobates femoralis. Next base: position 112,618,965 of record JARQOC010000009.1, on the reverse strand, counting down.
CATGGTGCTGTGAGGCCTGAACATGTTGTGCATGGTGAAGTCACCAGGGTGGCTGCATCATGTCTATTTAGTTGTATTATTATTGTGTGCACATTGTTTAGTTAGTTAGGGTTTTTTTGTTTTGTTTTTAGGGTTGGTGCACACTTTGCCATGTTTTTTGTTTTACCTTATTTATTATAGTGTACAATTGTAATTTTGTGATGTAAACACATTGTTTTTTTGTTTAATGTGTTGTTGACCTGATTTTTTTTATGTTCCAAACAATAATAATAATTCAATTTTGGATCCAAAAAACTACGTGTGTCTCGTTACTTGGGGATAGAGAGCAGTTGCACATAGCTTTATGCTGTGCACAGAGGTATGTGACCCATTCTAAGCTATTGATGGGTTCGTGAAACATTGTGTGCTAATATGCAGGACCCAGGTTAAACCATTTGGCCTACAGTGTATGGCGCAACTGTGTGTACATATCCATTGTGATGTGTTGTGGGCAGAGGGATACCTGTCCACACACATTCATCCAGGATATGTTTTTGTGGGGCATGTAGGTAGAGTCAATTTGCCACAAACATGTGTAAACACACATAGTAGAGTGGTGCCATGGCAGCTAGGCCATGGCATGGAACAATGTAGGCACATTATGTGCCAAGTATTGTGTGTATGTTCCCACCTTCACCTACAGATACACACATAGCAAACCATAGTGTAGTGTAAGCCACTGTGCAGCTCCAAACCGCACCTGTGGGACCTTTGAGCGTCTCGAAAGTGGATTGCAGCAGACACTTGTCACGACACAAGCGTGTATTCCTTCTCAAAATGCGCCACAATGGCGTCACGTATTAGCCAGCCTTCCAGCGCAGTCTGGTCAATCAGGATGCTATTGCATTGTCCAATGATCGTGTTTTTGGGCGCGGTGTACAGACGTTTGGCATGCCTATGTTTTTGCGGCGCTACACAGGTACGCCCACATTCCATTGGGGATTGCGGCGTGTGAAGCGGCGACAGGAGGCTACCGGATGTTTCCCGCCGTTTGTGTGACAACTTCCGGGGAGACACGTTCCGTTAGGCTGACGGCGCAATTGCGGCGTGTACAAGCGCCTTGGGCGTTCAGAGGCAACCATGAAAAACGTGCACGCACACATTCGGTTACCTTCGATCGCCGCCAAAAGTTGCGGCGTGTAATGGTACCCTAAAAGAGAGCGTTGAACCACCTGTGCTCCAGCTGAACTCCACCCCGCCTGCTGTCATAGCCATGATAAACTCTTCTATTATATGTGAATTTTGGAAGCAACAGCCTTGCTCACTCTGGTCTCCCTTCTATCACCACCGGTATCCCCTGAACCTGTGAAAAAGAGGACAGGGCTATGAGTCAGGGCTTAAGTTACCTGGACTTTGGGCATTGAACAGCATAGAATGAGTCCTTAGTTCTCACCCAGAAACATCGGGGCTCTGTACCTTGACCAGCATAGTTTGGGTACGTAGGTCTCAGAAGTGTTGGGGATCTGTACCTTGGCCAGCGTAGTCTAGCTCTTCATTTATTTCTTATGGTGCCACACAAAGGGTCTTTAAGCCCACTTCACTAACCCCTGTACTTACCCTTCAGGATTCTGGAACCAACTTCTCTTCTTTGCGGTCTGGCCAGGCCTTTTTATAATTAGTAACAGCATTACTGGGGTCACCTGACCCGGTGCATCTTCTAAACTTATCCCCCAAGGAAGCATGCACTGATATATTTTTTTATTGGCTATTAACATTTTGGCTTCTGCTTTACTATTTTAGGGCTGCAGATAGTGACATTACTTTAAGACACATTTGAATCCTTTTAAACTGGCACGTCACAAGAAATGGCGATAAGCCGTCTGCAAAAAGGTATGAACTGTACAACACGTAAGAACATGCAAACAGCCATGAAAAGTTTGAAAACAACTCCACTTTGTAAGAGGTGCCAAGTTTCCAAACAGAGGGAACACCTCAATTGGGCTACCGCTCCACATTTCTTTTACGTATGCTTCAGCTGTATTTGTATACTAGGAAGAATGTGCAGCAAATTGGAATAAGCTGACTGGGGTTTTTAAAAAGTGTTTGAAAAGAATAAATGTGGTCAGGTGGGAGCACTTGTAGGTATAAGACAGAGAGAGGATAATAAGTGGTTGAACACTATTTTATTAAAATAACATACCACTATGCGTTTCTACAGCAGACCCCTTTCTTTACCTGAGGAAGACAGCGGTCTGCAGTAGAAACGCGAAGTGGTATGTTATTTCATGACCCTGGAATTTTTAGTTTTTCATTTTTGTTTTTTTATTTTTCTAATACTATTATTGTGAATGGGGAAAAGGGGGTGATTTTGAACGTTTATGTTTTTTTTTTTACATGTTTCTAAAAACTTTATATGTTTATTGATTCCTATTTTTACACAGCCCATAGAGAGGCACCCTGCTGCCCCATCCGATCACTTCTGATACATACCGATGAGCTGCAGCACATCGGTATCTGTTAGGATTGTGGACGGTGAGTGGTTGGTGGCTCTTGCTAACCACTCACTGAAAGTGCTTCGTGACAGGTTCCGGGGTCAAGCCATGACCCGGGCTGTCACATGAGCACCAGTGCAGGCGGGAATTAGCGCATTCAGTCAGGAAGGAATTTTTTTCCCCACCGCAGCATCTTTGAATCCCGCTGTCAGTTTTTGATGGTGGGATCCAAAGTGTCAACAGCACCGGATGAGATCAGCTGAGATGTCGGGCAAATGATGTGAGCCGGAGCTCACATCAAATCCCAGTAACTGGCCCATGACGTTGCACAACATGGGTTGGGAAGGGGTCAATATACTCTCCCTGTCTTATATCTACAAGCGCTCCCATCTGACCACATTTATTCTTTTCAAACACTGGTAAATCCCCCTATGGGGCATGTGGCTGGAGCTGCTAGAGGTGGGTGACTTTGCACCGGCTTGCTGAAGGACCTGCGGTGACATCATGGTGAAGAGGCTGTCACATCACCAGAGTTCAGCCACATGATCCAGACAAGGAAGCAGATGAGGAGCAGACCCGGAGCGGCATCCTCACAGCTGAGCTATACACTACGTTGTGCAGCGGTGCACAATAATGGCAGGTGAGTGGCCAATCCCCCCTCCACTATAATAATAATAATAATAATTTTATTTATATAGTGCCAACATATTACGCAGCACTTTACAATTCGGAAGGGACATGTACAGACATATGAGACAATACAGAGAAACAAAAATTCAAAAACCATGAAAAGTGAGGTCCCTACTCGAAAGCTTACAATATATGAGGAAATAGGGGAGGCACAAAAGGTAAAAGTAAAAAATGATGTCATATATGGTCCAGCCATCAATATAATAATTAGGGATTCACGTAACGCTGCATGAATTGGTCATCGGTCGGGATCTGTACAAGTACAGGTAAAGTGCTATATTATGCATGGGGGACAGACAGACAGTCTGCAGGTGCATACAGATAACACAGGAGGCCAGATTTGGAAAAGGGAAGATAGGAATAGTTAGGCAAGTGAGGTGAAGTGATAGGCCAGTCTAAAGAGATGTGTTTTTAAGGCTTTCTTAAAACTATTGGTATTGGGAATTAATTGAATTGTTTTTGGTAACTCGCTCCAGAGAATTGGTACAGCTCGTGAGAAGTACTGGAGACGGGAGTTGGAGGATCAGATTGTAGCTGATGTCAGTCTTAAGGGGGTGTCACACGCGTCAATGTCGTCAGCGATCTGATCGCTGACGACATTGACGGCTGATCGCTGGTGAGCTGTCACACAGACAGACTCACCAGCGATCAATTGACCAGTGACATCATGGAAACGATTTAAATATCGTTTCCACGATGTCCTGCTCCCGCTGCCAGCCTGCTGGAAGCGGGAGCAGGCTGGTCTCCAAGGTAAACTGCGGGTAACTAGGCAGCGCGCGCTGCCTAGATACCCGACGTGTACCTTAGTTACCAGCCTCCTCCGCTCACCCGGTGAGCGGAGGAGGCTGGTAACTAAGGTACACAGTCGGGTATCTAGGCAGCGCGCGCTGCCTAGTTACCCGCAGTTTACCTTGGATACCAGCTCCCAGCGCTTATGAGAGGCGCTGGGAGCTGGAATATCGCTAGTCCCGGTGTCACACGCAGCGATGCTGCGTGTCCACCGGGCGACAATCGCCAGGTTTCTGAGCTGGTTCTGAAACCTGGCGATCATCAACCAGCGATTTATCGCTGGTTGATGCAGTATGTCACACGCGTCAATATCGCTGCAACGTCACGTGCAGCCGATATCGTGCAGGCGATATTGACGCGTGTGACACCCCTTTTAGGTCACTTGAGGAGCGGAGGGCACGTGTAGGGCGATAGACAGAGATGAGTGAGGAGATGTAGGGGACATGTAGAGGGGAGATGTAGCGAACAAAGCTATAAGCTTTGTCCCCATTAGACAACCAGGTATTATGCATTGTGCGCTCTCTCTCTTTTTCTCCACACGGGGTTTTTAAAAAGGCTTCCAAGTGTAACAGAAATGTAAATTCTGCACAAATGCTATGGTCATCACTCTTTTTCAACCTTAACATATGGGGGATCTGAGTTGAATCCACAGCAACATTGACATGTGTTGGAAGAACGATCACAATTTGAGTGTGAACCTATTTTTTTAATTTAAATTTAAGTCCTGCCATTTCAAATCTTCCAGTTACATTGGTCAGCATCTGTGGCTTTTCAGATAAATGCCATACCAGCTACAGGTGGTCAGGCAGCTATCATGCCATGCTGGAAGTTATAGCTTTACAACAACTGGAGTGTCACAGGTTGAGGAGCCCTCTACTACTCCAAAAGTGCATTCATTATAGAAGTTAAAAGGATGTAATATCCTTTATAACTTATTATCTATTCCTCCACCCTTTTACTTGTGTAGTAATTTCTGTGTGATTGCAATGGTAGAAGGACCATTGAAAACAGCTTTGATCCACTTCAAACATCATCGTCTGTTTTTATCTCATGGGGCTAGAGATGCTTTTTCACCCTAGAGCAAATAACGATAAGTACAATAGATAAATACAAGAACACAAACAGAGATCACCTTTTCTTAGCAAGAATATGTGTAACCCACTGCTCAGTACAAAGTAAAATAAGACAGTAACACTGTGTGCCTTGATATGTATCCCTGTGTGTCTTCTTCTATTTCACATAATTCATTTTCCATTTTATTGCATGGCTGGATTTAATTTTATAAATGAATACATCTTTTTATACTAATTGCATCATTACGACATACACTAATCACTGTCTGTATATAAGATTGACACCAATGATTTAGTTTGACTGTGACACAAGGCCCATTTGATTTATAGATCACCCATTCTCTGGAGGATACTGAGGGTGACAAAGAAAAGAACACATTTTAAAAAGCAGAAAAAAATAACTTTATGCATCGAACTATGTAAAAAGTGGAACAGAAATCTAGACCTGGAAACGAAAGATGGGGATTGCAGAAATGAGGGCAGGCTAGGAAATCTTAAGGGAAGGAATCAACACATATTATATAAGGGAGACGGCGCAAGAGAGAGAGAAATAAATAAATATATTCAAAAGGGAAAAGAAAGAAAAGGGGGAGGGCGAGTAACTGGAAGGTACAGAGACGAGGAGAGAGAGAAAGGAAAAACGAACGGAATGAAAAAGGAGGAGCAAAAGAAAATCAAACAAGAAGGTTTATTTTAAGAGCCAAGGAATTCTACCAGGCAGAGTGATAGTGAGAGGTGATAGTTTCGGAGAAGCACCAGGCAGCTGAAGAGTTTGCCTTTTTTCCTTGGCAGATTCAATAAACTGTAGCTAACATAAGGAAGGGAGGAACCAGTAAGGGTTATCTCATTCTTGGAAACTAGAAGCTTTTTTCCTCCCTCTCAACCTGTGTTTGTGTTGATGGGGATCTAGCTGTCTTCCAGCATTCAGGAGATGAAGGGATAACCAGCAGCAGAATGCCGGAATTCATTTGGAGATCTGTGTTAATCCTTCAGGCGAGCACTGCCATATACACCGCAGGTAAGTAATAGCATGCTGGGCACTGGCCACTACAGTCATCTCAATTATTAATGCATGCATTCTATTATCAGTCACGGGTAAGTAAAGGATTAATAATCTCAGAGGAAAAGGTTGAAAAACGTCATTTTTTTTTAGTTTTCACTTTATGGGTTGATGTAACCTGTCTTACTGAAGTACAGTAATGCTGGAGTCTAACTTTCATATTCATAAGAAATACACCTGCATGCTGTAATCCATAATGATCGAGCTTTGGAGACTGCAGATGTCTCTCATTGTCAATAAAAATCACACAGACACCTAAATAAAGTATAGGGCCAGTGCCGGGACTGAGATTGCTTTCTTTTACCATACGATATGATATGATGCGATATGATATGATACAATATACTTTATTGATCCCAAGGGAAATTCCAGTATCACAGTATCACTTTTGATACAGAAATATCTTCTTGGCCATATTCTTTGAAATAGATACCCATGTCACACTGACACACAATACTTTTCAAGCTACTTGTGACAATGGGTGACATCCAGCCTACTAGTCTCATCCTCTTTAATGAAGAGTGCTTATAGAAATCGCTTACTTCAAGGCGGAATGGTAATCAGGGAAAGTTATGTGAAGAGTGCATTCTACTTTTGTATTTTAGCTGTCTGTCACCTGTTCTTTTGTACATCCATTGTGATCTCGAGAAGATAAGCTTCTTGTAGCAAATATAAAATACAATTCTGCTCCGTATCCATTATAGAAATACACGGCTGCAAATTGACATTCTACACATGAGTGTTAACAGGAAGAAATACTGTAAGGTGATATTCAGCTTTATGATGGTTTGAGAAGACAAAATTAATACTAAATGCTGCAGTGCTTCCTATCTCCAGTACCCAGGCCTAATGCAAATGCATAAGTAAGCTCAGTATGCAAAGTATGAGAAGGGTTAAATGCAGAAATGTAATTTGAGATTATCAGAATGGGTAAGCAATTAATTTCTACATGGCATATGTAATGACATATTTAGGATATAGCTGGAGAAGAGGGACTCGAGAACTTTATATATACTGTCTACAAAATATTAATGATGTCATTCATTTGCATAATCTATATTTATATTTTGAGAAAAATACCTGACAGCGCCAAAAAAAGTCCTTGGATTTGAAAATACCTGTGTGAATTGCAATTAGCTTTTACACTAGTTTTGTACAATGTTATTATTGTGGCATGCTACAAAGTGAGATGGCTTTGTACCATGTGTCTTTCACTAGCACTCCGACTAATGATCGCTATCCCTCACCGGAGGATAAGGAAAGGCTGCAGCCCAGCGCACACAAAGTATTATCAGTACATTCCTATTTTTGACACTGAAGGTTAACTAATAAAATATGTATAACTAATATTATATACAGTTGAATGTCTTAAGGCATATCGGTAGGGAGAAGTCAATGATATGAATTAACACTTCAACTGCTTAGCAGATTGAGGGCCAACCTTTTGCCTTAATTGCATGTTCTAGACCTACAGTACACGTACAGTATTCTCTCATTAGAAGCCTGAAGCCTTTTGACGGAATGAGTTCTGAATGCTCAAAGTAATATACACTCCCAGGAGTTTGCAATGCTTTGAACGCCTGTACACAAGTAGCTTAGTGAATATTCATATGGAACTCAATCAATAATTCACATCAGATTTGCCTGTTTGGTGAACAAAACATATTGAACCAGAAAATAAGAAAACTGCACTTTTAGCTGCCATGATGTGGTTCTACAACAAGGGTTTTGGTGATTAAAGTTTATCCACAGGATATGCCATATACATATAGTGTATGTATTTCCCAACAATGGGATTAGAATCTTTCTTGAGATTGGGGCCTTGTTATGCATGTCTGTCAATTGAGAGGTGTTGATAATCCCATACAAATGATGGAAGCCTCGCTTTCTTGAGCTAGATGCAAGTTACATTGGCAGATCCTGCATTTCTCATAAATGTATGAGATGGGGATACTCCTGTAATGCTTTAATAACAATATAACTCTGGCATATTTTAAAGTAAAATCTCCATAAAATTGTTTTCATGATTGCTGTTGGTCAACATGTCATTTCACTGTATACACCATTAGCATTTAATCCAGAGTCGTTCCTCTACTTTTATATTTACATGAATAGATGCAGACAGTCAGCTATGGGTCACATACTTACTAGAGATGAAAAGATTTACCTTTGGCATATCAACTTTGAGTCAAATCTCCTTAGATTCATAGTTCCACGAAAATTCCAACAATTTGCAATTTGATTTGCGAGTATCACCCAAAAAGATTTCTTATGCCATTTTACACATTGCTAAAAACTACAGGAGCTAGAGAGCAGGTTAATGATGTCAAGGGAGGCCTTCCTCAGAATTCTTTGTAGTAATCATATCAAATGGGCAACCAAGTAGAGGGGACTATCACAGTAATAAAAATTATAGAATCACAGAATGGTAGACTTGGAAGAGACTTCATGGGTCATGTGGTCCAACCCCCTGCTCAAAGCAGGATTCAGTAAATAATCCCAAACAGATGTCTGTCCAGCCTCTGTTTGAAGACTTCCATTGAATGAGAACTCACCACCCCTCCTGTCCACCTGTCCTACTCATTGATCACCCTCACTGTCAAAAAGTTTTTTCTAATATCTAATTTTATGTCCTCCTGCTCAGTTTCATCTCATTGCTTCTAGTATTTCCTTGTGCAAATGAGAATAAAGCTCTACAGTGTGACAGCCCTTGAGATATTTATAAACCGTCTCTTCTCAGTCTTTTTTTTTGCAAGCTAAACGTTCCCAAATCCTGTAACCGTTCCTCAGAGGACATGGTTTGCACACCAGTCACCGTTCTGATCGCTCTTCTCTGAACTTGCTTCAGTTTGCTGGCGTCTTTATTAAAATGTGGTGCCCAGAAAAAGACGCAGTATTCCAGATGAGGTCTGACCAAAGAGGAGTAGATGGCGATAATAACTACACATGAAATAGACTGCATGATTCTGTTAATATATCCCAGAAGATGAGGGCCAGTCAAGCACATTTTACTGCCTATGGGTTTAGAAGTCAGAGGGCACAGCTCATTCCACATAGAGAAAGAAAAAGGCTTATATCTGACTTTAGTGTACTATTGTAGTGCTGAAGGACATTGAAAATGGGAGTAGTAGCCTCACTCTGTGAATAATAATTAAGATATTCAAATGATAGTGAGGTGCTGGACCACTATAGTCAGTGTGACTGTGAATTAATAATATTTATTCATTTATATAGTGCTATTAATTCCATAGTGCTTTATATACATTTGCAATACTTTCCCCATTGGGGCTTACAATCTAAACATCCTATCCATATCCGCCTGGAGGAAGCCCATGCAAACAAAGGGAGAACATAAAAACTCATTACAGATGTTGTCCTTGGTGGGATTTGAACCAAGAACACAGTGCTGCAAAGCTAACCACTGAGCCACCATGCTGCCATTGACTTCCAGAGGAATTGATTAATCTGTGATATCCTACAGAATCAGCACTTTAACAACAGCATTTTTTTTAATATTCAGACAATGGAAACAAGGAGAGAAGCTTAATACTCCTCTGTTCTCATTTTTCTATTAATTAATAAATTGCAGGCAACCTTTCCTATGTGCTAGGTAAAAACGCACGTGTTCAAACATAATCACATTTTCCAATGGGTTTTTACCATGATTGCATGCGTATTTTCAATACAAGTCTATGGAAGAAAAAAACGTATGTGTTTTTACCGCTTTTAATGCAAAAGCGCAATGAAAAATGCAATGCGATCAAAACGCAGTAAAAAAGTGATGTGAAAAGGGCCTAAGGGCCACGTCACACCTGGCGACGTCGGCGGAGATTTCTTAGGCAATGCTGGAGCCTGGCCTAGCGCCGCCGACGTCGCCAATGCGTCGCCCAATGTAAATAGGCGAGGGCGACGCATTTGAGTGGTCATCTGGTTTCACAGCAGCGCTGTGAAACCAGGCGGCCACTCTGGGCGATGTGTACACATTACTCCATGTCAGTGCCGGGACAAGGCATTTTGGTGCCCTAGGCAGGTAAGGCAAACGGCGCCCCCCCCCCCCCGTGGCCACGCATTGGGCAATAAAGTCCACTTTTTTCTATTTTTTGTGCTGTTTTTTCCTTTTTTTACACTCTCTCTATTATATATTACACACACACTTGAGACTGCTGTGGGCTGAATACACAATAGCTGTATCAGTCACGGTTCTGACGATTCTTGGTGCCAGCACCAATCTGTCCACGGTGTTTCTGGAGAGCTGCAGCTTGCAGATTGCTTCAGGGTGCCCCCTTCCTGATCACCAGCGCTCCGGCATTCAGCCTGCTGAGCACTCAAACAACCCAGTCCACACTTCCAGTTAGCGGTTCATCACTTCCGGTTAGCGTTATAGAAATGAAGTTGCAACATCGTAGGATCAACGGTGTTTATTCCCTCTTCGTGTGGTCTTACATGGTGCGGGTGGGAGGACGGGGGGGTTCTCAAAGGCGATGGCCGTTTCACACCGCATGTGGCGCTTCAACAGGCATATAGTCCACCATATGCCTGTTGACTATATGCCTGTTGAAGCGCCACCCCACAAAGAGTGAATAAACACCGCTGATTGTGTGTTGCAACTTCTTTTCTATAACGCTAAACACAATAGCTGTATATACAATAGAGAATACAGAATAGAGACAGCTGCTACCTGTATACACAATAGAGATGGCTGCGGACCGTATACACAATGGAGACTGCTGCTGGCTATACATACAATAGAGAATACACAATAGAAACTGCTGCTGGCCATACACAATAGAGAATACACAATAGAGACTACTGCTGGCCGTACGCAATAGAGAATACACAATAGAGACTACTGCTGGCCGTACGCAATAGAGATGGCTGCCAGCCATATAGACAACATCCCAACAGCTTCCCTCCATTCCGACAGCCTCCCTCCATCCTGACGGCCTCCCTCCTTCTTTCCTCCATCCTGACAGCCTCCTTCCATCCTTCCTCCATCCCGACAGCCTCCCTCCATACTTCCGCTATCCCAACAGCGATCCTCCATCCTGACAGCCTCCCTCTATCCCAATAGCCTATTCCATCCTGACAGCCTCTCTCCATCCTTCCTCAATACCAACAGCCTCCCTCCATCCTGACTGCATCCCTCCATCCTGACAGCCTCCCTGTCTCCCCACAGCCTCCCTGTCTTCCCAGTCTCCCTGTCTCCCCCTCAGCCTACCTGTCTCCCCCACAGTCTCCCTGTCTCCCCCACAGCCTCCCTGTCTCCCCCACAGCCTCTCTGTCTCCCCCACAGCCTCCCTGTCTCCCCACAGTCTCCCTGTCTCCCCCTCAGCCTACCCCATCCGCCAGTGGTCTCCACACAGGAAAGCACCGGCGCCTCTGGCGGGAGAACACTGCAGACGGGGGAAGACACTGCAGACGGGGGGGGGGGAGGCGGGGGGTCAAGACACGGGGGACACTGCAGACGAGATGGGGGGGACGCTGCAGACGGGAAGGGGGGAACTGCAGACTAGATGGGGGGGACTGCAGACGAGATGGGGGGGGACACTGCAGACGGGAAGTGGGGGACACTGCAGACGGTAGGGGGGGGAGACAATGCAGACGAGATGGGGGACACTGCAGACGGGGGAGGGGAGCACTACAGACGGGCAGGGGGGAGACCACATCGCAGCGATTTACATTGGTTTTAATGTGCAAAATACATTAATATTTTCCATCCACATTATTAATGATGCAGCAATTAATCTGTAGGAAAAGGTGTTTTATTGGAACCATTGCAATGAGTACGGGAGCAGAACAGAGGCAGATAGTCAGCTCCCCTACTGTGCTCCCCCTCAGCCTCCCTGTCTCCCCACAGCCTCCCTGTCTCCCCCACAGCCCCCCTCAGCCTCCCTGTCTCCCCCACAGCCTCCCTGTCTCCCCCACAGCCCCCCTGTCTCCCCCACAGCCTCCCTGTCTCCCCCACAGTCTCCCTGTCTCCCCACAGTCTCCCTGTCTCCACCTCAGCCTACCTGTCTCCCCCACAGCCTCCCTGTCTCCCCACAGCCTCCCTGTCTCCCCACAGTCTCCCTGTCTCCCCCTCAGCCTCCCTGTCTCCCCCTCAGCCCCCCTGTCTCCCCCACAGCCTCCCTGTGTCCCCCACAGCCTCCCTGTCTCCCCACAGTCTCCCCCTCAGCCCCCCTGTCTCCCCCACAGCCTCCCTGTCTCCCCCACAGCCTCCCTGTCTCCCCCACAGCCCCCCTGTCTCCCCCACAGCCTCCAGCATAACTTACCATTGTGGGGAGCTGTGGATGCGGAGCAGGGGTGCCGGAGCCCGGAGGGAACATCTGCAGGACGCTGCCTGCGAGGAGTAGCTGCGGGCCTGTGGCAGCTAGCGGTGGGCGCCGCCATGTTCTTTGAGGCCGGCGCCCACTAACAGTACAGCCGGTCGGTGGAATCTGAGACTTCAACAAAATGGCCGCGGCTAATTGGAGACCGCGGCCATTGTGTAGAGGTCTCAACCTCTATTGACCCGCTGTACAGTTAGTGGGCGCCGGCCTCAAAGAACATGGCGGCGCTCACCGCTCCCTGCCGCAGCTTCTCCCCGCAACTTCAGGGCCGGCCGGCGGTGACCGGACTCCGGTCAGGCGAGAATGCGCCCTGCAGAAGATGGCGCCCTAGGCGACCGCCTAGGTTTGCCTAGCTGTCGTCCCGGCCCTGCTCCATGTAAACGGCCGACGGCAACCTGACAGGCGATGGGAGCCATAGGCTCCCATTCTACTGCATCGCCGCTGGGGTTTTAAGACACCCCAGCGGCGATGCCGCTTGTCAGATCACCAGTGTGTCGCCACAGGTGTTGCTCCATATATACATGCGGCGGCGGCGCTGGTGGGGCACCAAAAACGTGCACGCCCCCGCCAGTCGCCGCCGACATCTCCGGCGATGTCACCTAGTGTGACGTGGCCCTAAGGGTATTGCCTCCTAAAAGGTTGTGGTCAAGATAAAATATCCTAGAAACACACTTCATGTTCCACAAGCAGATATTACATGAACCAACAGCTGTACAATTTGGAACGTGTGATGGTAAAAAATGACATGACTTCATATTCTACATGAATCAAATGAAATATCAATGGAAAATGTATGTCCTAATAATTTCTACTAATAGAGCGCATAGTTTGAAGGAAAATAAATCTGCATCTATCTATCTATCTATCTATCTATCTATCTATCTATCTATCTATCTATCTATCTATCTATCTATCTGTAATATTGAAGGATATATATATATATATATACACCTTCTTCAGCCTTCAAAACTGTATCAATTTGATAAGACATAGAGTTTGCTCAGTGTTAAAAGTGTGTCTACAGGAAAATTGGCCAGGACTGACAGGAAAGCGTTTTGCAATTGCTGCAAATTAGATGCAGGTACTGACATACTCTGAACAGCCCATTCTAGTTTGTCCCAGAAATGCTCTGAGGAAATAAGATCTATGAACTTTTAAGACTATATGAGCCATGACACATTGTATAGCAAAAAGTGTCCTCCTGTTATAATGTAAGTATTTGATATGAAGGGTTAAACTTAGCTGACAACAAAGGTCATGAATTCCTGCTGTCCAAATATCTATCTATAGATATCAAATGATCATGGATATGCCAATGAAATATTCCTATATAAATATATGTTTTTCTTTTACCTTGAGAAAGGTGAGGGTTTGGTATCAAACATGTTGGATATTAATAAGATTACAACTTTACTTCATATGTCACGGCTACTTCTTTCCTGCAGCTCAGTCTGCTCAATGTGACATCTCCTACTCAGGCAAATTCACATCTGCAAGATTTATCCTATCTGGAAGATACTTGTGTGTGCTACTGTCTCTTTCCAGATTTCTTCAGTGAAATATTCCTAACACCATTACATCACCAGACTGAACTGCTCACTGGAAGGGGTTCTACAGTATATACTATTTGCACCAAAACCTGACCCTTTCATTACCATAGTGAAATAGAATTCTCATTTGTCTGCCGAGGCAATGTTTTTTCACTGCTCAGTAGTCCAATTTTTCAGGGTTTTTTTTCTACTAAAATCTTAACTTTCTATTTTCCTTAGACAAAAATGTTACTTTAAATAGTTCAACACCAGGTCATTCTACCCTGTTGTTACCAGGTACTTTTTTAGGGTTTTATTTTAAGTGTGCTGTGAATGGCTCTATACAAAATTTGTTGGAATATGTTTAGTGCAACAACTCCAATCCTGTATGTGTAAGTGTTGTATTTCTAGGTTTGTGCATTGTCAGCAAAGTTTGTTTAAAAAAAAAAAAAACACTCCCAGGAGCTCACACATAGGAAATACCACGTGACTGTAACCAGTTTCCTGTGTCTGTACATGTGAAGAGAAGCACAGCAGCTTGCTGATGCTGCAGAGAGACATTTAAGATGCATATTCCTGTGTCCACAAAGCCATATCTGTACCTGTTTTTTGCTAATTAAAGCTAAGTTCCGTTGTCAACACGCTTTCATTGTATCCTGTACGCTGTGTGCTGGCGCCGACTAATGAGAATAGCGCCTCACTTACAGCGGTAAATTTGAAACTCAAAGTCCTCCATGTATCTCAATGGGAAGTGAGGCGCTATTCTCATTGGTCACTGTGTGCTGGCGCCGACCAATAAGAATAGCGCCTCACTTACAGCGGTAAATTTGAAACTCAAAGTCCTCCATGTATCTCAATGGGAAGTGAGGCGCTATTCTCATTGGTCGCTGTGTGCTGGCGCCGACCAATGAGCTTCGCGCCTCACTTACAGTGCTAAATTTGAAACTCAAAGTCCTCCATGTATCTCAATGGGAAGTGAGGAGCTATTCTCATTGGTCGGCGCCAGCACACAGCGACCAATGAGCTTCGCGCCTCACTTCCTATGGAGATACATGGAGGACTTTGAGTTTCAAATTTACCGCTGTAAGTGAGGCGCTATTCTCATTGGTCGGCGCCAGCACACAGCGACCAATGAGAATAGCGCCTCACTTCCCATTGAGATACATGAAGGACTTTGAGTTTCACATTTACCGCTGTAAGTGAGGCGCTATTCTCATTGGTCGGCGCCAGCACACAGCGACCAATGAGAATAGCGCCTCACTTCCCATTGAGATACATGGAGGACTTTTAGTTTCACATTTAGCGCTGTAAGTGAGGCGCTATTCTCATTGGTCGGCGCCAGCACACAGCGACCAATGAGAATAGCGCCTCACTTCCCATTGAGATACATGGAGGACTTTGACTTTCAAATTTACTCAAAGTCAAACTCAAAGTCCTCTATGTATCTCAATGGCCAGTGAGGTGCTTCTCTCATTGTACTCATGACAGTAACAACATTAACCCCTTACATTCCGTTTTATCTGTAATTTCTATAACACAGTGTGTAGTTGTACTGCCACTGCGAAGTTAACCCCTTATATACCATTTCTGCCTTAACTCCATACTTTGTAGTCTCTATTACTACTGCCAGTAGGAACATTAACCCCTTATATTCCATTATTGTTGTTATTTCTATTACACAGTATATAGTTGTAATGACAATGTGAAATTAACCCATTATATACCAGTTCAGCATTAACTGCATATTTGGTAGTGTTTATAACTATTGCGACTGGTACATTAACCCCTTGAACACCATTTTGGATATAATTTACAGCTCTGAGTCTGTTGTGGGAGTGCCTGTGGGACATTAACTCCTTCAATAACATTTTTGATATCATTATAAGTTCCTACTCTGTTATAGTCCTGTTAGTCGGACATTAACTCTTTCTACACCTCCACTATATTGCTACCCTCACAGTTCTGCCTACATCGCCTACTTAGTCATATATCTGCTGTTTAAGTCTATTATTTAAAACTCTTAAAAAAATTATATACAGATTCTAGACTCCTGATTCTTTAGAATCGGGCTCACAGCTAGTATAAATATTTATGTACATATCTCTATACTGGGTTTACATGTATTGTGTGTATAGAGTTGATAAGATTGTAAATCGGTGTGTTATTTCAGTGATCTTCACTAAAGTACATCCATCTGATTTACACCTGTTCTGCTGCTCTGTGTAGTTAATTATCATTTATTTTTCCATAGATTTTAGGTAAATTTATTCCTGGCATTGTCTCTTCATACTGAGAAGGAACACTGGGGTAATACACCGAACCCTAGCTTGATGCTGGGTGTATGTAATTAATATAGGCAGTAATTCTGGGGAAATAACATATCTGTACATCTTGCTCTAAATTTTTTGTTTGTTTCCCGAAGTAAAACGAAGTATTTTATGTTGCTTCTGCCTCCGTCTCTGATCTAGTACAGACCTCTGGTCATTACAAGTAGCAGCGACCGGGCCCCCGCTGTGCCATCGCCGATAGTGTCGGAATGGCCTGGACCATTTTGTGATCGTCGGGTTCCGCTGGGCAGCATGCATTGGTGTGTTTGACGCCTTAACAACAACCTTATTGGCGACTCAGAACTCAGCCACGTAGGTCGGAGTCGTCATATTAGCTGCTGTGTGACAGGGTCCCAATGACCGCCGAGGTCATTACACGGGTTGCCGTATCGTTGCTGCGTCGTTCAGTAGATCTGACTGTTTGACATCTCACCAACAACCACGTAGCGACGTTCCAGCAATCCTTACCAGGTCATATCATTGTTGGGATCGCTTGAACGTCACCAAGTGTGACGGGCCCTAACCCACAGTGGGTAGATCCCTCCAAGAATGTTGGAACACAAAAAGTGATGGTATGGTGTGATATATGGGTACAAAGATAGTGGGGCCATTCTTCATCAATGGAAACCTCAATGCCAATGGATAACTGAATCATATACAAACAAGAGAAAAAATGGAGCTAAACCTTGCTTATCAAACATGCAAAAGCATTTATTTTAGTTTTACAGAGACAATTAGCACACAAGTAGTGCAAGGAAAAAGCTGACATAGATAAAATACACAACACACTAATCACTATTGGCTGACAATAATGTCTGACACTGTCTCATGGTGAATAATTACAATGAAATATAGCAGATATAAAGCAATGTCCAAGTTGTCTATAAATTAATATAGGGAACCAGACTTATAATGAACCAAATACATTCATACATACACTGTAAATACACCCACATATATAAGAAGCGGGACATGCATTTTAGCATAAACAAGATAGCTGTTTACATAATGAGACACAGGTTTCTGTTGTCATACCAATAAAGTGCGAAGTGCTGGGGGAAGTGAAGAAAGGGTTCCCCTCTGAGCCGGACTCCAACATATATTTTGTGTTGTTTTTTGATTTCACAGATGCTTCATCATGGGAGTGCTGTTCTCCATGCCGGCATGCTTTACATACCATCAGACGGACGGTTACATGATAATGGCGGCCAATGGGATTGCACCAAGTGGCGCATGCTCAGACACCGTCAAATGCCGCTGTTGTCACGTCCGGCATCCAGCCCACCGCTCGCTCACTGCGGCCGGATTAGTTGCCCGGCAACAGTAAACAAGCGGCAAACGCTGTGTATGCCTCTATGACGACGTGGGGGAAGCGGAAGACCAGGCATCTGCACCCAATCCCTGGGCCAAAACAAAATTGCCCTCTAGCTCATTGTATTTGACCACATGGATTTGTTGATTGGATATTAACCAACAGGCCAGACCGCATATCAAATATACGGGTTGGAGGTCACTTGGGTAATAGTGATCATAACTTAATAAGCTTTCAAGTATCCTTTACTAAGACGTGTACTAGAGGGGTCACAAGGACACTAAACTTCAGGAAGGCAAATTTCCAACGGTTGAGAGATGATCTTAGTGCAATAAACTGGGACGATGTCCTGAGACATAAAAGTACACAACACAAATGGGAGATGTTTATTAGCATCCTGAATAGGACCTGTGCACAATATATACCCTATGGGAATAAGCATGCTAGAAATAGGAGGAAACCACTATGGCTAAATAAAGCGGTAAGAAGTGCAATATGTGACAAAAAGAAAGCATTTAGGGAATTAAAGCAAGTAGGTAGTGATAAAGCATTAAATAAATACAGAAAATTAAATAACATTTGTAAAAAGCAAATCAAGGCAGCAAAGATTGAGACAGAGAGACTCATTGCCAGAGAAAGTAAAAAGAATCCCAAAATATTTTTTAACTACATAAATAGTAAGAAACTAAAAAATGATGGTGTTGGCCCCTTTAAAAATAGTCTGGGTGAAATGGTGGATGAGGATGAGGAAAAAGCAAATATGCTAAATGACTTTTTTTCAACAGTATTTACACAAGAAAATCCCATGACAGACAATATGATCAGTGATAACAAAAATTCTCAATTAAACGTCACCTGCTTAACCCAAGAGGAAGTACGGCATCGTCTAAAAATCACTAAAATTGACAAATCCCCGGGCCCAGATGGGATACACCCCAGAGTGCTGCAGGAATTAAGTACTGTCATAGATAGACCATTATTTTTAATATTTAAAGATTCCATAATAACAGGGTCTGTACCACGGGACTGGCGTATAGCAAATGTGGTGCCAATATTCAAAAAGGGGACAAAAACTGAACTTGGAAATTATAGGCCAGTAAGCTTAACCTCTACTGTGGGTAAAATCCTAGAGGGTTTTCTAAGAGATGCTATACTGGAGTATCTGAAGAAAAATAACCTCATGACCCATTATCAACATGGTTTTACGAGGGACCGTTCCTGTCAAACTAATCTAATAAGCTTCTATGAAGAAGTAAGTTCTGGACTGGACCAAGGAAATGCAGTGGATGTGGTGTATATGGACTTTTCAAAAGCTTTTGATACGGTGCCACACAAAAGGTTGATACATAAAATGAGGGCAATGGGGATAGGGGAAAATATGTGTAAGTGGGTTAAGAACTGGCTTAGTGATAGGAAACAAAGGGTGGTTATTAATGGAACACACTCAGAATGGGTCACAGTTAACAGTGGGGTACCACAGGGGTCAGTGTTGGGCCCACTTCTATTTAATATATTTATTAATGACCTTGTAGGGGGCATACAGAGTAGAATCTCAATATTTGCAGATGACACTAAACTCTGCAGGGTAATCAATACAGAGGAGGACAATTTTATATTACAGGAGGATTTATGTAAACTAGAAGCTTGGGCTGCTAAATGGCAAATGCGCTTTAATGGGGATAAATGTAAAGTAATGCACTTGGGCAGAGGAAACAAAAGGTATAATTATGAGCTTAATTGTAAAACACTGGGCAAAACTGTCACTGAAAAAGACCTGGGTGTATGGGTAGATGACAAACTCACATTTAGTGGCCAGTGTCAGGCAGCTGCTGCAAAGGCAAATAAAATAATGGGATGTATTAAAAGAGGCATAGATGCTCATGAGGAGAACATAATTTTACCTCTATACAAGTCACTAGTGCGACCACACTTAGAATACTGTGTACAATTCTGGTCTCCGGTGTATAAGAAAGACATAGCTGAACTAGAGCGGGTCCAGAGAAGAGCGACAAAAGTTATTAGAGGACTAAGGGGTCTGCAATACCAAGACAGGTTATTAAACTTGGGGTTATTTAGCTTGGAAGAACGAAGGCTTAGGGTGATCTTATAATAATGTATAAATATATGAGGGGGCAGTACAGAGACCTTTCTAATGATCTCTTTACTCTTAGGCCTGAGACTGGGACAAGGGGGCATCCTCTACGTCTGGAGGGAAGAAGGTTTAATCATAATCACAGACGCGGATTCTTTACTGTAAGAGCAGTGAGACTATGGAACTCTCTGCCACATGATGTTGTAATGAGTGAGTCACTACTAACATTTAAGAAGGGCCTGGATGCCTTTCTTGAAAACTATAACATTACCAGTTATATATACTAGATTCTTTGATAGGGCGTTGATCCAGGGAATTAGTCTGATTGCCGTATCTGGAGTCAGGAAGGAATTTTTTCCCCCAATGTGGAGATTAGTGTTGCCACATGGGGTTTTTTTTGCCTTCCTCTGGATCAACATGTTAGGCTATGGGTTGAACTAGATGGACTTAAAGTCTTCCTTCAACCTTAAAAACTATGTTACTATGTTACTATGTTACTATGATATCTGAATCATATAGCAATTTACACAGTTGTGGCCAAAAGTATTGACACTAGGGATGAGCGAGTCCGAAAAGACTCGGAATCGCAAGACCCCAACGAGTCCGAGTCAAGGACTCGGGACTCGTTGCGAGTCCAGCGAGTCCAATGTTAATGAATAGGGACCCGAGTAATAGCGAATAATGACATTTACAACTCGCTGATGTGTCTCTGAAAGTGTGCGAGTCCAAACTCGCTGGTTTTTCTCTTATTTTGAGGCTTGTAGCCGATGATGCGAGGGAAGGGATTCTCCAGCACACACTATGGTTTAAGGAAACAGGAAGCGAGTCGCGCTGACAGGCGCACACACAGAGCGATCCATTCATCAGTGCAATCATGGCAGCAGGACGTGGCATGGTGAACACGCTGCGTCTTATTGCACTTGTGGAGGCTCGTCCATTTCTATGGCTCCCTACAGATCCTGAGTATGGGGATACGACCCTTATTAATACAGCCTGGAGAGAGATCGCCCAAGAGATGTTCCCTGCGTTCCATCGGAGTGACCATGAGGAACAGAGCAATCTAAGTAAGTTAAATGAGTTCACACGTTATATATTGCATTTACTGTATATATACTCGTGTATAAGCCGACCCGTGTATAAGCCGACCCCCCTATTTTTGCCCCGAAAAACTATGAAAACATATTCACCGCCATCCTGGTATACAGCGGCTATCACTGGTAGACAGCCCCCCAGCAGAGTATACACCTCCCCCTGCAGAGTATACAGGCCCCCAGCTGGGTATACATGCCCCCATATTGTCGTATACAGGCAGGGGCGGACTGGCCCAGGTGCCACGGGTCATGCGGCTGCAGGAGCATGAATAATCCGCATGTCCCTGAAGCAGCAGGCGGAAACGGAAGCTCCTGGCCGCGCGATGACGTCATCAGCACGCGGCTGCGTCCGGGAGTGAGCGTCTGTGAGTGGCGTGCGGCTGCGACTGTTAGCGAGCGGCTGTGAGGAGCGCGAGGCTGCGGCTGGGAGCGAGCCATAGGATAATGCGGGAGCTGCGGTGACTGTGAGGCGGCCGCCAGTCATCACCCACCCCCCGTCCTCACCTGTGTCGGGCCAGTGAGGGAGGGTTGCGACCCAAACTGTAGGGTGCCAGTCAGTCCCTGTATACAGGGCCCTCAGTGTGTGTACAGGCCCCCCCAGCAGTGGGTATACAGGGCCCCCAGCAGTGGGTAGACAGTGGCCCAGTGGGTTTACAGGGCCCCCAGCAGTGGGAATACAGGGCCCCCATAGCAGGGTATACAGGACCCTGAATGTGTTATCATGCTCCACCGCATAGTTGCCTATATTTGGATGGGGTCACAACAGTACAATGAGTTTAATGTCTTATCCTCCTGGCTCTTTCGGCCAAGGGGTTGGGTGTATATAAATACCACTAATGACCAGAGTCTGGTGCCCGCACTATTACATTCTCTATGCGTTGACATGTGTCCTGCCTCATTTGTGATTGTGGCCACGTGAGCTCAATGTCCGTAATGCTGTTGATGATGTTCCACACTGTCGTGTCACTGTGCCTTGTATACACATTACACACACAAAATGAATAAAATGTTATTGTTGATTTGTACACATACTTTTGTTTTTTTCAAATATTACACATCTCTAAAGCCGGTTTCAAATCATTTCACAGTTGACCATCTTAAAAAACGGTGGAGGAGCTGCCGGGACCAGCATAAAAAGCAGTACCGGCAGTACTCAGAGAGACAACCGGGAGCCGCTCCATTGCTCAACCACTACCACTTTTATGACCGGCTGTCCTTCCTTCACCCGGTGGCCGCTATGCCAAGGTATGTATCTGCAGCACTGTTGTGTACATTTAGTATTATTTATAAATATATACATTAGTTTCCATTTTGGCTCTGTGGGTAGCAGAGTATACAGGCGGGTCTGAGGTAGCAGAGTATACAGGCGGGTCTGTGGGTAGCAGAGTATACAGGCGGGTCTGAGGTAGCAGAGTATAAAGACGGCTCTGTGGGTAGCAGAGTATACAGGCGGGTCTGTGGGTAGCAGAGTATACAGGCGGGTCTGTGGGTAGCAGAGTATACAGGCGGGTCTGTGGGTAGCAGAGTATACAGGCGGGTCTGTGGGTAGCAGAGTATACAGGTGGGTCTGAGGTAGCAGAGTATAAAGACGGCTCTGTGAGTAGCAGAGTATACACGTGGCTCTGTGGGTAGCAGAGTATACAGGCGGGTCTGAGGTAGCAGAGTATACAGGCGGCTCTGTGGGTAGCAGAGTATACAGGCGGGTCTGAGGTAGCAGAGTATAAAGACGGCTCTGTGAGTAGCAGAGTATACACGTGGCTCTGTGGGTAGCAGAGTATACAGGCGGGTCTGAGGTAGCAGAGTATACAGGCGGGTCTGTGGGTAGCAGAGTATACAGGCGGGTCTGAGGTAGCAGAGTATAAAGACGGCTCTGTGGGTAGCAGAGTATACAGGCGGGTCTGTGGGTAGCAGAGTATACAGGTGGGTCTGAGGTAGCAGAGTATAAAGACGGCTCTGTGAGTAGCAGAGTATACACGTGGCTCTGTGGGTAGCAGAGTATACAGGCGGGTCTGAGGTAGCAGAGTATACAGGCGGCTCTGTGGGTAGCAGAGTATACAGGCGGGTCTGAGGTAGCAGAGTATAAAGACGGCTCTGTGAGTAGCAGAGTATACACGTGGCTCTGTGGGTAGCAGAGTATACAGGCGGGTCTGAGGTAGCAGAGTATACAGGCGGGTCTGTGGGTAGCAGAGTATACAGGCGGGTCTGAGGTAGCAGAGTATAAAGACGGCTCTGTGGGTAGCAGAGTATACAGGCGGGTCTGTGGGTAGCAGAGTATACAGGCGGGTCTGTGGGTAGCAGAGTATACAGGCGGGTCTGAGGTAGCAGAGTATACAGGGGTCTGTGGGTAGCAGAGTATACAGGCGGGTCTGAGGTAGCAGAGTATACAGGCGGGTCTGAGGTAGCAGAGTATACAGGCGGGTCTGTGGGTAGCAGAGTATACAGGCGGGTCTGAGGTAGCAGAGTATACAGGCGGGTCTGTGGGTAGCAGAGTATACAGGTGGGTCTGTGGGTAGCAGAGTATACAGGCGGGTCTGTGGGTAGCAGAGTATACAGGCGGCTCAGTGGGTAGCAGAGTATATAGGTGATGAGAATAGGGTTAATAGATGGTGCTACAGTGTTGGGGCGTGCTAGAGGGAGCAGAGATCCGATTACTGCCATCATTTCTGACCTTATTAAAGATAGCGGCCGCAGCTAAATGACATCATGGCAAAGGTAAACATGGGGTGTGGTTAGCTGCAGGAGGTTAGTGAGAGGTGTGGGTTGTTTGGCAGAGGGCGTGGTGTGGGCGTGGTGAGCGCGGCTCCAGCGTCAGATACGCTGCGAGCGCGGAACCGCGGCACATCTCCAGGAGCAGAGGACGTGTCCGGTACGTCCGTAGCCCCCGGCCTCCCCGTTGTCCGCACACACAGCCCCGCTGTGACCTCTGCAGTGTCACAGGCCCCGGCGGGCGTCTGTCATCTCCTCCTGACACTGACCTCCTCCTGATTTGATTGTCTGTGTTGTCCCCCCCCCGCTGTCAGCATCAGTGATCTGCTAAGACCTGTGGGTGCACAGACGGGGGAAGTACAAATGCCAGCATGCCGGGGCGGATTGGGCGCTGTGAGGGGCGCAGGTCTTGCTGTGAGCGGAGGGCGCGAGGCCGCTAGAGAAAACGCTATAGCGGCTGTGTGAGTTAAGCGTCTGCGGCTCGCGAAGGCGCATACGCGTCTCCGCTCGCAGTGACGCTAAGGAGTTTGGGATTAGGCTACAGTGCCGGAATTTCAAACTCCCGATTATATAAATAGATTATATATATATATATTGTATACCTTTCAACCCCTTCCCTGCTTTATATAGATGATATAAGCTAAAAGTTTTGTGAATTAAGTATGTCAAGTAAAAAGTGAAGTCAGGGGGACTTTTTTTTTTTCATGTGAACCATTGGTGTTATTGATCGTCTAGATTAGATGGGATGGGGGGGGGGTGGGTGTTAATCAGGGGGTGAAAAATTATGTATTAGTATGGAATTAGCAAAGAAAGTCACGTATTCCTTTATGTTATGTACAGTTGGTTATTCTTTCATAATAATAACAAATATCTGATTAATAATACACAGATACACAGAGTCTAAAAAGCGTGCAACTTAATGTTTGACCTATGTTTTTGTTTCCAAATGCAATGCATTCACCAAATTTTTTTTTACTTTACCCACAGAGAAGCTTACTACAGAGGGCGGCGTGCTGTGAACCCTCCACCGCCAAACAGAAGGCGGCGTGGAGAACACCCACCACCACCACCACGGCCGGCGCCACCACCACCGCCGCCGCCACCAGCACCACCAACACCACCACCACCGCCGCCACCAGCACCAGCACCACCACCACCGCCGCCACCAGCAGCAGCAACAACACCACCGCCGCCACCAGCACCAGCACCACCGCCGCCACCAGCAGCAGCAACACCACCACCGCCGCCACCAGAACCAACACCACCACCGCCGCCACCAGCACCAACACCACCACCGCCGCCACCAGCACCAACCCCAGCTTTGGGGCATGTCCGGCCGCAAGAGGAGGAACCTGGATGCCCACCTCACACCAGCCATGGTCTGATCCCGGGGTCACCTAATAGACGGCGTGCACAAAGTAATGCTGACTTTGCCCACAGTCTGATACCATTCCTGGATGAAATTCCATTTCACAGGCTACTGCGGGCAAGGTCAGCATTACAGATTGTGCTTGACGCCAGTCGCCCACCAAACCACCCAGGTGAGGTTTTCAATTTTTTGGAGGGGTGGCAACTCAGACACTACAACCTACTAGACAGGCCCACACCCCGGGACAGCCATGTGCCACCACAGAGGCCTGTACCTACCATTCCACAATGGCCACCTAACAGGGACCTACCATTTTTCCCCACACCGGCCCAGAGGATCCACCCTCAAGGGTTGCCGGAGGCCATTCATGGGGCCCTTGACCTCTTGCAGGACCAGGGTGATGGTGTCACTTTACTGGCAAGGCCGGAGGATGCGGCAACCTACCAGCAGCTGTAGACCCCTTTTTTTTTTTTTTTTTATTTTGTGTTCATGTGCATTGCACAATTTCATTGTTATTATTTCTTATATTTTCCTGTTTACTAAGTTGTACCAAAAAAAAAAAAAAAAAAAAAAAAAAAAAAATTCTGACATTTTTACCATTATGGCGGAATAATACCCAGTTTACAAAAACTGCTTTGTGTCTGTCTTTTTTCAGGGAAAGGATGTGTAGGTTGTTTTGTGGGTGGGCTTAAAGTCATCATCATTATAATTATTATTTATTTATATAGCACCGATAGGTTCCATGGCGCTTTACATGAGGATAAGGTACACAAGGAGAAGTACAATAAACATAGACAATAAGGTCATAGAGGTACAACAGGAGAGGACCCTGTACGCGTGGGCTCACATTCAACGAGGGGTGGGTGGGGATACAATAGGGTGGGGAAGGTGTCGGTCGTGGGGCGTGTAGCGGGGTGTCATGGCAGGTTGTAGGCCTGTCGGAAGAGGTGAGTCTTTAGGTGTTTCTTGAAGGTTCCCAGGGTAGGCGAGTGAGTGATGAGGTGGGGCAGCGAGTTACAGAGCATGGTTGATGCCCGGGAGAAATCCTGTATGCGGTTGTGGGAAGAGGAGATGAGGGGGGAGTGTCGGAGAAGTTCTTTGGATGAACGCAGGTAGCGTGAGGGATGGTATCGGGAGATCATGTCGGAGATGTATGGTGGGGATAGGTTGTGTAAGGCTTTGAATGTCATGATGAGTGTTTTAAAGTGAGCTCTCTGTGGGGCGGGGACCCAGTGAAGGGCTTGGCAGTGGGTGTAGACAGGTGAGTAGCGTGAGGACAGATGGATTAGTCGGGCAGCAGAGTTTAGTATACATTGGAGAGGTGCAAGAGAGTTGGCAGGGAGGCCTGTGCGAAGGAGGTTCCAGTAGTCAAGGCGTGAGATGATGAGGGCATTAATGAGTGTTTTAGCTGTGTCAGGGTTGAGTAACGAGCAAATTCTTGAAATATTTTTGAGTTGGAGTGACAGGGACTTGGTTAGGAACTAGAGGTGGGGCTTGAAGGAGAGGGATGAGTCAAGGATTACCCCGAGACATTTGGCGTGGAGGACAGGGGAGAGAGAGCATCATTAGCAAGTACTTTACGGACCGCATGGAGCATGAAGTCACCTTGGTTACTAAGTGTAAAATCATGACTCCACAGACAAATGTTGCTGACAAATAAACAGTGCCTGTGTTTGGGGGTTACTTAATGCCTCGCTATGGCAACAAGACTAGGAACACACATGTGAGAGGCTGGGACATCTACCTGCTACACATCGCGTCTACGCGTTTTCTACAGAGCGTACAGTGGGACCTTTCTCCAGGCTCCAGCAGGATGATAGTCCAAGCAATGCCCACGATGCAAGCATAGGCTTGTTGCCTAAAAAAATTAGCTGAAGGGGCTTCATATACATTTTTTTCAGAAAGCAGGGTGCTTGGCCCATACAATAGAATTGCTTGTACTAGGAGCATAGTACATGCAATGCCCACGATGGAGGCATAGGCTTGGTGCCTGGAAAAATTAGCCCAAGGGGCTGTTTTGCATT
Organism: Allobates femoralis; assembly: GCA_033576535.1. Lineage (NCBI taxonomy): Eukaryota > Metazoa > Chordata > Amphibia > Anura > Aromobatidae > Allobates > Allobates femoralis. The sequence goes on along the minus strand of JARQOC010000009.1, from coordinate 112,592,103 downwards.
TTGGGTATAAATGCAGGCCTAATGGCCATGTTCAGCTTGTTAGGCTGGGTGTTTCCAAAAATTAGCCCAAGGGGCTGTTTGGCATTTTTAGTGTAAATGCAGGCCTAAGGGCCATGATAAGCCTCTTAGGCTGGGTGTTTCCAAAAATTAGCCCAAGGGGCTGTTTTGCATTTTGGGTATAAATGCAGGCCTAATGGCCATGTTCAGCTTGTTAGGCTGGGTGTTTCCAAAAATTAGCCCAAGGGGCTGTTTTGCATTTTAAGTGTAAATGCAGGCCTAAGGGCCATGATAAGCCTCTTAGGCTGGGTGTTTCCAAAAATTAGCCCAAGGGGCTGTTTTGCATTTTGGGTATAAATGCAGGCCTAATGGCCATGTTCAGCTTGTTAGGCTGGGTGTTTCCAAAAATTAGCCCAAGGGGCTGTTTTGCATTTTGGGTATAAATGCAGGCCTAATGGCCATGTTCAGCTTGTTAGGCTGGGTGTTTCCAAAAATTAGCCCAAGGGGCTGTTTTGCATTTTAAGTGTAAATGCAGGCCTAAGGGCCATGATAAGCCTCTTAGGCTGGGTGTTTCCAAAAATTAGCCCAAGGGGCTGTTTTGCATTTTGGGTATAAATGCAGGCCTAATGGCCATGTTCAGCTTGTTAGGCTGGGTGTTTCCAAAAATTAGCCCAAGGGGCTGTTTTGCATTTTGGGTATAAATGCAGGCCTAATGGCCATGTTCAGCTTGTTAGGCTGGGTGTTTCCAAAAATTAGCCCAAGGGGCTGTTTTGCATTTTGGGTATAAATGCAGGCCTAAGGGCCATGATCAGCTTGTTAAGCTGGGTGTTTCCAAAAATTAGCCCAAGGGGCTGTTTTGCATTTTTAGTGTAAATGCAGGCCTAAGGGCCATGATCAGCTTGTTAGGCTGGGTGTTTCCAAAAATTAGCCCAAGGGGCTGTTAAATGTTTGCTAACAGAAAATAAAGGTTGATTCCTTGTGAAAAGGTGTTGTGATGGTTAATGAAACCGAAGTTAAGGTGTAGTGTTGGTTTAAGATGAAGCAGCCTCATTACCAGGTTGCAGGAACATGGTTACGCAAATCGTTACTGGTCTTGGACATACTGCTTGTACCAAAAAGACACAATATAATACAATGATTAATTATATCATATTGATGATGAACGTGGCACTTCAGCTCTGAGTACTGTCGTCTTCAGGGCTCAAGAAGTCTTGTGAAATCCAGTTCCTATTAAACTTAATTAGAGTAAGCCTGTCTGCATTCTCTGGAGTAAGACGTGTCCTGGTATCAGTTATGATACCCCCAGCGGCACTGAAAACCCGCTCTGATGTCACACTAGCTGCAGGGCATGCCAGCACCTCCAAGGCATACAACGAGAGCTCGGTCCAAGTGTGGAGCTTGGAGACCCAGTAATTAAACGGGACTGCGGCATCAGTCAGGAAGCAGGTACTGTCACTTAAGTATTCTTGTACCATGTTGGTAAGTTTCTGTCTCCGAGAGATGGTTACTGGAGCAACATGGCGCTGCAGGTTCGATGGCTTATTGAACATAGCCCACTTTGCGGACATCTTTCCAGCATCTCTTCTGGACAGCGTGGATGATTGTGCCCCGACCAAAGGCTGCTGTTGCACAGAGTTGCTAACTATGGGCAGAGTGTTGTCTGACGGTGATATTCGAAGCATATTTTCCACAAGAACACTCTTGAAATAGTCAATTGTCAAGCCACGTGGTGACTGAAACAGCAGTGAGGTGAATTTATCTTTATAACGTGGGTCCAGAAAGGTGGCCAACCAGTAGAGGTCGTTGTGCAATATGTTAATCACTCGTGGGTCTTCTAGCAGACAAGTCAACATGAAGTCAGCCATGTGTCCTAAGCTGCATAGAGTCATGTCTTCAGTGTCCTCAGAACGATGTTCAATACCCATTGTATCCGCAAAGTCTGTCTCCGCCTCCTCCTCTCCAGGCCACCCATGGTGGACAGACACAAAGCTGGGGTTCTGAGTACCATCTGGGTTGACATCGGCACCAACAAAAAATGAATCCTCTTCATCGTCTTGCTCCTGTTCCTCCTCAGGAGCCATTGTTGCCTGGTCATACTGGCTTTGCTGGCTAGGTACTGCGCTGTTTAAATCTGGCTCCATAGCCATCTGCTGGGCTCTCAATGCTTCATTTTTCTGATTAATGAGGGACTCTTTCAGCAGACACAGCATGGGTATAGTGACACTGATGATGGACTGATCACCGCTCACCAGTTTTGTGCAGTAGTCAAAATTATCAAGAACCTCAGATGTGTCAGCGATCCACACCCACTCCATTGTACTAATATGTCGTGGCTGACTGCCGGTCTGACGGGCATGTTGCAACTGATACTCGGATATTGCCCTCTGCTGCTCATTGATCCTCGATAACATATGGAATGTAGAGTTCCATCGTGTCGGCATGTCACAAATGAGTCTGTGGTTGGGCAAATTCAATTGCTTTTGAAGCAATGAAAGTTTTCCAACCGCTGTTGACGAATGACGAAAATGTGCACAAACTCGACGCACCTTCTCCAGTAGGTCACATAGCTCTGGGTATGTACGCAGGAATTTCTGCACTACCAGATTCAGCACGTGAGCCATGCAAGGGACGTGCACAAGGTTTCCGAGCTTAAGTGCAGCCACTAGGTTACGACCATTGTCGCTCACCACGAGACCGGTCTGGAGTTGGAGTGGGGATAGCCACTCATCTGTCTGTTCCTTCAGACCTTTCAACAGCTCTACTGCAGTGTGCGGTGTGTGACCTAAACAGATCAGCTTCAGCAGAGCCTGTTGGCGTCTTGCTGAAGCACTGCAGCAAACCTCCCAACTTGGCCGTGATGTTGAGGGCAATTGAGGATTGGTCGAGGAAGCGGAAGATGGGGTAGTGGACATATAGGATGATGCAGAGACCCTGAATGAGGTTGTGCCAGCTATCCGTGGCGTGGGTAGGATGTTTGATGTAACACTAACATCGTTTGGCACACTCTCCACAACGTTGATCCAATGCGCGGTGAGCGAGATGTACCGGCCCTGTCCTGAACTGCTTGTCCACGTGTCCGTAGTAAGGTGTACTTTCCCGGTTACAGCGTTGGTGAGGGCACGCTTGAGGTTGTTAATGACATGCTCATGTAACGCGGGGACGGCACAACGTGAAAAGTAGTGGCGGCTTGGAACCGAGTAGCGTGGTACTGCCACAGCCAAAAGCTCACGGAAAGAGTCTGTACCCACAAGCCTAAACGGCAACATCTCGACTGCTAACAACTTAGCTATCTGGGCATTTATTTTTTTGGCTAATGGGTGGGAAGAGTGGTATTTCTGCTTCCTTTCGTACAGCTGTGTCACTGATAACTGTAACGATGTTGCTGACCGACAACTGTCTGCACTCGGGTTCAGTCTCTCTGCAACCGCTGCTTGTGATGAGTACATATGAGCTGGACCAGCTTCAGCAACACTTGATTGTGACGGACGTATCTGAGTTACCGTCGCAGTCTTTGGGTCAGATGACACTGTTGTGGAAGGCTGCACTTTTGACCACTGAATAGGGTGCTGACCAGCCATGTGCTTCCGCATACTGCTGGTGCTCTGGTTTCCTTTCCCGTGGCCTCTGCTGAGCCTTGCATGGCAGATGGTACAGATGACCACATTTTCTTGAGAAGGCCCATCTTTAAAAAATTTCCACACAGTGGCTGACCGACCTCTAGGCTTGACTGTACTCCCTGAGGGATTACTGAGGCCCACATTTGAGACATTTTGTCCACCAGTTGACAAATTTTGAGCCACAGTGGACACATTTTGGGCAACAGTGGTGACTCTTTGAGTTCTGGTGGGAGGAGTCGTCCTTGCTGCCTTTGTTGGTGGGACATACACACTTTCTTCCTCCGTGCTGCTCTGCTGGCTCTGCATCGCAACATTCCACGTGGGATCAGTTGTCTCATCATCAACCCCTTCCTCTTCTAAATCTTCCCGATAACAAGATAGATTTTGCTCCCCAGATGACAAGTGTGTCACTGTCTCATCATCATCCTCCAACTCCTGAGACGGTCTAAGACTTTGCTGAAAGACACGTTCATGTGGCCGGGGTGTCTCTAAAACTTGTCCATGAATGGACAATTCTTCATCAAGTATGTCATCTACTACGGAGTCTGGCAAACCGGATTCATGTAAAGGATTATATGTACCAAATAAGTCATCTGAGTGACCCATGTCTGTGTCAACATTTTCATGGGGCTGCTGTTGGTCTGAGGAACTGTGAAGAGGTTGTGGATTAGATGACCCAGCATGGTATGTACCAACAGTAGATACAGTGCTCAAGGAACCTTGAGTGCTGCAAGAACCTGTTGTTGAGGTCTTGTCTGCCAGCCAAGACGTTAGATGCTGTTCGTCTTCCGGCCTCAATACTCGTTTACTTTCCTGACGGGGAAAGTTAGACAGGAGGAACGATCGATCAATCCTCGTCTGTCTGCCCGAACTGGTGGATAGTTGGCCACGACTACCAATGCCTGTACCTCGTCCCTGTCCCTTAGCAAGACTTTTTTTGGGATTTGGTTTTTTGTGTGACATTTTGTAATTTCTGGTGGCTTTCTGGGGGCTTGTAAAACAAGTAGCAGGTACTATTTCGTGAAAGGTACACACTAGAGGCTAAGATATTTTTAGAGAGATGGAAGGTACCGTGCGAGCTGCAGGCAGGACACCGTACAGCTACGCACTGGCACAGGAAAAAATTGTTTAGTACGCAGAACCAGGCACACTTAGGCTGCGGTGCTGGCTGCGTGCAAGTTTACAAGTACCGTGCGAGCTGCAGGCAGGACACCGTACAGCTACGCACTGGCACAGGAAAAAATTGTTTAGTACGCAGAACCAGGCACACTTAGGCTGCGGTGCTGGCTGCGTGCAAGTTTACAAGTACCGTGCGAGCTGCAGGCAGGACACCGTACAGCTACGCACTGGCACAGGAAAAAATTGTTTAGTACGCAGAACCAGGCACACTTAGGCTGCGGTGCTGGCTGCGTGCAAGTTTACAAGTACCGTGCGAGCTGCAGGCAGGACACCGTACAGCTACGCACTGGCACAGGAAAAAATTGTTTAGTACGCAGAACCAGGCACACTTAGGCTGCGGTGCTGGCTGCGTGCAAGTTTACAAGTACCGTGCGAGCTGCAGGCAGGACACCGTACAGCTACGCACTGGCACAGGAAAAAATTGTTTAGTACGCAGAACCAGGCACACTTAGGCTGCGGTGCTGGCTGCGTGCAAGTTTACAAGTACCGTGCGAGCTGCAGGCAGGACACCGTACAGCTACGCACTGGCACAGGAAAAAATTGTTTAGTACGCACAACCAGGCACACTTAGGCTGCGGTGCTGGCTGCGTGCAAGTTTACAAGTACCGTGCGAGCTGCAGGCAGGACACCGTACAGCTACGCACTGGCACAGGAAAAAATTGTTTAGTACGCACAACCAGGCACACTTAGGCTGCGGTGCTGGCTGCGTGCAAGTTTACAAGTACCGTGCGAGCTGCAGGCAGGACACCGTACAGCTACGCACTGGCACAGGAAAAAATTGTTTAGTACGCAGAACCAGGCACACTTAGGCTGCGGTGCTGGCTGCGTGCAAGTTTACAAGTACCGTGCGAGCTGCAGGCAGGACACCGTACAGCTACGCACTGGCACAGGAAAAAATTGTTTAGTAGGCAGAACCAGGCACACTTAGGCTGCGGTGCTGGCTGCGTGCAAGTTTACAAGTACCGTGCGAGCTGCAGGCAGGACACCGTACAGCTACGCACTGGCACAGGAAAAAATTGTTTAGTACGCACAACCAGGCACACTTAGGCTGCGGTGCTGGCTGCGTGCAAGTTTACAAGTACCGTGCGAGCTGCAGGCAGGACACCGTACAGCTACGCACTGGCACAGGAAAAAATTGTTTAGTACGCAGAACCAGGCACACTTAGGCTGCAGTGCTGGCTGCGTGCAAGTTTACAAGTACCGTGCGAGCTGCAGGCAGGACACCGTACAGCTACGCACTGGCACAGGAAAAAATTGTTTAGTACGCACAACCAGGCACACTTAGGCTGCGGTGCTGGCTGCGTGCAAGTTTACAAGTACCGTGCGAGCTGCAGGCAGGACACCGTACAGCTACGCACTGGCACAGGAAAAAATTGTTTAGTACGCAGAACCAGGCACACTTAGGCTGCGGTGCTGGCTGCGTGCAAGTTTACAAGTACCGTGCGAGCTGCAGGCAGGACACCGTACAGCTACGCACTGGCACAGGAAAAAATTGTTTAGTACGCACAACCAGGCACACTTAGGCTGCGGTGCTGGCTGCGTGCAAGTTTACAAGTACCGTGCGAGCTGCAGGCAGGACACCGTACAGCTACGCACTGGCACAGGAAAAAATTGTTTAGTACGCACAACCAGGCACACTTAGGCTGCGGTGCTGGCTGCGTGCAAGTTTACAAGTACCGTGCGAGCTGCAGGCAGGACACCGTACAGCTACGCACTGGCACAGGAAAAAATTGTTTAGTACGCACAACCAGGCACACTTAGGCTGCGGTGCTGGCTGCGTGCAAGTTTACAAGTACCGTGCGAGCTGCAGGCAGGACACCGTACAGCTACGCACTGGCACAGGAAAAAATTGTTTAGTACGCAGAACCAGGCACACTTAGGCTGCAGTGCTGGCTGCGTGCAAGTTTACAAGTACCGTGCGAGCTGCAGGCAGGACACCGTACAGCTACGCACTGGCACAGGAAAAAATTGTTTAGTACGCAGAACCAGGCACACTTAGGCTGCGGTGCTGGCTGCGTGCAAGTTTACAAGTACCGTGCGAGCTGCAGGCAGGACACCGTACAGCTACGCACTGGCACAGGAAAAAATTGTTTAGTACGCAGAACCAGGCACACTTAGGCTGCGGTGCTGGCTGCGTGCAAGTTTACAAGTACCGTGCGAGCTGCAGGCAGGACACCGTACAGCTACGCACTGGCACAGGAAAAAATTGTTTAGTACGCAGAACCAGGCACACTTAGGCTGCGGTGCTGGCTGCGTGCAAGTTTACAAGTACCGTGCGAGCTGCAGGCAGGACACCGTACAGCAACGCACTGGCACAGGAAATTTTTTGTGGAAAAATGGCACCAAAATTATTTGGTAGACTAGTGCCAAAAATAAGAAAAAGCTTAGGATTACAGCTCTGCGGAAAGCTGGGTGAACTAAGCTCTGAGGATGGTGCTGGATTCACTGTAAGGCTGCTCCTATCTCCCCTTCCTTACAGTCCTGTACAGCAATCCTCCGTCCTGGTAGTTCTGAAAAGAACTTTTGGGTTATGTGTGAGGAATCTTGACTCCTACACTGCGTCCTGTTAGTTCTGAAAAGAACTTTTGGGTTATATGTGACTCCTACACTGCCTAACTGTCCCTAGATCTGCTCCAAGTCTCCCTGCACTAGGTCAGCTCTTCTCAGCAATGTGCCCAAAATGGCGGGGGCAAGCCTTATATACTGCCTTGCCTTGTCATAGATGACATAGGCATCACGATGGACAGCAGCCAATCATAGTCCTGACACAACCAAAGCTGCTATGCCATTACTGACTATGATTGGCTATCTTCACAAGTTTTCTGACCTAACACGCAATGCTGACTAGTAACATAAAAGATTCTGGATTCGCGAGTCCCGAATAGAGAATACAGGACTCGGAATCGCAGACTCGCTAGGATTCGGACTCGTAGACTCGCTGCTGTTTGGGGAGATTCAAGCTATATAGCGATGTGATAGAGCGAGTCTAGCGAGTCTAGCGAGTGAGAGAAAGTAAACTATGACAAAACTAAGATTGCCATTCACTTGCATTGGACTCGTTACTGAGCGAGTATTCGCTAAAAGACTCGCCGATTCCCGAGTCCAGCGAGTCCCTTAAGAATCGCCGAGTAACGAGTCCTAGCGAGTAGACTCGCTCATCCCTAATTGACACCCCTGCAATTCTGTCAGATAATACTCAGTTTCTTCCTGAAAATGATTGCAATCGCAAATTCTTTGGTATTATTATCTTCATTTAATATGTCTTCAATCGAAAAACAGAAGAAGAATTGTCTTAAAACCAAATTGGATATAATTCCACACCAAACATAAAAAAGGGGTGGACAAAAGTATTGACACTATTAGAAAAATCATGTGATGCTTCTCTAATTTGTGTAATTAACAGCACCTGTAACTTACCTGTCGCACCTAACAGGTGTTGGCAATAACTAAATCACACTTGCAGCCAGTTGACATGGATTAAAGTTGACTCAACCTCTGTCCTGTGTCCTTGTGTGTCCTTGTGTGTCTGTGTCCTTGTCATTGAGCATGGAGAAAAGAAAGGAGACCAATGAACTGTCTGAGTACTTGAGAAACCAAATTGTGAGGAAGCATGAGCAATCTCAAGGCTACAAGTCCATCTCCAAAGACCTGAATGTTCCTGTGTCTACCATGCGCAGTGTCATCAAGAAGTTTAAAGCCCATGGCACTGTGGCTAACCTCCCTAAAATTGACGAGAGATTTCAACGCAAGATGTTGGATAAAGAACCTCGACTGACATCCAAACAAGTTCAAGCTGCCCTGCAGTCCAAGGGTACAACAGGGTCAACCCGTACTATCCGTCGGCGTCTGAATGAAAAGGGACTGTATGGTAGGATACCCAGGAAGACCCCACTTCTTACCCAGAGACATAAAAAAGCCAGCCTGGAGATTACCAAAACTTACCTGAAAAAGCCTAAAACATTTTGGAAGAATTTTCTCTGGTCAGATGAGACAAAAGTAGAGCTTTTTGGGCAAAGCCATCAACATAGAGTTTACAGGAGAAAAAAAAGAGGCATTCAAAGAAAAGAACACGGTCCCTACAGTCAAACATGGCGGAGGTTCCCTGATGTTTTGGGGTTGCTTTGCTGCCTTTGGCACTGGACTGCTTGACGGTGTGCATGGCATTATGAAGTCTGAAGACTACCAACAAATTTTGCAGCATAATGTAGGGCACAGTGTGAGAAAGCTGGGTCTCCCTCAGAGGTCATGGGTCTTCCAGTAGGACAATGACCCAAAACACACTTCAAAAAGCACTAGAAAATGGTTTGAGAGAAAGCACTGGAGACTTCTAAGGTGGCCAGCAATGAGTCCAGACCTGAATCCCATAGAACACCTGTGGAGAGATCTAAAAATGGCAGTTTGGAGAAGGCACCCTTCAAATATCAGGGACCTGGAACAGTTTGCCAAAGAAGAATGGTCTAAAATTCCAGCAGAGCATTGTAAGAAACTCATTGATGGTTACCGGAAGCGGTTGATCGCAGTTATTTTGGCTAAAGGTTGTGCATCCAAGTATTAGGCTGAGGGTGCCAATACTTTTGTCTGGCCCATTTTTGAATTTTTGTGTGAAATGATCAATGTTTTGCATTTTGCTTCATTCTCTTTTGTGTTTTTTCATTGAAGACAAATTAAATGAAGATAATAATACCAAAGAATTTGCGATTACAATCATTTTCAGGAAGAAACTGAGTATTTTCTGACAGAATTGCAAGGGTGTCAATACCTCTGGCAACAACTGTATATATATATATATATATTGTATGGTAGTGGTTAGGATCGGCACGATGGAAGGCAGTGACCCAGGCAACTGTTCACACAACGCACAGTTTATTGGCACAGTTCAGGTATTTACAAACCTCCAATTCACAGACTGATATGCTCTGTACCTCTGCCGAGCTCTTTCCTGATCGGGGCCACAGCCAATCCTCTCAGCTAGGCTGTGTTGTCCACACACAACCTTTCCCTTCTCACTTCCAGGCGGCGCACATTCTCTGACTGTGGTGGGGTTGGGGTCCCTAACTTCCGGTTTGGTGGATGCGGTCCGCCGGGCTGCACGCAGTGTCCCTGAGTCCCGAATCAAGTCTTGTGTAGCCACATGCCACTCCACCACACTCACCAACTGATCTAGGGTACCCGGGTCACTTTGTCCCACCCACCATTGGATGGAGACAGGCAGAGTGCGCACAAACCGGTCAACTACCACCCTCTCTATCATTTTGCTGCTCTCAGGCTGCAGCCACTTCTTTGCCAGGTGCAAGAAGTCCTGGGCCTGAGACTGGACAGGTTTGCCCTCTTCAAAGCGCCACTGGCTTACCCGTTGAGCCCTTGTATACGTATTAACCTCCATTTTGGCCAGGATCTCACCTTTCAGAGTCCCATAGTCCATGGCACCCTCTGTGCAGAGGTCCAGGTAGGCTTTTTGGGACTCTCCGGTTAAGTAAGGCGCCCACATTTCCGCCCACTGCTCTGACGGCAGTTTCTCCCGCTCTGCAACCCTCTCAAAAACCACCAGGAACACTTCCACTTCATCCCCCGGGGTCATCTTTTGCAGTGTAAGCCTTACCGCCTTCCAGATGCTGCTGTCATCTCCTTGACCTGGGGATGGAGCCGCTGGCCTTGCACGGATTGCCTCTGTCAGAAGATCCAACTGATGCTGCTGATGCTCCTGCTGTTGCTATTGATACTCCTGTTGCTGCTTCATTTTCCGGAGCAAGATCTGATTCGCCTCCTGTTGTGAGACCTGTGCTTGCTGGTACAGGAGCTGTTGTTGTTGCTGTGCTTGCGCCAGGTGCTTAAGCAGGTCCTCCATGCTGGATGCTGGTTTGTACTGTAGGGTAGCAGGTTTCACCACTGACATGTGTGAACTGGGTATGCCTTTTTTATTCCAGTCACCAAGTCGTTGCCGTAAGCAACCATGTTGCTCTGCCCACATTCTCAACCACTTGTAAGGTAGCGGTTAGGATTGGCATGATGGAAGGCAGTGACCAAGGCAACTGTTCACACAACACACAGTTTATTGGCATAGCTCAGGTATTTACAGACCTCCAACCCACATACCAATCTGCTCTGTACCTCTGCCAGGCTCTGTCCTGATCGGGGCCACAGCCAATCCTGACAGCTAGGCTGTGTTGTCCGCACACAATCTTTCCCTTCTCACGGTCCGCTCATTAGTCTCATGAATGTCCTCTCTGAGAGAGCTCCCAGGCTGTGTTAGCTTCACACAGCAGCTCCTCCTGTTCTCACCCACTCCTCAGACCAGGGAAGCTCATATAATCTCCTATCCCATCACAGGCGGATGTAAGTGCTTTCAATCAGCACTCAGCTCAAATCTTACTGCTGTTAACCCTGTGAGTGCTGCCACAGAGCAAAAGATACAATCCCCCATGTGGTGTATACTGGTCAGGGGACACATCGGGGTTGCATCACCACAATATATACAGTACAGACAAAAGTTTGGACACACCTTCTCATTCAAAGATTTTTCTGTTTTTTCATGACTATGAAAATTGTAGATTCACACTGAAGGCATCAAAACTATGGATAACACATGTGGAATTATATACTTAAAAAAAAAAGTGTGAGGCTAGGGTCACACTTGGGAGCCTGCATCCAGTAACTGGATGCATTACTGGATCCAGTTTTTCCCCTTGTCTGTTTGGAGGCATTTGATGAGTATGGCTGGCTGTATGTATGCTAGTGTGCTGTGATTGTGAGGTGTGAGTGCGTGTGCACTGCATGATTGTGATGCTGTCCACGGTCCTGAAGGACCGCGGGCAGCATTTGTCGGGAATAGAAACTCGCTGGCTGTCAAAGCCGGCAAGTTTAAATTTCCCGCTTTGTGGGTCCAGTAAGCTATCATCTTGTACCACTGTGACAGCAGCGGTACAAGATGTTTAGCTAAGACTATGATGATTGTAGTAAAATAGTGTATTCTGGGGTTATTTCACTGATTAACCCCATCAGCATCCTCTGGACCGCATGTGTGCGCAGAGGATGCTGAAGCTCTAAACCAAGTGCTGAAGGGGTTAATATGCAGCTGGTGTAGTGACACCATGTATGTGGAGAGTGTCCTCACTCTCTGCAGACATGGTGTCATTACACCATGTGTGTGAAGGGGTTAATTTTTATGTATAATAGTTTAAAAGAACTATTGGGAAAGCCAGCTTATGTTACTGTCTGTGGGGAGCTGTCCTCTCTCATGGTGCTGAAGCCACAGCTCCCCATAGACAGTAACATAAGCCGGCTTTCCCGACAGTTCTTTTAAACCATTATACATAAAAAATTAACCCCTTCACACACATGGTGTAATGACACCATGTGTGCACAGAGTGAGGACACTCTCCACATACATGGTGTCACTACACCAGCTGCATATTAACCCCTTCAGCACTGGGTTTAGAGCCTCAGCCTCCTCGGCGCACACATGCGGTCCAGAGGATGCTGATGGGGTTAATCAGTAAAATAACCCAGAATACACTATTTTACTACAATCATCATAGTCTTAGCTAAACATCTTGTACCGCTGCTGTCACAGTGGTACAAGATGATAGCTTACTGTACCAACAAAGCGGGAAATTTAAACTTGCCGGCTTTGACAGCAGGCGAGTTTAAAACGTTTTTGGCTGCACACTCGCACAGTGTGCTGTATGGGGGCGAGATTTTCTCGCTCCCATACACTTGCATTGCCCTCACGCGTGTCAGAATCGCGTGCAATCGCAGCATGCTGCGATTGCTCTCGCTTCTGACTCGCAGTGCGAGTTAGGTGCGTGGGACTCGCACCAGTGTGCCCTGCCTGATACGGCAACACAGGTCCGAGTGCAATGCGTTTTTTTCACGCATTGCACTCACGCGAGTCTCACGCCAGTGTGTCTTCACCATTAAGAGGAGACTTTGTGCAGCAGGCCTTAATGGTAAAATAGCTGCTAGGAAACCACTGCTAAGGACAGGCAGAAGAGACTTGTTTGGGCTAAAGAACACAAGGAATGGACTTTAAACCAGTGGAAATCTGTGCTTTGGTCTGATGAGTCCAAATGTGAGATCTTTGGTTCCAACCACCGTGTCTTTATGCGACGCAGAAAAGGAGAACGCATTGACTCTACATGCCTGGTTCCCACCTTGAAGCATGGAGGAGGAGGTGTGATGGTGCGGGGGTGATTTGCTGCTTTGAAGCTCATAAAGAGAATGCCAAGAGTGTGCAAAGCAGTAGTCAAAGCAAAAGGTGGCTACTTTGAAGATGAAGAACCTAGAAAATAAGGTATATTTTCAGTTGTTTCACACTTTTTTGTTAAGTATATAATTCCACATATGTTAATTCATAGTTTTGATGCCTTCAGTGTGAATCTATAATTTTCATAGTCTTTTTTTCCTTTTTTACACACGCACATATATATATATTTCCAAAAAAGGGAAAAGCAGCACCAAATAGATATCAAGTGAACCTTTATTGCCAATGGCGTGGCGACGTTTTGGACCGGAGGTCCTTTCTCAAGCAGTGTACAAGTGATAATGCTCCAGTTTATAAAGGTATACACAGGTTCATTCATTATCAAATCATTAGTGAAATATCATTATAAAATCAAATTCCCATTGAATCATCATTTATACATAGTGGTTCTATATATTATAAAGTGCATTTAGTGACTACTAAAACGTTTTATCACCATGATTTACGGTTCTTTAGTGCCCATATACATTAATTAGTTAGACACAAAACAAACAATGTCAATTAAAATATATCATTCTTTCAGATGTAATACACTTATCACTACCAGTTAGGACAGGGGTCTCAAACTCAGCTGGGTTGGTGGCCGCACATAGAAAAACATTTATAGCGGGGGGCCGCATCCCTTGTAGTACTTAAGTGATATTTTTAGTAATACCAGAATTTTTAGCTCAATGTAGTAAAGTACAAATCCTGATCCTTTCCTTGTAGTAATGTCCTTTTCTAGTGATGTCCCCCATCCCAAACCCCTTTTCTAGTGATATCCCCCATCCCTATCCCCCTTAGTAGTGATGTCCCTCTTCCCGGTTCCCTTTTCTACTGATGTCCCCCATCCTGATCCCTTTTTCTAGTGATGTCCCCCATCCTGATCCCTTTTTCTAGTGATGTTCCCCATCCTGATCCCTTTATCTAGTGATGTCCCCCATCCTGATCCCCCTTAGTAGTGATGTCCCTCTTCCCGGTTCCCTTTTCTAGTGATGTCCCCCATCCTGATCCCTTTTTCTAGTGATGTCCCCCATCCTGATCCCTTTTTCTAGTGATGTCCCCCATCCTGATCCTTTTTTCTAGGGATGTCCCCCATCCTGATCCCTTTTTCTAGTGATGTCCCTCACCCCAAACCCCTTTTCTAGGGATATCCCCATCCCGATCCCCCTTAGTAGTGATGTCGCTCTTCCCGGTTCCCTTTTGTAGTGATGTCCCCCATCCTGATCCCCTTTTGTAGTGATGTCCCCCATCCTGATCCCCTTTTCTAGTGATGTCCCCCATCCCAAACCCCTTTTCTAGTGATGTCCCCCATCCCAAACCCCTTTTCTAGTGATGTCCCCCATCCCAAACTCCTTTTCTAGTGATATCCCCCATCCCGATCCCACTTAGTAGTGAAGTCCCCCATCCTGGACCCCTTTAGTAGTGATGTTCCCCATCCTGGACCCCTTTAGTAGTGATGTATCCCATCTTGGACCCCTTTTTGTAGTGATGTCCCGCATCCTGGTCCCCTTTTCTAGGTATGTCCCCCATCCTGATCTATTTTTATAGTGATGCCCTCCCATCTTGTTTTAATTTTTTTTTTTACACACTCACATACACACTTATTCACACTCACACCCTCACACACACTCACATACACACATATCCACACATCCTCATACATACTCTCACGCTCACACACACTGAAACTCACACACACACACACTCACCCTCACACACACTCACTCATAGTTCTCTCACTTTAATGATGCATCACTCCAGTGCAGGGGGCCGGCGCAGTCCCCGCTGCGCTGACTTCCGGCCTCCGCTGTGCTAGGACTTTCACCAGCCGCCGCTCAGATAAGCTCTATTGCTCAGCAAGATCAATGCAATATGCCAACCACAGGCCCACAAGTGACGCCATATTCCACTGTCAGCTGCGGAGCTGCGGGTCTCTCATTGACTTGCTGAGTGTCAGGGCTTGTTAGTGCTGTAGACGGAAGTCCTCACACAGTGGGGACTGCAGTGGCCCCCTGCACTGTGGCGATGCATCATTAAGTCGTCCAAGGTGCCGCGGGCCGCATAGTGAAGCCCCAGGGGCCGCGTGTTTGAGACCCCTGAGTTAGGGCCTTAAAAGTGATAGACAGGTATATGATCTAGATTGTTTGGTTTTTGTGTTTTAGGTCTTGCTATTGGGAAGATGGCTTTGCTCGCTTTTACATGGTGCATCATTTAATTCCACTACTGCGCATGTCATATGGGACATAATTCTGTATATTGCACTATTTGAATGGTCTGCTGTGATTAGAATAATATTCTTATAACAAATTAAATAAAAATAGCATTCCTAAAGGGACCTAAATCTAGTTGTATGATTTTTTTGATGTAGTAACAATGACCGGTGTGAGGCGGGTTGTTTGGTGATACGCGTGTGGGGAGCTCTGGGGTTAAAAACCCATGTAGCCCTCTTTTGCACAGAGGTGTGGGGTTTATTTGTGGAAGTGGATGAGCCCAATCCGAGTGTCACCGCTTTTGGCTTTGAAGCCAGACCCGTAGTATACATATAAGGTCTATGTTACTTGTTACATTCAGCGAGAGCACTTACAATTAATTAATAAGTAAAAAACGAATATTTCTGATATAGAGTCCCTTTTGTTAAAATAATGGACCATTATGTAGTTTTATTGTAACTCTGAGGCAAGTTTTCTTTTGAATTAGTATGTTAGATTGAGTTTAAACCAGTCAGATATAACTTGCCCACACTTTATAATGGTAATCAATAGCAGTGACCATATTCAAGATGGCGGAACCAGCCTCAGTGCACTTTTTAATATAGACATAGCTGCAGTGCATTGTGGGCATGATGTCATACCCTGCCTGGAGATAGGGAAGGGCAGTGACCCATAATGGAAATGGAGTCACTGGCTTCATAACAACATACTGAGGCTCTGCAAAGCGGTGCACTATGGGTATTGTGTCATTTCCTGTTCCTGACATGATCAGTGGGATATGGAGAATGCTGGTAACAGAATTATGCACCATTACATGTGAGTGATTGTCAAATTCCTAATAGCGGACACCTGATTTTAATGATCAAATGCACTAACTAATTAATGTATATGGGCACTAAAGAACTGTAAATCATGATGATAAAACGTTTAGTAGTCACTAAATGCACTTTATAATATATAGAACCACTATGTATAAATGATGATTCAATGGGAATTTGATTTTATAATGATATTTCACTAATGATTTGATAATGATTGAACCTGTGTATACCTTTATAAACTGGAGCATTATCACTTGTACACTGCTTGAGAAAGGACCTCCGGTCCGAAACGTCGCCACGCCATTGGCAATAAAGGTTCACTTGATATCTATTTGGTGCTGCTTTTTCCTTTTTTGGATTGTTTACATGGACACTTGACCGGTGTTGAAAAAGCGCTGCACAAGTCTGGTAATATCTGGTGCTGTTCCGTTTTTTTCGTTATATATATATATATATATATATATATATATATCATCAGTAAAAAAGAAGCAAAAACTGGGCACTATCAGGTTTTTACAGACTGGAATGCAAGTTATGCTAGACCTAAGGCAACAGTCTCCTAGGTGGTGCACGCTATTTCGTGTAATCAGCTATATCCATATGAAGAAAAAAGAAAGCAGCACTCACCGGAGATGATCTTTATCATTTATTCATGTATCCAAATGATCATAACGGAACATGAACAGCAAGGGAGGGGGTGCATGGACATAGGACGACGGCCTGCTTGGTGCCGCTTCTACAGGTCCTGAAGGTCGCCTCCCGTCTACCTTGCGCCGGCGGAGCGAGCCGGGGATCTCCGTGCAGACTATATCTGCGGCTCCGCTCCGGGGAACCGCGAGCCAGCCGGGATTTGCCCGGGACCGCCGCCGCAATTCTCATTGGTCGCTCGCTTGTGAGCAACCAATCAGATTCAAGCCGCGGCACAGCGCCATGATTAAAAATCTAAGAAGTGAAAAAAAAAATTTTTAAAGATGTCGCCGTGTTTCCCGGCGCTCTTCTCATTGGTCGCCGTCAGGCGCGAGCGACCAATGAGAAGAGTGGGGCAGGGCACGGCGCCATATTTGAAATCCAAAGTTCCCGCTGGATTTCAAATATGGCGCCGTGCCCTGCCCCACTCTTCTCATTGGTCGCTCGCGCCTAGCGGCGACCAATGAGAAGAGCGCCGCCATCTTTTACATTTTTTTTTTTTATTTTAAGTCTTAGATTTTGAAACATGGTGCCGTGCCGCGGCTTGAATCTGATTGGTCGCTCGCAAGTGAGCGACCAATCAGAATTGTGGCGGTGGTACCGGGCAAATCCCGGCTGGCTCGCGGCTCCCCGGAGCTGAGCCGCGGATATGCCCGGCACGGAGATCCGCCGGTGCGAGGTAGCCGGGAGCCGAGGTCGGCTCCCGGCTACCTCGCGCCCGCTCCTTGCCCCGCTATTCTGATTGGTCGCTCGTGGCTGGCGGCGACCAATCAGAATAGCGCCGCGCTTTATGGCGCCATACTTCAAATACACTGAGTACAGTGTATTTCGAAGATGGCGCCATAGAGCGCGGCGCTATTCTGATTGGTCGTCACGCTCAATGCGGCGACCAATCAGAATAGCGCCGCACTCTATGGCGCCATCTTTGAAATACACTGTGCTCAGTGTGTTTGAAGTATGGCGCCATAAAGCACGGCGCTATTCTGATTGGTCGCCACGTTGAATGCGGCGACCAATCAAAATAGCGCTGCGCTCTATGGCGCAATACTGCAAATACACTTTAGTAAGTCTATTTCAAAGATGCCGGCATAGAGCGCAGCGCTATTCTGATTGGTCGCCGCATTGAGCGTGGCGACCAATCAGAATACCGCTGCGCTTTATGGCGCCATACTTCAAATACACTGAGTACAGTGTATTTCAAAGATGGCGCCACAGCTGGCGGCGCTATTCTGATTGGTCGCCGCGTTCAGCGTGGCGACCAATCACAATAGCTCCGCGGTCTATGGCGCCATCTTTAAAATACACTGTACTCAGTGTATTTGAAGTATGGCGCCATAAAGCGCGGTGCTATTCTGATTGGTCGCCACGCTGAATGCGGCGACCAATCAAAACAGCGGCGCGCTCTATGGCGCGATATTTCAAATGCACTGTAGGAAGTGTATTTCAAAGATGGTGCCATAGAGCGCGGCGCTATTCTGATTGGTCGCCACACTGAATGCGGCGACTAATCAGAATAGCGCCGTGGTCTATTGTGCCATCTTTGAAATACACTTACTAAAGTGTATTTGCAGTATCGCGCCATAGAGTGAGCTGGGGATCTCTATGCACTTCGGGCACCGAACGGCCGAGCGGGCGCGAGGTAGCCGGGAGCCGACCTCGCTTCCCGGCTACCTTGCGCCGGCGGAGCGAGCCGGGGATCTCCGTGCCAGGCATATCCGCGGCTCAGCTCCGGGGAGCCGCGAGCCAGCCGGGAAGTTGGCTCCCGGCTACCTCGCTCCCGCTCCTCTGCCCTCCAGCCTCTGCCCTCCAGCCTCTCCCCTCCAGCCTCTGCCCTGCAGCCTCTGCCCTCCAGCCTCTGCCCTCCATCCTCTCCTCTCCAGCCTCTGCCTTCCAGCCTCTGCTCTCCAGCCTCTGCCTTCCAGCCTCTGCCCTCCAGCTTCTCCCTTCCAGCCTCTGCCCTGCAGCCTCTACCCTCCAGCCTCTCCTCTCCAGCCTCTGCCCTCCAGCCTCTGCCCTCCAGCCTGTGCCCTCCAGCCTCTCCTCTCCAGCCTCTGCCCTCCAGTCTCTGCCCTCCAGCCTCCAATGTCCTCTGCCCTCCAGCCTCCCCTGTCCTCACCCCTCCAGCCTCCGCTCTCCTCACCCCTCCAGCCTCCGCTCTCCTCACCCCTCCTCAACCCTCCAGCCTCCGCTTTCCTCACCCCTCCTCACCCCTCCAGCCTCCACTCTCCTCACCCCTCCATATGCAAGGTATACACACCACACGCACACAAAGAGTAACAGCAAGTGTATAGTCTCTAAAGTGCAGCCCCAACATTGGATACTCACCACACACCCGAAAAAACACACACACACCACAAAGAGACACACACAACACAGAGACGCACACACCCCACAGGCACACACACACACCCTATAGCGACACATGCACACTCACCCCACAGGAACACACACACACAACAAAGAGACACACACAACACAGATACACACACACACACACCACACAGACCCCCCACACAGGGACACACACACATAGCCACCCTATAGGGACACATGCACTCACCCCACAGGGACATACACACACCACAAAGAGACACACTACACAGACCCCCCCACAGGGACACACACACATACACACCCTATAGGGACACATGCACTTACCTCACAGGGACACACACACACCACAAAAGACACACACAACACAGAGACACACACACCACACAGACCCCCCCACAGGGACACACACACATACACACCCTATAGGGACACATGCACTCACCCCACAGGGACACACACACACACCACAAAGAGACACACACAACACAGAGACACACACACACCACACAGACCCCCCCCCCACAGGGACACACACACATACACACCCTATAGGGACACATGCACTCACCCCACAGGGACACACACACACACACCACAAAGAGACACACACAACACAGAGACACACACACCCCACACAGACACCCCACCACAGGGACACACACACATACACACCCTATAGGGACACATGCACTCACCCCACAGGGACACACACACACCACAAAAAGACACACACAACACAGAGACACACACACACCACACAACCCCCCCCACAGGGACACATACACACCCTATAGGGACACATGCACTCACCCCACAGGGACACACACACACCAGAGAGAGACACACGACAGAGACACACACTCCACACAGACCTGCCCCCACAGGGACACACACACATACACACCCTATAGGAACACATTCACTCACCCCACAGGGACACACACATACATAAACCCCAGACACACACACACCACACAGACAGACACAGATGTGCACAAATCACCTCACACAACTCGCCTCATACGTGTGCTATCTTTAATTTCCAAACATAAACATCTGATTAAAAACAGCCAATGTGCAACACGTGCCATATATTGAATTAAGGCAGATGTCAGTCACATGAGCTGTCTATTATGTGTATCTGTGAGGTAACATATACTGCCAGCCGGGGGTAGGGTTTACTGTTGGCTGGAGATTTATAAGGCTGCCTATAGAAACCAATCACAGCTCAGCTTCTATTTTCTTACAGGTCATTAATATGACATATTCAAATTTTATTTTGTTATAGCAAACATCAGTTATTTATTAACCCTGGCGCAGCCGGGTAGTACAGCTAGTATATATACCGTATATAATCGTGTATAAGCCGACCCATGTATAAGCCGACCCCCCTACTTTTGCCCCCAAAACCTGGGAAAACCTATTGACTCATGTATAAGCCGAGGGTGGACCCCAGCACAGGTATACAGGCCCCCCCCAGTGGTATGCAGGCCTCCCCATTGGTAGTATACAGCAGCCTCCGCAGTGGTAGTATACAGCAGTCTCCCAAGTGGTAGTATACAGCAGTCTCCCCATTGGTAGTATACAGCAGCCTCCGCAGTGGTAGTATACAGCAGTCTCCCCCAGTGGTAGTATACAGCAGTCTCCCCCAGTGGTAGTATACATCAGTCTCCCCCTGTGGTAGTATACAGCAGTCTCCCCCTGTGGTAGTATACAGCAGTCTCCCCCTGTGGTAGTATACAGCAGTCTCCCCCTGTGGTAGTATACAGCAGTCTCCCCTGTGGTAGTATACAGCAGTCTCCCCCTGTGGTAGTATACAGCAGTCTCCCCCTGTGGTAGTATACAGCAGTCTCCCCCTGTGGTAGTATACAGCAGTCTCCCCCTGTGGTAGTATACAGCAGTCTCCCCCTGTGGTAGTATACAGCAGTCTCCCCCTGTGGTAGTATACAGCAGTCTCCCCCTGTGGTAGTATACAGCAGTCTCCCCCTGTGGTAGTATACAGCAGTCTCCCCCTGTGGTAGTATACAGCAGTCTCCCCCTGTGGTAGTATACAGCAGTCTCCCCCTGTGGTAGTATACAGCAGTCCCCCCTGTGGTATATACAGGCCCCCTTGTGGTAGTATACAGCAGCCCTCCCCCCTGTGGTATATACAGGCCGCCCTGTGGTAGTATACAGCAGCCCTCCCCCTGTGGTATATACAGGCCCCCCTGTGGTAGTATATACAGGCCCCCCTGTGGTAGTATACAGCAGCCTGCCCCCCTGTGGTATATACAGGCCCCCCTGTGGTAGTATACAGCAGCCCTCCCCCCTGTAGTATATACAGGCCCCCCTGTGGTAGTATACAGCAGCCCTCCACCCCTGTGGTATATACAGGCCCCCCTGTGGTAGTATACAGCAGCCCTCCCCCCCTGTGGTATATACAGGCACCCCTGTGGTAGTATACAGCAGCCCGCCCCCCTGTGGTATATACAGGCCCCCCTGTGGTAGTATACAGCAGCCCTCCCCCCTGTGGTAGTATACAGCAGCCCTCCCCCCCTGTGGTATATACAGGCACCCCTGTGGTAGTATACAGGCCCCCCTGTGGTAGTATATACAGGCACCCCTGTGGTAGTATACAGCAGCCCACCCCGTCCATCCACGTGACCGCGCGCCTGTAATGACGTCATTATTTGTGCGCTGTCATATGGATGGACGCCGGGTAGAAGCAGGAAGGAGAGCGGGGGATGCGCGCGCAGTCACAGGAGGGTAAGTATGAAAGCTCTTCTTTTACAGGTGTGCAGCGGCAGCAACGGGGGGCCTGTATATAGCACAGGGGGGCGGGCTGCTGTATACTACCACAGGGGGGGAGCCGTCACTGACTCGTGTATAAGCCGAGGGGGGCACTTTTCAGCACAATTTTTGTGCTGAAAAACTCGGCTTATACACGAGTATATACGGTATATATATATATATATATATATATGTATATATTAGTGTTTTTTGATTTATAAGATGCACCAGGTTATTAAATGCACCCAAATTTAGTGATGGAAAAGAGAAAAAGATTGGTTTTAATGTTAAATGGGCTCCATCTTATAATGCCAGTGTCAATCTTATAATCAGTATATATGTCCCTCATCCTCCCCAATCCTGGTATATATGTCTCCCCATCATATTACGAGGCCTGCCCATGCTGGTTATGGCTCCCTGTGACAGTCCATAGCCTCTTGTGAGAGTACATAACCCCTGTTGATGGTATATAATCCCCCATCCTGTATATGGCCCCCAGTGATTGTACACACAGCCCCCCATTCTGTATATGGCCCCCAGTGATGGTACATAGTACTTTCCTTGACCACGACACCGCTAAAACCCTTATTCACGCTCTCATCATCTTCCGCCTTGACTACTGCAACCTCCTGCTCACCGGCCTCCCCGCTACCTCTGTTACACCTATCCAATCTATCCTGAACTCTGCTGCCCGCCTAATCCATCTGTCTCCCCCCTACTCCCCTGTCTCTCCCCTCTGCTAAGCCCTTCAATGGCTCCCTGCTTCCCAGAGATCCCGGTTTAAAACACTAACCATGACATACAAAGCCATCCAAAACCTGTCCCCTCCATACATCTCTGACATGGTCTCCTGATACCTACCCTCACATAACCTGCGATCCTTCCAAGAACTCCTCCTCTACTCCCCCTTCATCTCCTCTTCGCACAACCACTTACAGGACTTCTCCAGTGCATCACCCATACTCTGGAATTCACTGCCCCACCACATCAGGCATTCCCCTACCCTGGGAACCTTCAAAAGAGGTCTGAAAACCCACCTCTTCCTCCAAGCCTACAACCTGCAATGAGACCCAGTCCACCGCACCGCCTCACGACCGACACCTCCCCCTCCTACTGTATCCCCACCCGCCCCTCATAGACTGTGAGCCCTCGCGGACAGAATCTTCTCCCCTATTGTATCTGTACGCTAGAATTGTCCACAGCCATTGTTACTTGTATTGCTACTATGTTACTTGTCCTAGTCTGCCCTCTTAACATGTAAAGCGCCATGGAATATTATGGCGCTATATAAATAAATAATAATAATAATAATGTCTGCCTTTTGTGGGGAGTATGACTGAGTACAACTGCACAGTCTCCTGCAAGCTGCTTTGTATGCAGTGATGGTTTATATACATTTACATTGGGTGAAATAAATATTCAACGTGTTATCAAATTTACAAGTAAATATATTTCTACAGGTGCTAATAACATGAACGTCTCACCTGATGTCTGTAACAACCCATTCAAGCCACACAGACAAAGAAATCAAACCATAGATGCCCATAAATAAGTTAAGTGTAATAATGAGAAATAACACAGGGAAACAGCATTGAATATGATTGCTGACATTTAATTAATACTTAGCTTCAAGATGCCGCCTACATGGAGACACTAGCCACATGCATTGCTCAAATTTGGTTTTGGCTCATTCTTCCACTCAAACACATGAAATCCTTAAAGGTACTTAAAGGTACTTAAAGGTCACACACAGCGATATGGCTTCCATATCGCCATAAATTTGTGTATTTCGGCGATGTGGAAGCAACATCACTTGTGCATAGTGGCATGAGACGGCGATTTTACAGTGAGAAATCGCTGGTGGAGCGTTGCCTGATCGCCCTGCACTGCAGTGAAATCAGGCGATATCCACCAGGCGATCTCAGCGTTTCGTGGCGTGTGACAGGGCGATAGCAATGTAGAAAGCGAGCTCAGACATTCTGGAATCAATCCCGTAGGCGCGCTTGTGTGTGCTGTTTTCCGCACCCTGTCTGTGGCGATTGGTGGCTTGGTGGTAACACAGTTGTGTTGGCTAATTGGAGTGGTAGGGGCTTGGTGAAAAACACTCTGGCACACCTGTCTCCTCGCCATACTCACACTCTACACCCACATCGCTGATGAGACGTGGCGTATGACGTGGCGATGTGGAAAAGGTAAATGGCTTCCGGTCTTCTGCAGTTGATTACCGGAACGCAGGATCACCGTAGAATGCAGGCGAGATCTCTGTGTGACAGAGCGATGGTCGATGTGCAAAAAAGTTCCCAAAACGTGCGCACTCACGTTAAATTGCCGGCGATATTAAAGCCATATTGCCACATGTGACGGTACCTTTAGGTTCCATGGGCTCCTTCTGTGAACTTTGAGCTTTTAAACCTTCCATAATTTTTCTATTATATTCAGGTTAGGAGATTGTTTTGGCCATTGTAACAGCTTTATTCTTTCGGTATTTCACATGCATCGGTCTTATCTAAATGTTGTTGACTAAACTTTAAACATTCTTGAGCATGCTTTTTTTTTTCATTAATGGATTCTTGAGTGGTGAGTGTGCATACAGGTTATGGAGGTTGAGTGCATTACTTATTGTTTTCTTTAAAACAATTGTACCTTCTGATTCCAGATTTTACTGTAGCTCTTCACAAGGGGGTCCTTGGATCTTAGATGTGCAGCATCTGAAATAACGAATACTGGAAGCCTGTGCTAGCATTTCTTCTGTGGTGTTGCTATCAGTGTGTCAAATAACTCATGAAAGAATAAAGTTACGTTAAAACCAAGCACACCATTGTTTTTCTTATGAAATTCTCAATAAGTTTGATGTCACATGACCCTCTTCCCATTGAAAAAAATAAAGTTGGATCCAAAATGTTTAACTTCAAAAGGGTGGGTGGTGACCATGGGTGGCCATGGTCACCACCCACCTTTTGAGCTTTACTCAAATTAGTTGCTGCAAAAGTGACCATACCTCACATCAAAAACTACTACATTAAGTATTTTTTATGATGTCCATGATTTTTAAGGACAGCACCAAATCCTCAAGTCATGGAATGAGCAAGTTAATAATAATATTTACTCATTTATATAGCACTGTTAATTCAATAGCACTTCATATACATTTGCAACACTGTCTCCATTGGGGCTTGCAATCTAGACATCTTATCAGTGGGTAATCAGAGGGCAAGTAATCAGCTGTTTATTATTTTACCAGGCGCATGCCAGCATTGAGACATAATGAATGACAGGGTCATGGAGGGGGTGAGTTCACAACAGGGGCCATATGTAAGGTGGGGGGAGGTGAGTGCAAGAGGGGGTGAGTGCTGGACAGGGGGCAATATCCAAGGTGGGAGGGTGAGTGCAGGATGAGGGTTCATATACACATTGGTTGGTGAGTGCAATAAGGTAGTGAGTGCAGGATGGGGGGCCAAAGTCAAGGTGGGGGGCTGAGAGCAGAAGGGGGGTGAGTGCAGGACAGGGAGCCATATAGAAGGTGGGATGACTATGTACCATCACTGGGGGCCATAGCCAGGATGGGGGGATGTGTGTACCATCACAGAGGGCTATATACAGGATGGGACTGCTATGTGTGCCATCACTGGCTGCCAAATTCAGGATTGGGTGCTATGTGTGTCATCACTGGGGGCCATATTCAGGATGGGGGGCTGTGTACCATCACTGTGGGCCATATGCAGGATGGGGGCTAGGTATCATCACTGGGGGCCATATGCAGCATAGGGTCTATGTACCATCGCTGAGGGTCAAATCCAAGATGGGGGCTATGTGTACCATCACTGGAGGTCATATGCAGGATGGGGGACTATGTGCACCATCACTGGGGGTCATATGCAGAATGGGGGGCTATGTACCATCACTGACTGCCATTAGCTGGATAGGGGGTTATGTACAATCACTGGGGGTCATATTCAGCATGGGGAGCCTAGTACCAGTATGGAGGATATATATATCAGAATGGGGGGTCATGCACCAGGATGGGGGACATATATACTGATGGTAAGATGGACATTGGCATTATAAGACGGAACCCATTTAACATTAAAAAAATATTCTCTTTTCCTTTACCAAATTTGGGGGTGCGTCTTATAATCAAGGGCATCTTATAAGGCAAAATATATGGTAAAGTAATTACTTTTATAGAAGATTGTGGCACCGGACCTTCCTTCTTTGTCTTCACCTCGAGTTCAGGGTAGCTTTGCTGTCTCTTTGGTGATTTCATCTGAATCACATATTTTGTAGATTTAAAGGGAACCTGTCACCTGGATCTAAGCCCCTACACTATCACTACCTGTCCCTGCACCTTCCTAGCTGCTCCCTATCTATCCCTCTCTGAGCTAAATCCGCCCTATAAAACTGCAGAAAAATAACTTATAACTTACAGAAGTCCCTGAGGCTGGGGACTGAGAAGGCGGCACCAGGCTCCATTCAGCCCCTCCTCCATGCAGCAGCACACGCCCCACTGGGCGGCATTATTCTTTCTTCATCGCCGCCTCCTCCATTTGGAATCTGTGCTTTACACCTATCATGTTGTGGTGATGCGACCTCGATGTGTCCCCTGACTGAGACACAGCATATGGGAGATTGTATCTTCTGCTCAGTAGCAGCACACACAGGGTGAGCTGCTACTGGAGCTAAGTGCTGATTGAAATCACTGACCCCCAGGTGTGCGGGTGAATAGGAGATGATATGAGCTGCCCTGGGCTGTGGGGAGGGGGTGGAGTGTGTCAGGACAGCAGCAGGAGCTGCTGGGATTGTATGAGGTTCTACTCGGCTGTGCCCCGGTGTAACAGGCCAGACTAACCCCCCCGACCAGAATATACTCGGGGTTAAAGTGGCCTAGGCCAGATTATACCCCTCCGTATACCACAGCAGCTGTAGATCAGGGCTCCAAGCAACACATGGGGGCCCGAGGCAGCACAAAGTGGCCCCAGGCAGCAGAAAGTGGCCCTACGCAACATACAGGGGCCCCAGGCAGTGCTAGGGCCCCAGGCAGTGCTAGGGGCCCCAGGCAGCACAAAGTGGCCCCAAGCAGCACAAAGAGGCCCCAGGCAACATACAGGGGCCCCAGGCAGTACTAGGGGCCACAAGCTACACACAGGATCCCAGGCTACACACAGGGGCCCCATGCAGCATACAAGGACCCCAGGCAGTGCACAAGGCCCCAGGGAGTGCACGGGGCCCCAGGCAGTGCACAGGCCCCAGGCAGCACAAAGTGGCCCCAGGCAGCACAAAGTGGCCCCAGGCAACATACAGGGGCCCCAGGCAGTACCAGGGGCCCCAGGCTACACACAGGATCCCAGGCTACACTCAAGGGCTCCATGCAGCATACAAGGGCCCCAGGCAGCACACAGGGGCCCCAGGCAGCACAAAGTGACCACAGGCAATATACAGGGGCCCCAGGCAGTGGGCCACCCGGGGCCACTTTGTGCTGCCTGGGGCCCCTGTGTGCTGCCTCTGGCCCCCATGCGCTGCCTGGGACGCCTTTGTACTGCCTGGGGCCCTTGTATGCTGCATGGGGCCCCTGTATGTAGCCTGGGACCCTGTGTGTAGCCTGGGGCCCCTAGTACTGCCTGGGGCCCCTGTATGTTGCCTGGGGCCACTTTGTGCTGCCTGGGGCCCCGTGCACTGCCTGGGGCCCCGTGCACTGCCTGGGGCCCCGTGCACTGCCTGGGGTCCTTGTATGCTGCATGGGGCCCCTGTGTGTAGCCTGGGATCCTGTGTGTAGCTTGTGGCCCCTAGTACTGCCTGGGGCCCCTGTATGTTGCCTGGGGCCTCTTTGTGCTGCTTGGGGCCACTTTGTGCTGCCTGGGGCCCTGTGCACTGCCTGGGGCCCCTAGCACTGCCTGGGGCCCCTAGCACTGCCTGGGGCCCTAGCACTGCCTGGGGCCCCTGTATGTTGCGTAGGGCCACTTTCTGCTGCCTGGGGACACTTTGTGCTGCCTCGGGCCCCCATGTGTTGCTTGGAGCCCTGATCTACAGCTGTATACGGAGGGGTATAATCTGGCCTAGGCCACTTTAACCCCGAGTATATTCTGGTCGGGGGGGTTAGTCTGGCCTGTTACACCGGGGCACAGCCGAGTAGAACCTCATACAATCCCAGCAGCTCCTGCTGCTGTCCTGACACACTCCACCCCTTCCCCACAGCCCAGGGCAGCTCATATCATCTCCTATTCACCCGCACACCTGGGAGTCAGTGATTTCAATCAGCACTTAGCTCCAGTAGCAGCTCACCCTGTGTGTGCTGCTACTGAGCAGAAGATACAATCTCCCATATGCTGTGTCTCAGTCAGGGGACACATCGAGGTCGCATCACCACAACATGATAGGTGTAAAGCAGGCAGGAGATTCCAAATGGAGGAGGCGGCGATGAAGAAAGAATAACACCGCCCACCGGGGTGTGTGCTGCCTCATGGAGGAGGGGCTGAATGGAGCCTGGCGCCGCCTTCTCAGTCCTCAGCCTCAGGGACTTCTGTAAGTTATAAGTTATTTTTCTGCAGTTTTATAGGGCGGATTTAGCTCAGAGAGGGATAGATAGGGAGCAGCTAGGAAGGTGCAGGGACAGGTAGTGATAGTGTAGGGGCTTATATCCAGGTGACAGGTTCCCTTTAAATGGAAACCCAGGTGTAAATGCTCAGCATAGTGCACAGGATAAATGTGAACTGTCCAAAATAGTCGGTACCCAAAAATGCCACCAATAAATGCTTCTACTTAACCCACAAAAAAGTGGCCTCACTCAGGTTTGTCATCTGTTAACAGAAATATAGTAGTTTCCATATTACTGGTACCAGAAAGGCTCTAGAAAAGCACTATGGCTCCTCAAAAGAAATCCAGCAAAATCTGTACTTTCAAATCCAAATGCCTCCCTTCACTTCTAAACCCTAGAGTGTGTCTTACCCACTGTCAGTGGCTAAATGTTTGGCATTTCTGTAAAAATCAGAGCCCACTTAATTTAATGGGTGCATGTTTGCAGAAGCTCAAGCTGGGCACAATGTACTGGGCACTACAATATCAGATTTCCATTTTCATTCTGCAACATCCATTGCTCCTTGTTTCTGGAAAACACTCAAATTCAATATCCTCACTATTCTGGTAGACAGAGATGTGTAATTTTAAAATTGAGGCCACTTAAATGGAACCTGTCACCTGAATCTAAGTCCTTACACTATTACTAGCTGTCCCTACACCTTCCAGGCTGCTCCCTATCCATCCCTTTCTCATCTAAAGTGGCCATATTAAACATTTTAATAATAAGTTTAAACTTACAGCAGTCCCCGAGGTTGGGGGACTGGAAAGGCGGGCCCAGGCTCCATTCAGCACGCCTCCATTGTGTAGTGCACGCCCCACTGGGCGGCATTATTCTTTTTCCTCTCTGCCCCCACCATTTGGAATCTCCCGTAACGGATGTTACTTTTATTATAGGTTTGTTGTCTGATCTTAATGTGTTTTTATCACCTGTGACTTCTGTAATTATTAATAAAAAATATTTTCTCTTTTGCATAAAAGGGAGTCTGGTTGGTGTGTTAACTGTAGTTGAGCATCAGACAACCCTATTGTTGATCTTTAAAAAAAATCCTTTTCCGATAAGTTTAAATTGAATGCTGAGTTAGACATGTAAAACTATGGATAGACTGTGTTCTATTTCCTTAATAATAACCAATACTGACCCCTGTGGTACCCCACTGTTAACTGTGACCCATTGTGAGTGTAATCCATTAATAACCACCCTTTGTTTCCTATCACTAAGCAAGTTCTTAACCCACTTAAGGGGATGTCACACGCGTCGATATCGCTGTCAATGTCGCTCGTACGTCACAGATTTTCAGTCGCGATGTAAAAGTGACGCAGGAGCGACATTGAAGCGTGTGACCAAGCGATGCAACCAGCGATATGTCGCTGATCGCAGGTTTCACTGCCAGATGTAAAACCTGTCGCTCATCGCTCAGTAGACCTTGTGCATCGCTGCGTGTGACACTAAACTCAGCGACGTATTTTCTATTTTGACATCGTACAAGCGACTAAATAAAATCGCTCGCAAGATGGCGACATCACCGCATCGCTGGGTCATATTGACGCGTGTGACATCTTAACTGCGATAATTCCACATCGCTCAGGCGATTAATAATTTGTGACACATGAGCGATATCGCGGGCGACATTGACACGTGTGACAGGCCCTTTACACGTATTTTCCCCTATCTCCATTGCTCTTATTTTATGTATCAACCTTTTGTGTGGCACCGTATCAAAAGCTTTTGAAAAGTCCATATACACCCCATCCACTGCATTTCTTTGGTCCAGTCCAGAACTTACTTCTTCATAGAAGCTTATCAGATTAGTTTGACAGGAACGGTCCCTCGTAAACCCATGTTGATATTGGGTCATCAGGTTATTTTTCTTCAGATACTCCAGTATAGCATCTCTTAGATACCCTCTAGGATTTTACCCACAGTAGAGGTTAAGCTTACTGTCCTATAATTTCCAAGTTCAGTTTTTGTTCCCTTTTTTTATATTGGCACCACATTTGCTATATGCCAGTCCTGTGGTACAGACCCTGTTATTATGGAATCTTTAAATATTAAAAATAATGGTCTATCTACGACAGTATGTAATTCCTGCAGTAATCTGGGGTGTATCCCATATGGGCCCAGGGATTTGTCAATTTTAGTGATTTTTAGGGTTAAGCAGGCAACATTTAATGGAGAATTTTTGTTATCACTGATCATGTTGTCTGTCATGGGATTTTCTTGTGTAAATACTGTTGAAAAAAAGTCATTTAGCATATTGGCTTTTTCCTCATCCTCATCCATCATTTCACCAACACTATTTTTAAGGGGGCCAACACAATCATTTTTTAGTTTCTTACTATTTATGTAGTTAAAGAATATTTTGGGATTTTCTTTACTTTCTCTGGCAATGAGTGTCTCTGTCTCAATCTTTGCTGCCTTGATTTGCTTTTTACAAATGTTATTTAATTTTCTGTATTTATTTAATGCTTCATTACAACCTACTTGCTTTTCCCTAAATGCTTTCTTTTTGTCACTTATTGCTCCCCTTACAGCTTTATTTAGCCATAGTGGTTTCCTCCTATTTCTAGCATGCTTATTCTCATAGGGTATATATTGTGCACAGGTTCTATTCAGGATGCTAATAAAGTCTCCCATTTGCTATGTGTACCTTTATGTCTCAGGCATCATCCCAGTTTATTGTATTAAGATCATCTCTCAACCGTTGGAAATCTGCCTTCCTGAACTTTAGTGTCCTTGTAGCCCCTCTACTACACATCTTATTAAAGGATACTTAAAAACATATTATTTTGTGATCACTATTACCCAAGTGACCTCCAACCTGTATATTTGATATGCGGTCTGGCCTGTTGGTTAACCCTAGAAAGCATATTGGGGGCCTTTTAGGCCCCCAAGCTTACATTTTTGCTATTATCTGCAAAATTACTTTAATTGGAATTTTGAAACTCCAGGTATTCCTCAAGTATGTCGTTGTTGATAATATCCAGTTGTTCATATAATTTTTTTCATAGGCATTTTGGTGTAACAATGCTTGTTAGGCCCCCGCTATATTTTATCATGTTCTCAGTAGTGTTTGTTTCTTAAGTTACTTTATTTGTACTCAGTAATGCTTGTGGAGGGGCCAGGGTGTGGATAATAACATGTGAGGATGTCATGTGATTTTTGGAGGGAGTGATAAGGCCATGACCTCATCTCAGGTCCTCCTGTACACAGTAATGAGCTGTGTATAGAGTACTGAGGACAGTATACACTGTGAGGCTGCCTTCTCATTTGCGTATGGGAACGCAGTGTATTCCCATAAGCATTCAAACGCATGCGCACTGCGGTTCCTATGTTTAACATAGGAACGCATAGTGCCTGCGTTTGCTGTGTTCGGGTGCGGATGCGGACGATATCTGCTCCTTCCGGTGTCCAGCATCCGCACCCGGGACGCAGCTTGCAGCATTTTTTTGTGCGTTTGGGGATCTTGGAAGATCAGCAAGCGTCCCCAAGCGCACAAAAAATGCATTGCCGTCAATGGGTCCGCAGTGTTCAGCGCTTGACAGCGCGGGAGAACGCTGCGGACCCATTGAAAAATCTCCTAGTGGCCGCCGGTGATGTCACAGGAGCTCACCGACGGCCACCGGGAGATCAGCTGACCCTCTGCTGTCCTCCTCCTCCTCCCCGCCGCCTGTAATCTCCTAGCGATGTCGGCGGGGAGAACAGCTGATGTGATAGCTGTTTGAATCTTCCCGCGCCGACATCTCCTCACAGTGTCGGCGCGGGAAGATTCAAACAGCTGTCAGATCAGCTGTTCTCCCCGCCGACAGTCCCGGAGCTTACCGGCGGCCGGGGGGCGGAGATCTCCGGCACTGATCTCCGCCCCCGGCCTGCCCCTGGACAGCGCCGATTGGCTGCCGGGCTCCCTAGTGATGTGTCCGCAGGCGGACATTATCCGCTGCGGACACATCATTTGGACCCTGCTTCTGACAGCGTTTGTGTCTGCATGCCATCAGCATGCAGACACAAACGCTAATGTGAAGCCAGCCTGAGCTAATTGCTGAAGGACCTGTGATAAGATAAGCTGTTGAGAGGAAGTCTGATTCATTTTCAGTTTCTGTTTCTAAGAAGCTTGCAAAGGGTAGAGCTTGTGAGCCACAAAAATCCAGAGAATTGTACACCACCTAAGACTATAAAAGGTAAGAGCTGCTGAGGGTGAGAGGAAGAAGGGGGGACTTTACACTTATGGTGTGTCACACACAAGTGATATTGTTTCACTTGTAAGGAAAATGTTTGCAAAGAACATTCTTCTGAAAAAATAACGTCAGAATTGTTTGGAAGACTAATGTAATAGAAAAAAAAAGTTAGAATACAAATGTAGCTGCAGATAGTTTGCTGTAGATTTCTATGTGTTTTTGTGTGTATTTTCATATCTTTGTGTGAAATTTGGAAAAAAAAAGATTTTTTTGGTGTTTTCTGTGAAAAATTATAATTATAAGTTTGTCCACTATTCATATTTTATTTAGCAATTTTGAAATAAAACTTGTTGAAAGTTATTTAAGTGTCTTTTTCTACATTATTTGCACGGGGGCCTAAAAGGCCCCCAATACGTTAATATGTATATTTTTAGCGTCATGCGTTCTAGGGTTAATATTAGGTCTAGCAGTGCCCCCCTTCTTGTTGGGTCCTGAACCAGTTGTGAAAGGTAATTGTCTCTCATAATTGTCAAAAACCTATTACCTTTGTGAGAACTGCAGGTTTCTGATCCCCAATGTATTTCAGGGTAGTTGAAGTCCCCCATAATAATGACTTCTCCTGAGTCGTGCTTCATCTATTTGCTTCATGAGGATATTCTCCTCCACTTCCCTTATTGTTGGATACTTATAACAAATCCATATCAGTAATTTATTATTTTCCCCCTCCCCTTATCTCTACCCACAGAGACTCTACATTTCCATTAGATTCACCTATATTATCACGCAGGATGGGTTTTAAGGATGATTTTACATATAAACAGACAGCTCCCCCTCACTTATTTGTATGGTCATTTCTGAGCAGACTATAGCCCTGTAAATGAACAGCCCAGTCATGGCTCACGTTCAGCCATGTCTCCGATATCCCCACCAAGTCATAATTATTTTCCAACAAAATTAATTCGAACTTCTCCATTTTGTGGTGAGGCTTCTGGCATTAGTGTACATGCACTTTATGCTTCTTTCCTTACCTCTATTCCTTGTTACTATATTAACTGTTTTAACCCCACCCCCCATGCCACCCTTATTTCATTAGTTTTGCCCAGGTTACTATTTATACTATCTTCCCTCCTGTACAATGAATACCCTCCCCCAATCCCTAGTTTAAACACTCCTCCAACCTTCTAGCCATTTTCTCCCCCAGCACAGCTGCACCCTCCTCATTGAGGTGCAGCCCGTCCCTAGCATAGAACCTGTAGCCAACAGAGAAGTCAGCCCATTTCTCCAGGAATCCAAACTCCTGTTTCCTACACCAATACCTGAGCCACTTATTTATCTCCCTAATCTCCCGTTGCCTCTCTGGTGTGACACGTGGTGCAGGCAGAATTTCAGAGAATACTACCTTGGAAGTCCTTGCCTTAAGCTTGCAGCCTAATTTCCTGAAATCATCTTTAAGGACCTTCCACTACTTTGTTATTTGTGCCAATGTGCACAAATGAAAAACAAAAGATATACAGGGGGCGCACTAGTGCATTATCAATGTTACCAGCGGGGGATAATAATAATCGTGTTCACTTAACCTATTATTGTTGTGCAATCCCCGCACAACAATGGTGTAGATTTTGGAAGCGGTCGGGGTCTCCTTTCTCCTATTAAAAGTTTTTTGCGGTGGTGTGGAGACAAGTTGAATCAGCTCCGTCCCGGGAGTCTTGGCGTCCCTGCTCGCTTCCTTTGTAACCCCGCCTGCTGCCGCCCCACATGACCGGGCGCACTGACGCAGGCAGGTCCTGTGTTTCTCTCCTGGTAAAGGATTTAGCTCGGTCTGCAGGTCCTCAAGTATCAACGAGCTGCTCCAGCCGTGTTCTCTATGCGAGATGATAAATGTGAATTCAAAAGCACGGTCTCCTGTAGGGCGCTCTAATTAAGGCCAGGGACCCTGCTTGTGGAAAGTCCCTTTATTAGAAATCCTCCATCCGCCATGACATGTTTCGACGGTGTAGTACCGTCTTTCTCCACTTGAGAAAGACAGTACTACACCGTCGAAACATGTCGTGGCAGATGGAGGATTTCTAATAAAAGGACTTTCCACAAGCAGGGTCCCTGGCCTTAATTAGAGCGCCCTACAGGAGACCGTGCTTTTGAATTCACTATGTGCACAAATGTCCTCACCAGTCCCTGCCAGTAATCTGTCAACCTGATCATCGATGTGCCGGACTAGAGTTCCAGGTAGGCAGCACACGGTTTGATGATCCCTGTCTTTGTAACAGATTGCCTATCTGTTCTCCTAATAAATGAGTCCTCCACTACCAGCACCTGTCTGACCTGCCCTGCTCTCCTGTTTTCTCCCTTACTGGAGCTGACATTCTTCCGACTTTCAGAGGACATGCCTTTCTGCAGCAGTGCTATCCCTGAACTGACACCCCCCTCATCTGCCAACTTAGCAAATTTATTGGGGTGTGCACATTAGGGCTAGCTTCCCTGGTACTCTTCCCTCTACCTCGCCTTCTGTCACCCAGCTAGTTGCCTCACTGTCTTACAGCTCCATGCTACCATCCTCCTCCACGTCTATCCCAGTGAACAGCTGCATAATGAGCAGCAGACTCCTTTCCATATAGTCTATGCATATCAGTGTTGCCAGTTGCTCATTTAGATCCAGTATCTGGGCTTCCAAATGCACAACATACTCACATCTCACACAGCAGTATGCACCCTCGACCGGCTGTTCAAGGATTGCATACATGTGTCAAGATGTACACTGGATGGCATTGTCAATTATGGAGCTCATTTCCTAATGGGGATTGCACCATACAGAAATGATAAGTAAAAAGAAATGTAAAGTATTAATAAAATACAACCAGCAATTCAGTAATTTCTTCCTTCCAAACTCCCTGAATTCAAAGTCATTGTATCACAACTCACACACTTACTTCTGTTCGTACTTACGCTCCGGTCACACTCAGCTTGTGTCACAGTTGCTAAGGAAGAAGAGTTAAAGAGGTATTTTCCCCTTAGCAGAAAACTAATCTACAGCTCAATGCACTTCCAAAAGGTGTTATACATTTTTAAGAGTGTTATAACAGTGTTATAAATTTCTTAAGTATGTGAGTTGTAAACTGGGGGACAAAAGAATATTAAAGGGAACCAACCAGCATGTTTTATGGCTATAAAGTGAAGCCAGTGCCTTAGGCTAGGGTCACACTATCGTTGCGACCTCAACCCTGGGTGCTTTGCCAAAAAGTAGGATTCCGGCTGCATTAGCACAACATTACCATAGTGTAATGCTGTGCTAATGCTGTCAATAGAGTCTTATGGATGACTGGACCCAAAGCGCATTCAAATGCCGTAGTTTGAAATCTCACCCTATTTTGTAGCACACAGGAAAATGCGACAAGGAGCGTTTTCCTGTGCGCTACAAAATAGCGCGAGATTTCAAACTCAGGCACTTCCATACTGGCGTTTGAATGTGCTTTGTGTCCCGTCATCCATAGAACTCTATTGGCAGTGTTAGTGTAGCATTACAATACGGTAATGCTGCGCTAATGCTGCAGGAATCTTGCTCTTTGGTGAACCTCCCAGGACTGAGGCCACAACGCTATGTGGGCCTTAGCCTTACAGGAACTGGGATACTGAGTGCAATCATATTTTTACTTCAATGATTACATGCATGATTGCAGAGAAAAGTGTTATCAAGCACCGGGAAAACAGTGCAGCAAATTAGCATGTGTGCAGGACAGCATTACTATGAGAGGTGGGGTTATTTTTATTACTCCCTTGAGGGCTCTAAGCCAAACCCTCTACACCTCTTATCTTCTCTACCCCCTCCCTGTCACTACCCTGCTTTCCCAAAAATAAGACAGTGTTTTTTATTAAATTTCCTCCCAAAGATGCACTATGTCTTATTTTCAAAGGATGTCTTATTTTTCAATGATCCCCATCACCTCGTTGCAGTTTCCAATTTCCCCATGAAGCTCCCTTCATCCTCATCATCCCCTTGCAGCCCTCAATATCCCCTTGCAGCCCCCAATAACACCTTGCAGCACCCTATCATCCCGATGCAGCTCTCAATATCCCCATCATCCCCATGTAGCTCCCAATATAACCATACAGCCCCCTATCATCCCAATGCAGCCCCTAATATGCCCTGTATTTCCATGCAGCCCCCAATATACTCATCATCCCCATGCAGCCCCCAATATCCCCATTAAGAAACCTGCAGAAAGAAAGACACTCTCCCACACACTCTCACCGATCCACCGCTGCGTTTATTCTGGGTCGCCAGGCGCCACACTGAACTCTCTCAGCTGCTGTAGATGTAAACGAAGCTGTTGGTGGCAGCTGGTGTCTGATTGGCTGGCTGCCACTAGCATTTGATAGGTTAGCTATTTCTCATACTATTACGGCAGCTGAGAAAGCTCAGTTGTGGAGCCAGAATAAATACAGTGGCAGACAGAGGCAGACAACAGTGGCAGGTTGCCAGTGAATGCCTAAAATAACAGCTGCATGCTCTGTTTGTTGGGAATTAGGGATGAGCAAGTAGTAAAATATTGGGACTAGCTATACTCATAACGAGTGTGCTCTAATACTCGCATATTTGTTACGAGTAGCGAGTCCAATGTAAGTCAGTGGGAAATGCGAGTAATTTTTTTCTGAACCTTACAAAGTGGTCTGGGGGCCTGAGTGAAAGGCTAAAATGGATGCATAATTGTTTAAAAGCCGGAAGTAAAAAGGTGCCGACTTTTTTAAACAATCAGCTGATGCATTGCTCCCCGCCCGGTGCTTCAGTCCCTGTCTGATCTTCCATTACCCCGCCCAGTCCTCCGCTCAAAACTGATTTTTATTCAAATGGTTTTTATTAGTTTTAAGTTAGCAGGTATAAAATGACAAGATAGTAAACATATCCAATATATCAGTACATCAAATATATCAAAACATCTTCAGGGGATGCATATTTGTACAAATGTAGAAATCTAGTCATCTCAAAACTGATTTTTTACTCCCTGCCTGGTGCTCCACTTCCCACCCTGTTTTCCGCCTTCCCTCCACCTGCTGGAAGCGAGCCCTCCGGCTTCTTCAAATTTACCACTGGCTATTTAATCATGCTAATGCATCAGTTGATCGTTTGAAAAAGTTGGAGGGAAAGCCGGTGGTGAAAAGACTCTTTTTACCACTGCCTATTCAAATGATCAGATTGTTTGAAATAGTCGGCGATCTTTTTACCACCTGGATTTTTATTGCTGGCTATTTCAAACAATCAGCTGATGCATCAGCTGATTGTTTGAAATAGCCAAAAGTAAATTTGAAAAAGTCAACGAGCTCGCTTCCAGCAGGCTGAGTGAAAGCGGAGAATAGGGCGGGAAGCGGAGGACTGGGCAGGGAGTAGAAAATCGGTTGAGGGCGGAGGACTGGGCAGGGAATGGAGGATCGGACGGGGAACAAGAGATCAGGCAGGGAGTGAAGCATCTGGCGAGGAGTGAAGCATCAGGCAGGGAACATGCATCAGCTGATTGGTTAAAATATGCAGCAGCTTTTTACCGCTGGCTTTTAAACAGTCACGCGTCCATTTCAGCCTTTTCTTCAGGCCCCCCAGACCACTTTGTAGAGTCCAGCAGCAAAGTTCTCACATTTCCCAATGACTTGCATTGTACTCGCTACTTGCATTAGGTAATTACAAGTAAATCACCGAGCAACGAGTAGCCCAAATACCGTACTATTCTGCGAGTAGCGAATAGTAATGAGTATACTCGCTCATCCCTAGTGGGCATGCTTGAAAAAAATAAAGTTTTACATGTCTTTTTTTTGGGGGTGCCTTATATTTAGCAGTTGTGCAAACCCCCTCCTACATCTTACTTTTGGGGGATGTCTTAGTTTCATAGAAACACAGTATATACCAAAAATTCTTCTGAACCAGTAATGGATTCAAGATGCTCATCACATTCCTAAATAAATTGCTTGAGCGGTGTAGTTTTCAAAATGGTGTCATTTTTGTATTTTTTTTTTTTTTGCTGTTTTAGCACCTCCATGGAACTTGAAATATGACACACTGTCTGCAATCTATTCTAGACAATTTTGCACTCCAAAGACCTAATGATGCTCCTTCCATTCCATGCCCTGCCATGTGCCCAAACAAGAGTTTCTGATCAGATATGGAGTATCCCTGTACTGAGGAGAAATGACAGAATAAATTATATGCTCCATTTTCTCACTTGTGGAAATGAAAAATTAGGGCTAAAACATTTTTGAATAAATATGTCATTTTAAATTTTCAATGTTTAGGCACATCAGGAGCTTTGCAAACATGACATGGCATCTGGAATCTATTCCAACTAATTTTGTGTTTGAAAAGTCAAATTATGCTCCTACCCCTCTGAGCAATTGCAAGTCAGCCATGTGCCTAAAGAGTACTTTTCCACCACATATGAGGCATCCCTGTACCCAGGAGAAATTCCAAAACAAATATTATGGTCGACTTTTTTCTGTTACCCTTGTGGAAACGAAAATTTGAGGCTAAGGCAACATTTTGGTGAAAAAAAAAAAATCAATTTTCATGGCTCAATGTTATAAACTCTTGTTTGCTGATGTAAAATGGGCACATGACAAATGTTAATTATTAACTTTTTTGTGGTATAACTATCGTTTAAGGGCATACAAATTCAAAAAGTTTAAAGAATGTAAAAAACGTTGACAAATTTTTGATATTTTGATAAATAAATGTAAATAATAATAACCAAAATTTACCAATATGATGAAGTACAACATGCCATGCAAAAAAAATCTGAGAATCGCTGGGATATTTTGAAGTGTTCCAGAGTTATTATATCATAAATTGACGCTGCTCAGATTTGAAAAATAAGATTTGTCATTAACGTACAAAGTGACTCTGTCCTTAAGGGGTTATTGTTGCTGTAAGCTTCTTGGCAGCCTCCAATTTTTTTTTTGTCTTTTTATGAATTTTTGAGGAATGTCCAGTTATAGGTGTTGTCTTTTTTTGCCAAATCTAGGCCACATCTTGAACAACTTCACAGTCTTCCATGGTATATTTAATGCATTGGAAATTGTTTTGTACTCTTCTGACTGATAATTTTCATCAAGGAGATCCTATTACTCTTTTGCAAGCTGTATATGGAACATGGCTTTTTTGGAAAATGCAAGAAAATGTCAGAAAAATCCAGCTAAAACAGTTAAACGTTATATAGGGCTAAACAGAAACATTGTAAATTATATAACATAAGCATATAAAAACAGGAAGGTGCTCCTGGAGTTATACCCGATGGTATAATGGATCTATTTGTATGTTATGATTAGGTTATGCAGCCTGCATAACCCGGGATAGAAGCCTCTGGTGCTGTTAGAAAGCACCACACGCAGATCTCAACTGCCGGGGAAGCCAATCATGTGGGACATCACGTGCTGCTGACGTCACCCCAGTTCCTGAAATGTCCTAATTGGAGATTGTTCTCGAGAGAGATTTGACGGGCTCTGAAAAGTCTAAAGTTGTGAGATGTCTTGCAGAGGGATGCAGCAGTCTTGAAATTGCCAAACTTTTGAAGCGTGATCACTGAACAATCAAGCGTTTCATGGCAAATAGCTAACAGGGTTGCAAGAAGCGTGTTGGGCAAAAAAGACACAAAATAACTGCCCATGAATAGAGATGAGCGGTGTTCGATTCGAATTGTTCCCCAATCTCAAATTCGAGCTGTTTTGGGCGGTGTTCGAGTCATTCGACGAATGCGAACAGTTAGCTTCAAATTCAGCAGTTCGAGGTTATGTTCCGTCTAATGAATGAGCTGTGCAAGGCACTTTCACTTCCGCAATGTATATACCATTATATATACCAATATATAACATTTGATGAACATTCAATGAACACACCCGCCACTTTAACAAATCGAACCGAACACTAGGGTGATGGCTCATCTCTACCCATGAATTGAGGAAAATCAAGCGTGAAGCTGCCAAGATGCATTTGCCACCAGTTTTGCCTTATTTCAGAGCTGAAACATTATTGGAGTATCAAAAAGCACAAGGTGTGCTATACTCAGGGACATGGCCAAGGTAAGGAAGGCTGAACAAGAAACATAAGATAAAATGTCAAGACAGGGCCAAGAAATATCTTAACACTGATTTTTCAAAGGTTTTATGGACTGATGAAATGAGAGTGACTCTTGATGGGCCAGATGGATGGGCCAGAGGCTGAATCTGTAAAGGGCAGAGAGCTCCACTCAGACTCAGATGCCAGCAAGGACGAGGTAGGGTACTGGTATGGACTGTTTCATCAAACATGACTTGTGGGACCTTTTTGGGTTGAGGATGGAGTGAAGCTCAACTCCTGTACCTAGTGCCAGTTTCTGGAAAACAACTTCTTCAAGCAGTGGTACAGGAAGAAGTCGGTATCGTTCAAGAAAAACATGATTTTCATGCAGGACAATGCTCCATCACATGCATTCAACACAGCATGGCTGGCCAGTAGAGGACTGAAAGAAGAAAAAATAATGGCATGGCGCCCTTGTTCACCTGATCTGAACCCTATAGAGAACCTGTGGTCCCTCCTAAAATGTGAGATCTACAGGGAGGGAAAACAGTACACCTCTCGGAACAGTGTCTGGGAGGCTGTGGTGGCTGCTGCACGCAATGTTGATCGCAAACAGATCAAGGAACAGACAGAATCTATGGATGGAGGCTGTTGAGTGTCATCATAAAGAAAGGTGGCTATACTGGTCACTAATTTTTTTTGTGTTTTGGTTTTGCATGTCAGAAATGTTTTTTTTCTAAATTTTGTGCAGTTATATTGGTTTACCTGGTGAAAATAAACAAGTGAGATGGGAATATATTTGTTTTTGTTTTTTTAAGTTGCCTAATAATTCTGCACAGTAATAGTTACCTGCACAAACAGATATCCTCCTAAGATAGCCAAATCTAAAAAAAAAAAAACACTCCAACCTCCAAAAATATTAAGCTTTGATATTTATGAGACTTTTGGGTTGATTGAGAACATCAATAATACAAATAATCCTCTAAAATACAACCTGCCTAATAATTCTGCACACAGTGTATGTACATTTTTTTTTTCAACAAGAACAAAGCAAGCATATAAAGATAATATATACCGTATATATATCTAATATATAAAGCTGAATGTGTGTATATCCAGGATTGGCATCTACACCGTCGCAACTATAGCCACAAAATTTTGCACAGTCACACGTCTCGACCCCGGGAGCGTCATAGGCTATGTTGTGAGGCGAAATTTTAACCCTGCGCGTTCCAGTTCACCAAACCATTTTGGCCCTATCTACATAATGAGGAAAAAGTGAATGGAAAAATATTGGAGGAAAAGCGACAGCTGTCAGCTATAGAGACAAAATTTTGCACAGTCACACGTCTGGACCCTGAGAGTGTCATAGGCTATGTTGTGAGGCGAAATTTTAACCCCGCGCGTTCCAGTTCACCAAACAATTTTGGCCCTATCTACATAATGGGGAAAAAGGAAAAGGAAACGTGTGGGAGGAAAATCGACAGCTGCCAGCTACAGCTACAAAATTTTGCTCAGTCGCACGTCTTGACCCCGGGAGCGTCATAGTCTATGTTGTGAGGCGAAATTTTATCCCTGCGCGTTCCAGTTCACCAAAAAATTTTGCCCCTATCTACATAATGGGGACAAAGTGAATGGAAAAGAGTTGGAGGAAAATCGACAGATGTCAGCTATAGAGACAAAATTTTGCACAGTCCCACGTCTGGACCCCGGGAGTGTCACAGGCTATGTTGTGAGGCGACATTTTAACCCCGCGCATTCCAATTCACCAAACAATTTTGCCCCTATCTACATAATGGGGAAAAAGTGACAGTTACCAGTTGACAGTTGTAAATGAGAGGGGCTTAATGATAGCGCCAAAGACTAACAGCACATACCAGCATATAGTCACTAAGGTGGGGCCCCAACAGGAGATATTCACCACGCACGGGGACATGTATACACAACACACGCACACAAAGAGTAACAGCAAGTGTATAGTCGCTAAGGTGCAGCCCCAACATTGGATACTCACCACGCACCCGAACAAAACACACACACACACCACAAAGAGACACACACAACATAGAGACACACACACCCCCCCAAGGGGACACACACACACTCTATAGCGACACATGCACTCACCCCACAGGGACACACACACACACCACAATGAGACACACACACACCACACAGACCCCCCCACAGGGACACACACACATACACACCCTATAGGGACACATGCACTCACCCCTCAGACACACACACACACACCACAAAGAGACACACACCACACAGAGACACACACAACACAGAGACACACACACCACACAGACCCCCCACAGGGACACACACACATACACACCCTATAGGGACACATGCACTCACCCCACAGGGACGCACACACACACACACACCACAAAGAGACACACACAACAGAGACACACACCACACATACCCCCCCCCCAAGGGACACACACACACACACACCCCAGGGACACACACACCACACAGACAGACACAGATGTGCACAAATCACCTCACACAACTCGCCTCATACGTGTGCCATCTTTATTTTCCAAACATAAACATCTGATTAAAAACAG
Organism: Allobates femoralis; assembly: GCA_033576535.1. Taxonomy (NCBI): domain Eukaryota; kingdom Metazoa; phylum Chordata; class Amphibia; order Anura; family Aromobatidae; genus Allobates; species Allobates femoralis. The sequence continues at coordinate 112,548,890 of JARQOC010000009.1, read as the reverse complement.
CCAATGTGCAACACATGTGCCATATAGGGAATTAAGGCAGATGTCAGTCACATGAGCTGTCTATTAGGTGTATGTGTGAGGTAACATATACTGCCTGGCCAGGGGGTGGGTTTACTGTTGGCTGGAGATTTATTAGGCTGCCTATAGCAATCAATCACAGCTCAGCTTCTATTTTCCTGCAGGTCATTAATATGACATATTCAAATTCTATTTTGTTATAGCTAACAGCAGTTATTTATTAACCCGGGCGTAGCCGGGTACTACAGCTAGTATATATATATATTATCTGGAGTGAGTGGGGCTTTCCACACACATGGGCGTGACTATGTGGAGTGGGGCCATGTGGATGGAGCAAGTGTGGCCATGCGGAGTGGGCGTGGTCATGGGGAGTGAGTGTGGTCACATGGAGTGGGTGGGGCTTGCCACATACACACACAACTTTATATATAATATTATCTACTATATAATTGCCGTAGCACGTTTTGTGTCGGCCCCCGGCACGTCGTGGCTATGTCACACTGTGACGTCACCACGCCGTGCGAGGCATTGCCCGCGTAGCGGGCATTGCGACCCCTCGCCGCTGTCATCCCGCTCCGGAGCCTGTGCCCCTGTGCTCCTGTGCCCCCGCTCCGGAGCAGCTGCTGTCAGCACATGCTGACACAGTGCTCCGGAGCCTGTGTCCCTGTGCCCCCGCTCCGGAGCAGCTGCTGTCAGCACATGCTGACACAGTGCTCCGGAGCCTGTGCCACTGTGCTCCTGTGCCCCGTCATACTAAAGTTAAATCAAGTGTTTAAAAATAAAAAATCTTTATTCTCACCTTCCAGCGCTCCCTCGGCGTCTCCAGCTGCAGCTGCTCGCTCGGTAACAGGACCTGTGATGATGTCAGAACCCGATCAGCTGATCGGGTCACATGACCGGTTACCGCGGTAACCGATGACGCTTTTGTCGTCATCACAGGTCCTGCACACCCGATCGGCTGCAGCTGGAGACGCCGAGGGAGCGCTGGAAGGTGAGAATAAACATTTGTTATGTTGGGGGGGACATGAGGGGGGACAGAAGGTGGGGGACATGAGGGTGGGGGACATGAGGGGGGGCACATGAGGGGGCACATGAGAGGGCACATGAGAGGGGCACATGAGGAGCGGACAGGAGGGGGGGGACATGAGAGGGCACAGGAGGGGGGCACATGAGAGGGCACAGGAGGGGGGCACAATGAGAGGGCACAGGAGGGGGGCACATGAGAGGGCACAGGAGGGGGGCACATGAGAGGGCACAGCAGGGGACAGTAGGGAGAGAGTAGGGGGACAGTAGGGCAAAACAGGGGGGCCGCAGAGAGGCAGCAAGATGACAGGAGGGAGAGAGGAGGAGGAGCTACGTGACAGCCCAAACTGATCCTGCAAAAAGTAGGATTCGGATGCCTATTTGGCATCCGATTGCAGAGATCATTTGGATCCGATGCTGTCCGATTTATTTCGGACAGCATCGGATTTAAAGAAATCGTAATGTGAAAGTAGCCTTACCACCAGAACGCACCCGCCTCCGTCTTCCGCCCGCTCTCTTCTATGTCGCCGCCACGTACAGATTGAAACCAAGATGGCGGCCGGGAAGTATCACGAGAGTTCCCGGCCGCCATCTTGGTTTCGCCCTGTTCACAGTGGCGACATGCAAGATGGCGATGGAAGTAAGTATTTCCCCGCCACTCTGCCCCCCCGGCCTCCACTGACCACTCTGCCCCCCGGCCTCTGCTGACCACTCTACCCCTCCCCCCTGCCTCTGCTGACCACTCTGTCCCCCTTGATCTCCGCTGACCACTTTGCCCCCCTGGCCGCCGCTGACCAATCTGCCCCCCTTCCCTCCACTGACCACTCTGCCCCCCCTTCCCTCCACTGACCACTCTGCCCCCCCACCCTCCGCTGATCACCCTGCCCCCCGACCTTCGCTGACCACTCTGCCCTCCCCTTGGGCCTACGCTGACCACTCTGCCCCCCCGTTCTCTGCTGACCACTCTGCCTTCCGTCCTCCGCTGATAAACTCTGCCCTCCTCCTCCGCTGACCACTCTGCCCTCTGTCCTCCGCTGACCACTGAGCCACTGTACAGTGCTGACCACTGAGCCACCGTGCAGTGCTGACCACTGAGCCACCGTACAGTGCTGACCACTGAGCCACCGTACAGTGCTGACCACTGAGCCACCGTACAGTGCTGACCACTGAGCCACCGTACAGTGCTGACCACTGAGCCACCGTACAGTGCTGACCACTGAGCCACCGTACAGTGCTGACCACTGAGCCACCATACAGTGCTGACCACTGAGCCACCATATACAGTGCTAACCACTGAGCCACCATACAGTGCTGACCACTGAGCCACCATACAGTGCTGACCACTGAGCCACCATATACAGTGCTAACCACTGAGCCACCATATACAGTGCTAACCACTGAGCTACCATATACAGTGCCAACCATTGAGCCACCATAGAGTGCTAACCACTGAGGCTGTTTACAGTGCTAACTATTGAGCCAGTGTATACTGTGCTAACCACTGAGACCCTGTATACTCTGCTAACCACTAGCGCGTATACTCTGCTAACCACTGAGCCGCATAAAGTCTGCTAACCACTGAGTTGCTGTAAACTCTGCTAAGCACAGTGCTGCGGGCAGGAGAGGGCCGGGGGACAGCGGGCGGGTGCGGCCAGGAAGGCCCCCCCGCCCCTACTGCCCGCACCCGGCCGCTGTTCCCCGACCCCCTCCTGCACGCACCCGGACGCTCTTTCTCGGCCACCTCCTGCCTACACATGGCCGTTGTTCCCCTGCCCCCTTCTGCCCGCTGTTCCCCGGACCCCTCCTGCCCGCACATGGCCGCTGTCCCCCTGACCCCCTCCTGCCGCACCCGATTGCTGTATCGCTGCCTCCCTCCTGCCCGCATCCGGCCACTGTCCCCCGGCCCCCTCCTGCACGCACCTGGCCGCTCTTCCTCAGCCTCCTCCTGCCCACACATGGCTGTTATTCCACCAGCCCCCTTCTGCCCGCTGTTCCCCGGCTTGCTCCTGAACGCTCCCGGCCACTGTCCCCCAGCCCCCCTGACTGCACCCACCTGCTGTCTCTTCCTGGACTCCCGCACTGCTGCACACTGGCACCTGCCATGCACCGCGGTACTGCTGTATGTATTCTATCTACTATATAATTGCCGTAGGCACTTCTGTGTCGGACCCCGCAAAAGACCGTGCCTTTGTCACTCTGTGACGTCACCACGTGCGACCCCTCGCCGCTGTCAGCACACACCCCCAACCCCTGTCACCACACCCCCCCCCATATGTCCTCACCCCCCCCATATGTCCGCACACCCCTGCTCCGATCCGCTCCGGAGCCGCTGCTGTCAGCACATGCTGTGACAGTGCTCCGGAGCCTCTCCTGTAACCACGCTCCCCGATGTCCACACACCCCCCCCCCCCCGCTGTCACCACACACCCCCCATATGTCCGCATACCATATGTCCGCCAAAATCGCGGCAGATGCGGTGAAAAAAACCGCATCTGCCGCGATTGCCACATAACCGCTGCACTTGCGGCGCGGTTGCGGTAATCCCCATAGAAAGTATAGGGGGACTTGCGGCAGGTGCGGCAAGTGCGGTTTTGCACTTGCGGCAGGTGCGGCCGTCGAAAAAAACCGCGGTCAGCCGTGGTTTATTTCGCGGCTGCACCTGCCGCAAGTGCAAAACCGCACTTGCCGCACCTGCCGCAAGTCCCCCTATACTTTATATGGATATTATTTGAAAATGTTAAAAAAAAATTTAAAATATTCTAGACACCCGATGCATTTGCATCGGGCTCACAGCTAGTGTATATATATAATATATATATTATATATATATATATATATATATATATATATACATATATATGACAGATAGACAGATAGATAGGGCCGCTTTACACACACCAACTTCTGTGACCAACTTCTGAACAGATCTCTGGTGGCAGTGAAATTATGGACACATTGTTCCATTCTGTGGCTGTGTACAAATGGAACAATGTGTCCATGATTTCACTACAACCAGAGATCTGTTCAGAAGTTGGTCACAGAAGTTGGTGAGTGTAAAGCGGCCCATAGATAGATGATAGGCGGCCGTCACACACTACGATTTTGTGTGGGAACTCAATAACGATGTCAGTGGTGTGCGCTTGTGCTCAACATGTTAGTGAGGTGTCACATGTATAGATAACGTTCAGGACGCAGCATCGATATTACGTGCAGGTATCGTTCACACAACCAGCGACTGATGCTTGTCAATGATATGAATAGGAGAAATCGGTAAGGAGATCGTTATTGCGGTGTCACACAGAACGATGCAACAGATTGGATGATCGACATCGTTTGATATGGGGTCCGGTTCCCATATCTGTGTATAACGATCTCACCACTTATCGCTAGTCAGATCGACCTGTTACACGCAACGATGTCGTAGGAGCGATGCCAAATCAGGCACTTTCCAGCAATATCTTTACATATATCGTAGCGTGTGACGCCCAGATAGATAAATAGACAGATAGATAGATAGACAGATATGATAGATAGAAATAGATAATCAATAAAAAGGACTGCAGCACTCCTTCAAGATGTTTCCAGCCTTTATTTGGCCTTCAGGCAAAATTTGCGATGTTTCAGTCACATGGACTTTCTTCCAGCAGCCACTTCATGCAAGTGCTGGATCTTATATACATCTTAATCTCATTACTGTATTGATAATAGATTCATTACAGCTCATTATGATATATATCACAAATCTATAAGTTTCCAACCATATTACTCATGATCTTATTATGAACTGTATTCTCATGTTGTTTTCAATAATCCCCTTATATCAATAGGGGTAATTTATTCACTACTTACATACAGTACATTATAATGGTTAATTGGACACCTCCCGCTCATAGATGTTTGCTGAATTATTCATTATATTTGATGTTATATAGTTAATGCTCACCGGGGCTCATCCTTCTCGTGTTACTATTCATTGCCACGGCGTTGCGGAAGTGGCTCTATGCATGCGCGAACCCTCCACCGCATTAGCATTGCCATGGTTAACCGAAAGCAGATATTCCGCCATGTTTTGACTCCCGTGCCTGGGCGCTAGTTTTTCCATTCCTCAATCGCCAGTTTGCTGCACTTATATCGCTATTACTGTATCTTTTAATACAACTTTGGAATGCTTTAAAATATCCCAGTGATTCAGAGATTGTTTTTTTCGTGATATATTGGACTTCATGATAGTGGTAAATTTAGGTTTATATTTTTTTGCATTTGCTCGTGAAAAAAATTGCAAATTTGGCAAAAATTTTGAAAATTTTGCATTTTCAAACTATGAATTTTTATTTTAAAATAGAGAAAACCTGATGAAGGCAGCTAGACTGCTGTAAACGCACATGAGATCTAACTAATAAAGAAGATATTCTATAACTATTTCTCCCTGCCTCTGCTAACCAGCGCCTACAAGACTGCTTTATCTCATTATCTCAAAATACAGAGTAATGTCACATAAAATAGTTAATAGCCAACAATTCCCACATGTCTACTTTACATCAGTACAATTTTAGAAACAATTTCTTTTTCTTAAAAAGATAGAAGGGCTCACAGTTAGGCTGGTTTCACACTGCAGTTTTTCCCTGATCAGGTTCATCAGGTTTGTGTGTCAAAACCAGGAGTGTCTCCAAAACCCAGAACAGGTGTCAATCTTTCAATTATAGTTTTTCTCTGCAAGTTCCTCTCCTGGTTTTGGCACACAAACCGGATGGAACCTGATCAGGGAAAAAACTGCAATGTGAAACCAGCCTAAGGGGCCTTTCACACTTGCGTTTTTTTTACTGATTTGGAAGATCAGGAAAAACCCGATTCTTATGGCCACTTTACACGTCCTGATATCGTCCCGATATTGGATGCAACGGCACGGGAGCGCGCACATTTTTGGCAGTAATCCAAGATCGCATAGGAGATGTTACACAGGGAGAGATCAGCAGGCAACACAACTGCGATGTATATGCCCCCTCGTACGAGCAACCCAGGGAACGACCATGTAACATGGGAGTGAATAGGTGAAGTTGTGCTCCAAATAGTTGTTGGGCTGTCACACAGCATGATCCTGCCAGATCGTCCATCCAACATCGGGCAGTTGGAGAGCCTGCACAATTCCCCAATGATATCGTTTTGGCATCGTTCTTGCATCGAATTGCTCATTTACACCACACAACGCACGAACAATATCGGCGCCAACGCACAAACCATGTGACTTTTTATCGTTGATGGACAACGATATTGGGACGTGTAAAGCGGCCATTACAGTATTTTGCCCATTCACTTTAATTTTGTCAGGTAGAATCTTGTTGCTTCATGTTTTCTCCTGAAATCATTAAAGAGAATGGGCAAAAAAATGAATCCTGTAAGAATTAGGTTTTTTCCTGATCTTCCAAATCAGGAAAAAACCGCAAGTGTGAAAGGCCCTAAATCAGCAATTTCTCATTTTTCCAACAAAATTTACAAAGCCACTTTTTTTAGAGACCACATCACATTTGAAGTAACTTTGAGGGGTGTACATGACAGGAAACACTTGAAAATGAGACCATTCTATAAACTGCATACCTCAAGCTAATAAAAACCACATACAAGCTTGTTAAAGGAAAACTGTTCGGTCAAAAATCCAAATGTACCTGCTATAATTTTCTAATTCCTTTCTCTAAGCTCTCTTTATTTATGTACTGTATTTTTATTATTTATATTCCCCTCCTATCTTCTGTAAACTTCAAATGAAGCGATTCATTCCATCTGTCACTCACAGTGAATAATCCACTTAGTTCTCTGCTGTCCACTCACTCCATGATGAATATGCATGTCACATCACAACACAGGAGATCAGTGGGGGGGCTGCATCCTCCTTCTTTACTGTCTTTGCAGCAAAATCAAGAGATCAGATAAACACAGGATCTCTCACAGCACATATTCCTTTTAAAAGAAACAAATGGAATCTAGAGCAGATAAGGCAGACCTTTTAGCTTTCTCCCTCTGTGTCCTGAACAGAGCAGTAGCTCCAGAAAGTGAAACCACACAGCACTGAGAGCAGAGGGAGGAGGGAGGAGAGAGCTGCTGAGAGGTTGTGCATAATTACATGACAGTTTATACAGCCAGGACTAATCGTCTCAGTTTATAATGGGACAGGACTAATGCAGTAGCTCTTTGCAGGGTGTGAAGATGTTGATAACATGGAAGCTACAAAGGGAAGAATAATGATTTTACATGTTTTTAAAAGGTCTGCCCAGGCACTATTCCAGGGTAATATTAGTATCATACTAAAACATGACCCGACAGTGTCCCTTTAATGTGGCACCCCTGGGGACCAGTGGCCACAGTATGATACTGCAGCTGCGACAGGTAAGCTAAGCACCCCACACCAACACCCAACACATCCCCAATCCCTAGACCTAGTACTTCATGTGAGACAGGGGAAAGCGGGGGAAGCTGAGTGGTGGGTGGAGTGTAGGGAAGGAAACCCGGGAACGGGTTGGAGGAACCAGAATAAACCCTAGGAACATTAAGTTGGGGAAGGCTTTTGGAGGGTGGTGAAATAGGAAGAGTACCCAAGCAGAGACACCCATGGAGCCAAGGCACTGATGCACCTGCCAGTAAGAACACAGACCCGGCGGCCTGTGCCACCATATGGCCAGTCTGAGTCCAGGCTACCGACCGAAGACAGAAGCAGAAGGGGGTCTAAGGTGGATCTGGGTGAACAGGTACACCAAGGGACCAGGTCGACATCAAGGGCCGGCCCTGTTGATGCAGCCAGGGAAGCTTCAAACCCCTAAACACAAATTAACTGGCTGGATGCGGGGTCTTCATGTCCCGTACCCCACCCCCAGCACAACAAATGAAAGGCATTCACATAGGGCTAGGAGTCCTAGGAGGGACGTCCTCCGAAAAGTCTGCGACAGCTAGCCTGGAGTATGTGCGCGATATTGAAGAGGCCCGAAACGTACTAGAGAGGGGGTGGCTCTAGTAAGCCAACCCAGCTGCAGACTGGCAACCAAGACCAAAAGTACACTGCTTAACCGCGTGACTGTACTGTGTAAAATTAAGAACAATTAGTGGAGTAAAATTACTGGTCAAACTCAAGCTTGTGTGTGAGAGACTTATTGCTGTGGTGTATAGCCAGGGCTCGCCTCCACCTGAGGAGCCACTGACTACATTTTCTGCGCAAGCAGAGACAGCCTGCAGGACCGGACCGGGAGGCTGGGGTCAAGACCACTCTGCCCCTGGGAGTGGATTACTACAGGGGGATGCCCGGGTGGATCTATTATTCTACTGTGGGCCGGGGGCAGGGACTTGGTGAACAACCTCTGGGATCTGCATAAGAGTGTGGGGGAATTGACTGAAACTGTACAGGCTCTGAAAGCTACTCCTTCAGCCGTTGTAAAGCCTAAAGAGGTTCCACTGCAGAGCCGGCGCGGGAATCCCCGGAAGAGGGGAAGGCTAACGGACTAGTTTGATGTGGCAGGGCAGCCAATCTGTCGCCAATGTGATAGAGCGGAGCACATAGCTTGGTATTGTCCTGTCCCTGCTACAATGATATGGTTGAAACCTTGAATACCGGACAGGTAACAGACTTGAATACATGTAAATAAAGCAGTTTCCCGTTTTGCCCCTTAGCTTATTCATGGTAGAATGTCCCTCCTTTGGCACTTGTGTTTATGGACAATATGGTCACGGACAATGAGCGGATCAGGACTTATTTGTACATAGTTAAGCACTCTTCAGTATGCCTCCTACCAGTTTTATGGTGGGAGTTATGAGGTTTTGCATAAACACTTTGATCCCGGAAAGCTTGAAGGACAATGGACAGTTGCGGGATCACGTGGATTGCTGTTTTTTCCTATTTTTCTACTTCATAACGTTTAAGCTTGTGCCTCCCGGACGGGAAGAAGACATAAATAAATATGTTATGCTTATTGTTGATGCATGAAAAAAACATTTGACTTTGTGTGTCACCCGTGCTCGGTCTTGGCGCGAGGATGTGCCAAGCTTTGCTCTGGGGGAGTGTGGCACTCCTACGGACCGGTGGCCACAGTATAGTAGTGCAGCTGGGACAGGTAAGCTAAGCAACCCACACCAATACCCAACACATCCCCCTTCCCTAGACCTAGCACTTCATGTTAGGCAGGGGATAGCGGGGGGAAGCTAGGAGTCCCGAGCGGGACATCCACCAGATAGTCCGGGACAGCTGGCCCGAGTATGTGCACGGGATTGAAGAGGCCTGAAAGGTACTAGAGAGGGAGTGCCTCTAGTAAGCCGACCCAGCTGCAGACCAGCAATAGGGACTGAAATTACACTTTAGATCCTTCATGACTGTACTGTGGAAAATTAAGAAGAAGCAGTGGAGTAAAATTACTGGTAAAACTCAAGTTTGTGTGTGAGAGACCTATTGCTGTGGTGTATAGCCGGGGCTCGCATGCACTTGGGGAGCTGCTGACTACATTTGCTGCACAGGCAGAGACAGCCTAGAGGAACGGAGAAGACCGTGTTTGGACAGGAGCTGCAGGAGCTCCCGAGATGCCAGTAAGGGTCATCACTGTACCTCCACACATACCACCCTACCATCACACATAGACTGTATTCTAGCCCAGAAATAACCAGCCCTGCCCGTGGATGGCTTAACACCTCACTGCACATTGTCATCATTGCCGGGACCGTGACAAGCAGCAGTGGCTCATATTGGCCACAAACCATGGGAGGCGTCACATTCATGACAAACTCTTTCCCTTTTTAAATTTTTATTTTTCTCCACTTTTATTGATCTCGCCCAGCGCCATGGAACCGGTCCGCGGCCAGCACCGTGACATCCCCAGGTAACAGAGACTGAAGAGAACTGGTCCTGAGTACCCCAGGGCCCTGGCGGGTGACTTATTAACCCTTCAGGTGCTTCACAGGAACTAAAGCAATGTGGAAGGAAAAAAATGAAAATGTTTCTTTTTCCACAAAAATGTTACCTTAGCCTCAAGTACAGCATTTTCAAAAGGGCAACAGGAAAAATTGCATCATACAATTTGTTGTGCAATTTGTCCTGAGTACGCCGATACCCCATATGTGGTGGAAAACCACTTTTTGGGTGCACGGCAGGACTCAGAAGGGAAGGAGCGCCATTTTACTTTTGAAACGCAAGTCTGTCTGGGATCGATAGCTGACACCATGTCATGTTAGGAGAGCTCCTGATGTACCTAAACAGTGGAAACCCTCTACGAGTGATCTAATTTTAGAAACTAGACCCTTCAAGGAATTTATTCAGATGTGTGGTGAGCATCTTGAACCCCTAGGTTTTTCACAGAACTTCATAACAAAGACCTGTGAAAGTAGAAAATCACTTTTTTTACCACAAAAATGTTTTAGTTCAAAATTTTGCAATTTCACAAGAGTAACATGGGAAATTGCACCATGCAAAATTGTTGTGTCATTTCTTCTGAGTACACAGATACCCCACATATGGTGGAACACTACTGTTTGGGCATATGGCAGAGCTCAGAAGGGAAAAAGCGCCATTTGACTTATTGAATTCAAAATTGTCTGGAATTATTAGCTGATACTTTGACCAATTTGGAGAGTTCCTGATGTGCCTAAACAGTGAAGCAACCCCACAATTGACCCCGTTTTGGAAACTACACCCCTTAAGGAATTTATCTAGATGTGTGGTGAGCACTTTGAAGCCCCAAGTTCTTCACAGAATTTTATAACATTGAGCCTCAAAAATTTAAAAAAAAATTCAAAATCACTTTTTCAATAATATGTTTCAGCTCCAAATTTTGCCTTTTCACAAGGTAACAGGGAAAACTGCACCATGTAATTTATTGTACAATTTCTGAGTATGGTGATACCCCATATGCAGTGAAAAAATGACTGTTTGAGCACATGGCTGGGCTCAGAAGGGAAGAACGATGTTTTATTTTTGGAAGAGATTATGGACACTATGTCGGGTTTGCAAAGCGTACAAAGGTTCCAAAACAGCATAAAACCCCAAAAAGTGTCATCATTTTGGAAACTACACACCTCATGTAATGTATCTAGTGTGTGGTGAGCACCTTGAACCCATTGGTGCTTCACAGAATTTTAAAACTTTGAGCCATGAAAATAAAAAAAATCAAATTTTTTCCAACATACGGTAAATGTTGTTTTAGCTCCAAATTTAGCATTTTCACAAGGGTAACAGGAGAACTTGCACTATGCATTTATTGTCCTATTTCTCCCGAGTACGTCCAACATCCATATGTGATGAGAAACTACTTTGTCAGGCACAGTGCAAAGCACAGAAGTAAGGGAGTGTCATACTGGAGTGCAGATTTGGCTGGTATGGTTTAGGGGTGCCATATCACAAAGGCAGAGGACCTGAGAGACCAGAACAGTCAAAATCCCCCACATTTTATAAACTGCACCCCTCTATGAATTCATCCAGGGTTGCAGTGAGCATATTTACACAAATTCGAACTACGTATTGGACACAGTGCCTCCGGACCTGCAGGAAAGCGCGGGTGTATGCAGGGTGAGCGCAGCCGCCCTTTATTCACATTCTGCGTTCGGTGCAGGGTGGCTTTTCCTTCATTTACCTGCTGGAGGTCATTTCTATATTCTCAACATGTTAATTTATTGCTACGGAGATGCGGAAGTGCAGCAACCCGCAACACAGATGAAATAACGCTTCCGAGGGGAGAAGCACAGTGGGCATAGGATTTCTAGAAATCCCATCTATTGTGCTTGTACTGCAAAATGCAGCAAATTGGACACAGTGGTATACAGATTGGACCCGCTGCATACAGATCATTGCTATTCCAGATCATGTGCACACAGCCTAAGTGCGAGATGAGCAGAATCACCCTCAAGTAACCTACATTTGGAAATTGCTCCTCTATGGGAATTCATTTACAGGTATAGTGATGATTTTGACTCCATTGGTGTTTTCCAGAAACTTGCAGCAATTTTTACAAAAACAAAAATTTTACGTCCCCTTATTTTGAGAGCTGTAATTTTTCTATATTTCTGCTGACAGTCATGTGAGGGCTTGTTTTTTGCGTGGAATTTTTTGTTGGAACAATTTTTGGGTACATAATATTTTGTGATTGCTTTTATTCCACTTTTTGGGGGCAGAAGGACTAAAAACTAAATTCAGAAATTGTTTATTTGGAGGTTTTTTTTTATGCCATTTGCCATGTGGTAATAGTGATGAGACATTTTTATTCTTCCGGTCAGTACTGAAAGGTATACCAGAAATGTATATAGCCAGTTTCGCACAGACAAAAGACTGCTGCAATCTAAATCCAGGAGGGATTGCTGGCACTTATTGTTCCACAGACCTATATGATGTAAAGGATGGTCAGGAAGTGATGGGCGGCACTGACCATCATAGTTCCTCCCCATGGATGTGTCAGATCTGATATAATGGACTCCTTTATGATCATATGGGCTCTGATGTCAGAGAGGTGCTGTTAGATCCAGTTTCCTGTTTGTTCCATGTTGCATTTATGTATCCTGGAGAGGAGAGCTGGCCAAGGCTCCTGTAAAGGTGCCGTCACATGCATCAAGACGATGAACAATTTTGTTACTGATCATATGCACGCGCAATCGCTAACAAAATCGTTCAGATCGCTGGTGAGCTGTCACACAGGCAGACTCACCAGCCATCAGTGGACCATCGACATCGTGAAAATGATTTAAATATCGTTTCCACAATGTCTTGCTCCCGCTGCCAGGCTGCGGTAAGCGGGAGCAGGCTGGTCTCCAAGGTAAACATCGGGTATCTAGGCAGAGCGCGCTGCCTAGATACCCACTGTTTACCTTGGAGACCAGCTCCCAGCGCTTGCAGAGAGGCGCTGGGAGCTGGCTTATCGGTCATCTCCCGGTGTCACACGCAGCGATGCTGCATTTCCACCGGGTGACCAACGATAGATTTGAGGTTCCTGTCCTCAAATCAAACGATGAACGATCAGCTGACTTATCGTTCATCATTTGTAGCGTCACACGCAACAATGTCATTTCGACATCGTTCAAGCGTCACAAAACACGTGACTTCTGAACGATATCGGCAACAATATTGTTACGTGTGATGGTACCTTAAAGCGAACCTGTCACCCCCTCCAGGCATCTAAAGATAACATAGCCACCTTCTGCAGCACTAAGGCTGCATTCTGACAAGGTGTCTATAGCAGTGTTTCCCAACTCCAGTCCTCAAGGCACACCAACAGGTCATGTTTTCAGGATTTCCTTAGGATTGCACAGGTGTTAGTTTAATCACTTGCACAGGGGATAATTCCATCATCTGTCTAATGATAAGGAAATCCTGAAAACATGACCTGTTGGTGTGCCTTGAGGACTGGAGTTGGGAAACACTGGTCTATAGCATTTATGCTCTCTTGATTCACTGAAATAAAGACTTTTATAAAATCTGTTTCAAACCAGACCCAAGACCGGGAGGCGGGTTTTTAAGTGTCTGTCTCCCTCCTCTGTGGTGTCAGTCATCCCTCTCTGCTCTCTGTGTGCCGCCTCCAGGGCCACCTCCCTGCATTACAGAGCTTTGTCAGCTCTGCTACAACATAGAGCTGCTGTTATAAGAGACCCCACAGTAGTAAATCTAGCAGGAGGATCCTGAGCAGACAAAGCCTTGCCTGCTACATAGCAGCCCTTGAGCTGTGCAGTTTTCACTTTCAGTTTCTTGTATCCAGCAGCATTGCTCCTCCTCCCCTGATCTAAAGCACAAACTCAACTCTGCTGCACTGCTGACAGCTCAGCTCAAGGCTGCTATGTAGCAGACAGTGCTTTGTCTGCTCAGGGTCTTCCTGCAAGATTTACTACTGTGTGGTTCTCTTATAACAGCAGCTCTATGTTGTAGCAGAGCTGACAAAGCTCTGTAGTGCAGGGAGGTGGCCCTGGAGGCGGTGCACAGAGAGCAGAGAGGGATGACTGACACCACAGAGGAAGGAGATAGACACTTGAAAACCCGTCTCCCGGTCTTGGGTCTGGTTTGAAACAGATTTTATATAAGTCTTTATTTCAGTGAATCAAGGGAGCATAAATGCTATAGACACCTTGTCAGAATGCAGCCTTAGTGCTGCAGAAGGTGGCTATGTTATCTTTAGGTGCCTGGAGGGGGTGACTGGTTCACTTTAAGTCTAGGTAGTAATTGAGGCCCGGTGGATCTGGACTCACGAAAGGTGCCGATACAGAGCAAGTTCAAGGACCTGGTGGGTGATCCTGTGTGCCACCTCCTGGAACACAAGACTGAATCCTGCTTGGATGCAAGAGCAGGTAAACTCTGAGTGGAACTTTGTGTGCTGACTGAGGTCAGTTTATACTTATGTGCAGGCACAACTGTTGAAACCAAGGACCATATGCTATGTGCACGCCCTTGTGTGAACTGTGGTCTCTGTTATCGGCTGCAGAGCAGTAGTTTATGACATTTAATAAACTGATGTACTATCTTTCATAAGAAACTTTGTATGTGTGCTAGAATTGCACAGTAAGCGAGTGACCACCAACAGACTCAATAGCGCTACCTCACATGTGGTGGAGAATATGGGCAGTGCAGCCTGGTTGCTAGTGGCAATAGACAAGGTGCATGTGTGAGGATTCAGCAACACTGCAGCCTGGTTGCTAGGGGTAATGCCACAGGAGCACAAACATGCATGTAAGCATCTGGCTGTGGCTCGGCGGGGCCGCAAAGATTAAAGTATCTCGCTTTAACTCAGTGGGGTTACAAAGATGTCATCGCACTCAACGTAAGTTTGCTTTGGCTTATTTGGGCCATTAACATTTTTCGGTGAGAGCCATGCAGAGTGCCGGGTGTGAACATGGTGTACAGCGGCAGAGGACCAGCAGCCAGAAGTGCCACAAGGTCCAGCAACAGCCGTTGGAGCTGACCAGTAGGGATGAGTAAGCATAATTGTTACTATTCGGTACTCGCCGAACAGTAACAATGTTCGGGCTACTCGCTACTCCCCGAGTTTCTTGTGATTACTCTTAGCAGTAATTTGTTAATTGTCCCCTGGTGTGTTCTTTCCTTCTGTCTCCTCTGACCCCTCCCTTCTATATACCTGCCATATTGTCTGTTGATCAAAAGAGCTATAAATAGCAAGGTCTAAGGCCTCTGTGCCTTGGCATCTGTGTCATTTCAAAGTGGCATTTTTAAAGTGGCCTGCAGAGATATACCAGAGATAAGCTAGAGGTAACCAGAAGGTAACAACTCTACCCGTCTACTAACTTTCATAATTTTACTTAGTCCATTACATCAAAATGTCTTTCAGTCCAATGGCTTTATATCTATGTGCATTAGTCATCCACTTTTACCGCCCCATTCCCCCTCCACCACCCTTTATCCACATCAGCCCCTCTTTACTTCCCTTTACTATGTCCTGCTCCCATACTCTCTTCACCCTACTCAATAAGCTAAGCCCATCATATTCAAGGGTCTTGCATTAACAAAAACAATGTCATAGAGCCAAAAATTACTCCCTCTTTCTCTTTCTACTACTGCTCATGTCAGGCAGAGTTCATCAGGTAGCGGGGGTTGGTGGCGAGCTTCAGCATGAGCCTCCATGTTGGCGTGCATACGAGCCCGCCACTCCTCCCTGCAGATGCGACGTATATCGTCATCTGTGCGGTACGGGGTGTGAATAAAGTCACTGCGACGTGTAGGCTGTGGAACAGTTTGAGCTTGGCGGGCAGTCTGCATGGGGACCCGGTTAAACGGCATCGGGGAAGGCGTTGCAGCTGCACCTGACCAACGTACCCAAGCGGGTTGCTCGGCCGAAGGGTTCACGGTATCTCCCCAAGCGAATCCAGTGTAGAGGTCCTCAGCGGCACTGTGGGTCTCGTCGTCGTCATACTCCTCTCCCTCGACGATTACATCGGGCTGCTCAGCGGGTGGAGATGCTGGAATGGAATCTTCCGGACAACGGGGCGTCGGTGCTGCGGATCCTTCCACAGGGTCATCCTGCAGGGCTTCCAGGCTGCCTGCTTCTTCTTCTGTTACATCGAGTAGTGGTGTTTCAATCCCGGTGACCAGGTAGGCCTCTGTGGTTGCAGAGGAGGCCTCCGGTTCAGGGGAGAAACAGGCGACAGTCTCTGGGGTGGGGGTGAGACCAGTCGCAGGTTCCTCAGCGGGAACCAGGTAGGTATCGGCCTCTTCTGTGGAGCAGGTTGCAAGCTCCGGCTCTAAAACGGATTTGGCTGCGGCTTCAAGCACTGGAACGGGGTGAACTGAGATCTCCACTGGGATGATGCAATCTATGGGCTCCGGCGATAAAGCAGGACAGGTGGTCGGCGTGGGTGAGGCTGCAAAACAGGAACTGTCATCCGGGTCTGGAGTGAATGCACCGATACGGTTCTGCTGGATAGCCCGATGAAGTCGACTGCCCAGGCTCGCGCTCCAGCTGCGGATCGTCCACTCTATTGTCTCCATGAGCCTCACCCGAGGTCCTGCAATGCCTCCTGCCAGAAGTCGGGGCTGCCGTCGATTGTGAGGATGGGACCTGGACTCGGATGGCCTATGGCTGTTCTGGCCTCTGCCTCGACCTGCTGCATTAGGTCGTGGAGTCTCATGCTAGTGACTTTCTTGGAGGAACCACACCCGTCCAAACTGGTAACCGTTCTGGTGAAGAGCTGGTGAAGAAGAGTCTGACACTCCCACTTCCTTGGGGGTTTTTGTAGTCCAATTGTGGGAAAAAGTCTTTGGTCCGCCCCCATGGTTGTTTCGAGCAATCAGGGCGGACAATGATTTTGGCACCTTCGCCTTGGCCCTCCCACGAAGAAGAGCGGTGGCTCACCCCTGGGCCTGCACGTGGTGGATCTCATGGCGGGGATCGCCATCTTGGACGCCATCTTGGCCCAACGGTTAAAATTCGAGAAAAGTTATTTTTGGGACGAACAAAGTCCTTTTTGATGAAATAAAGTCTTTTAAGCACATTATACCCGTTAGGGAACGGGCCTGCTCGTATCCTGTTCGTGACGCCAAATTCTGACTCACCGTGGCCGGGTCGACACGTTGCGGTCGTTTCTTCTTCCTCCTTGTCACGGGAACCGCGCCTGCGGCTGTGGAGGCCCGGTGGTCCAGATCAAATAAAGACGTCGTTGAGTGAAGAGTTTAGGGGTTAAATTGTTTCATGACGCCACCTATGAGAGTTCCGGTAACGATTCCGGCGCTGCGAGGCCTCCGGGGGATGGAATGCAGCAAGATGGAACGCTCCCCACAGGCTGAGCGATGATCCCCCGGAGCTGCACAAGATGTTCTGAGGCAGCTGCGGTTACCTTAGTGTGCGGAGATAGACAGTTCATAAGAAATCACGCATATAAAAACAATAATACAGCGGTCTCAGGGGGCGCCAAAGGAATACTGGTCAAATTAGTGGATAAGAACCGACCTTTATTCTTCCTCCAATACCACTGCCACAACGCGTTTCGACGGTCTAAGCCGTCTTCATCAGGTGGCTTAGACCGTTGAAAAACGTTGTGGCAGTGGTATTGGAGGAAGAATAAAGGTCGGTTCTTATCCACTAATTTGTCCAGTATTCCTTTGGCGCTCCCTGAGACCGCTGTATTATTGTTTTTATGTGAGTTCTCTCTCTACGGAGCCAAAGCGGCAGGAGCAGCCTAGAATATCTGGAGTGTTGAGGACCTGTGGTTACCTAAATACCGGGATAAATATACTGAGGACCTGCGGTGACGTGGTATCCGGTCCGGTAGGATTACGTGAAATTCACGGAGCATGGAGTTGTGAACGCAAACACCGGCAGGACGGCAGCACTAATAGAAAGAGGCGACCCGGAGCCCCATCACCCACACGTTGAATCTTGGTTTGTAGACGTACACAACCATTATAGGTGAGTGCACTGGCACTTTTTATTTATACAAATAGCCCTGTGTCTGCACATGCGCCCTTTTCTTTTTCTTTCTGCATAAGAAAGCACGGACACTGGAAGTCTCTGTAACGGGTACTTTACTGTAACCAGCAGGCAGTACATGGTATACAGTTGCGGGTAACGGACCGGGTGGACTTAGCAATGACCAGTGTTTCTCAGAGATCCGCGGTGTTCCTCCATTCTAACTAACTTGTGTTGCCATTGTCGCCCAGGAATGCCAGATCGGGTACAAGGAGGCTGATTCAATGCCCTACTCGGGGTATACGTTCCGGTGTGTTTTGGGGAGCCTTGGGTCCTTTTGGTGGGTACTCCGCTGGCTAGACGACTGTGTGTGGTGGTGGTGGGGTGCTCCTGTAAAGCGGTCCCTCCACTCCTCTGGTTCGCATAGCAGTGCTGAACAGCTACTAGCTTCAGTACCAACAGACCGGCTGTAGATGGGCATGGGATGTTGTTGGACCCGCATGTAGATGCCCATAGATCGGTTGTTAAGGCACCGGAGTAATGGCGCCCAACCGGGGTGACGGCCAGGGGGCTGCATGGGACTGTGCAGGCCCCCTCTCCTAGGTTGCAGAGATCGTTGTTTTTGCTCCTTCTCCTACGTTGTTTCTGAGAGTTCTCTTTCTACACTCTACCACTACACTCCGCCCACCAGGACCTTATTGGCCCTCTATCTGATGATGCATGTAGGGTATGGATCTCTGAGTTAACTGTGTCATTGCTTAGTCAGAGAATATTGCTGCTGCTGTTTTGGCTGCAATACCCTCCTGTGACACACTCGTTGCGGGGCGCCACAATAGTCCGACCTTTCACACATTCAGAAATCTACAGGCCATCAAACCTCATACATTCACAGACTCTCTTCTCTCATCCCTGTCCCCAATCTCCTCCTTCTCCTGCCCCAATCTGGCTGTGAATTAATTCAATGAGACTCTCAAAAGTACCCTGGATCAAGCAGCACCCCTCACCCTCAGAACCTCCAAACACAGAGTAAAACAGCCCTGGCTCACATCACAAACTCGATTCCTCCAGCGATGCTCTAGCAGTGCCGAACGCCTATGGAGGAAAACTCGCTCACCAGAAGACTTTATCCATTATAAATTCATGCTCAAACCTTACAACTCTGCCCTTCACCTCGCCAAACAGACCTACTTCACCACCCTGATCTCCTCACTAGTCAACAACCCAAAGAAACTCTTTGACACCTTTCACTCTCTCCTCAGTCCGAAAGTGCAGGCCCCTATCACTGACCTCTGTGCTGATGATCTGGCCTTTTACTTCACAGAGAAAATAGAAAACATCCGTCAGGAAATCAGCTCCCAACCTTCAAGTGTTGTTACTCCCATCTATCCCTACATCCCCTCTGGCTCACTATCTATTTTTGAACCAGTCACAGAAGAAAAAGTCTCCAGGCTCCTCTTGTCCTCACGTCCCACTACATGCACCACTGACCCCATTCCCTCACACCTACTCCAGACCCTCTCTTCAGTGGTCACCACTCACTTAACCACAATCTTCAATCTCTCCCTCTCTACTGGCATCTTCCCATCCTCCTTCAAACACTCTATTTTTACTCCGCTACTAAAAAAAACGTCCCTTGACCCATCCTGCAGAAATAACTACAGACCTGTCTCCAATCTCCCCTTCATCTCAAAACTCCTGCAGCACCTGGTCTACACCCGCCTCACCCATTACCTCGCAACTCACTCTCTTTTAGATCCATTGCAGTCTGGCTTCCGCCCCTTACACTCTACAGAAACTGCCCTTATGAAAGTGACCAATGACCTTCTGACAGCAAAACATAATGGTGACTACTCTCTGTTTATCATTCTTGACCTCTCTACAGCTTTTGACACTGGTGACCACCATCTCCTACTCTCTATGCTGCACTCCATTGGCATCAAGGACACGGCTCTCTCCTGGATCTCATCCTATCTTTCTGACCGCTCTTTCAGTGTATCATTCTCTGGCTCCACTTCCTCTCCTCTTCCCCTCACTATTGGGGTCCCTCAGGGTTCAGTCCTTGGACCTCTTCTCTCTCTACACAGCCCCGATCGGACAGACTATCAGCAGATTTGGCTTCCAGTACCATCTTTACGCTGATGACACACAACTATACACTTCAGCCCCTGATCTTACTCCAGCTCTAATAAAGAACACCAATGATTGTCTAACCGCAGTCTCCTATATCATGTCCGCTCTCTATCTGAAACTCAACCTTTCCAAAACTGAACTTCTTCTGCTCCCACCCTCTGCCAACCTCCCTAAACCTGACATCTCTCTCTCAATGTGCGGCACCACGATAACGCCCAGTCAGCAGGCTCGCTGTCTCGGTGTTATGTTGGACACTGATCTCTCCTTCACCCCATATATACAATGTCTCACCCGCTCCTGTCGCTTACACCTGAATAATATCTCCAGAATTCACCCTTTCCTCACCATAGAAACAACTAAAACCCTCACCGTGGCCCTGATTCATTCCCGCCTTGACTACTGTAATTCTTCATTAGCTGGCTTCCCCCGCAGTAAGCTTTCCCCTCTCCAGTCTATCCTCAATGCAGCAGCCAGGATCACCTATCTAGCAAACCGTTACTCAGATGTTTCTGCTCTGTGCCAGTCACTGCATTGGCTGCCCATACACTATAGAATCCAATCCAAATTGCTTGTTGCCACCCACAAAGCTATTCATGGTGCGGCACCTCTCTACCTCTCTACCCTCATCTCTGTCTACCACCCTTCACTCTGAATGCGACCTCAGACTAACATCAGCATTAGTCCGAACCTCCCATCCCCGACTCCAAGACTTCTCTCGAGCTGCACCAATCCTCTGGAATGCGCTACCCCAAGAAATTAGGACCATCCACAACTTGCATAGCTTCAGACGCCCCCTCAAAACACACCTCTTCAGGGCGGCCTATCCTTCTCCCTAACAGTAGTCATTTAGACATAAGATATTCATTAATAATAATGTAGAAAAATCCAGCACTCATAAACTTGCAATTATGAGGATTTATTCAAACGTAAACGCCATCCATCTAATACAGGCAGTATGTGCTAACACCGACGCGTTTCGACAGAGAACTGTCTTAGTCGTGGTTCCATTGTTATAAGCCCCTGTACTTTGTGTTCCCATCCCGTCTTAGATTGTAAGCTCCTTCGAGCAGGGTCACCTTTATTTTTTGCCTTTTTATTTTATTTCCTACATTGATTCTATGTTTATTGTATGTAACTACTGCTCTGTATTACCTACCATTCTGTATCGTATATTTTTCTTATACGTACCATTGTACTGTAAAGCGCTACGGAATATGTTGGCGCTATACAAATAAAGTTTTATTATTATTATTATTATTATTATAGTAGTAGTAGTAGTAGTAGTATAGTAGTAGTAGTAGTAGTAGTAGCGAGTAGTCCTTTAACTTTCACAGTGTATCTATGTATGCACTGCGAAAGTGCACTAAAAGTGAATAAAAGTTGTTAAAAAGATAAAAAAATCGGCAAAGAAGACATCCGATCAACGACAAGGACCTGCGAGTCTAACAGCCAATCAGATGGCTGGTAGCCACCTGATTGGCCAGATTGCCAGGTCATTGATGCACGTTCAAGACTAGGCAATCTGGCCAATCAGGTGGCTGGTAGTGATCACATAGTTTGTGACATCTGGCCATCTGATTGGCCAGATCGCTACCAGCCATCTGATTGGCTGTCAGGCTCACAGGTCTTTGTTGTTGATCGGATGTCTTCTTTGCCGGTCCCGGTGCAGGCGTCAGATAGGTGAGTATGATTTTTTTTATCTTTTTAACAACTTTTATTCACTTTTAGTGCATTTTCGTAGTGTATATATAGATACACTGCAAAAGTACTCTCCCGGCCCATTGACTGCCATTGGACTCGCTATACTCGCAAAGAGTACTGAGTACCGGGACCTATTCGTTGCAAGTATAGCGAGTCCAATTATTGCAGTACTCGCTCATCCCTACTGACCAGTGATAAGTGGGTTGACTCATACAGATCTGCTAGAGCAGTTCTATCTGTCTGTAGTGTGTGGACAACAGCAGGTGCTATTGGCGCACAGTGACATTGCACCATTGGACCAGTTCATGAGTTCGCCTGTGGGGCCAGTCCTATCCCAAGTTGCCCAGGGAGATAGCAAGAGACGCTGGCACTTATTGTTCCACAGACCTGTATGATGTAAAGGATGGTCAGGAAGTAATGAGCGGTACTGACCATCATACTTCCTCCCCATGGGTGTTTCAGATCTGATATAGAGGACTCCTTCATGATCACTTGGGTTCTAATGTCAGAGAGGTGCTGTTAGATCAAGTTTCCTGTTTGTTCCATGTGGCATTTGTGTATACTGAAGAGTGGAGCTGGCCAGAGCTTCTGTAAGGACAGGTGATAATTGAGGCCCAATGGATCTGGACTCACGAAAGGTGTCGATACAGAGCAAGTTCAAGGACCTGGTGGATGATCCCTGTGTGCCACCTCCTGGAACACAAGATTGAATCCTGCTAAGCTGCAAGAGCAGGTAAACCTTGAATGAAACTTTGTGTGCTGACTGAGGTCAGTTTATAATTGTGTTTCAGGAGGTGGCACACAGGGATCACCAACCGGGTCCTTGAACTTGCTCTGTATTGGCACCTGTCATGAGTCCAGATTCACCGCGCCTCAATTACAACATGGACTTACAGGAGCCCTGGCCAGCTACACTCTCCAGCATACACAAATGCCACATGTTTACATGCAGTGACAGTTCAAAGACATGGTGGATGTAGCCATCACAGTGCGGGAAGTGACAACTTTCCATGACGGCTATATCCATCATTGGGCATTAGGAGAAATTAGTCGGTTGACAGGGTAGGGGGTATTCGGATACTGGGACAGGTGGTTACTTCAGTGGGAATCACGGCAGGTCGGTTCCTGGTTTCGTGCCCTGGACCCTCAAAGGCGGGGTGGGGGTGATGATGATGGGGGAATGGTAACATGACGCCACCTGTGGTACCTGGTAATAGGGTTACCAACGCTGCAGCCGGCCGCTGAGGTGATGTAAATGCAGCTTTGGTAGTACAGCTCCCCACAGGTGGGGCTTTACCTCAGGGCAGCGGGGTTGATGAGGGGAGTAGTAGTAGCAGTTCTGCTGTGAACGCTGCAGTCGGCGGTGGTGAAGCAGGCACACACACACAATAGTCTCTGTTTCGGTACTTTTTTACTGATGTCTGGTAACAGGCACGGTCCAGGAGGGTAACCAGGTTTCGGTGCAGCTTGGGACGTTCACCTTGGAGAGTTGTGAGGCCTCCTCTGTTAGTGTGTGCGGTGATTGGGGTAAGTTCTGCCTATAGCTAAACCTGCCGCTTTTTCAATCCTGCTCTTTGCCCAGCTCTTCCCACTTTCTGGGTGAGGTAGAAGACAGAGTAATAGTATTTGGGGTTAATGCATTGTAATGTCAGCTGGGATGAAGCCTAGGGGTTAGCAATATTGAGGCACTATCAGATACTTGACATTACTAACAATGTCAGTAATAAGAAAAAAAAATTGCAAAAAAATATTTTATTTGAAAAAGCACTCCCTGACACATTCCCTTTTTCACCAGTTAATTGGAAAAAATATCTGCCCCTTCCCAAAAAAATGGCATTAGTCCAGGGATTCCGATATAGTTCTCCAAATCTGACAATCCACAAAATGGTACCTGCAAGACTAAAAAAGAGATAATTAGTAAATAAATAAAGACAAGATACATCTTAATTCAATTTATTCATCATTCGAATTGAAAGCAGGTCTGATGTTGTCCCATAGGGCCCCTTTACACGCGGCTACATTTGTAGCTTGTCACCAGGTAACTTACTGGTTGCAGTGAAATCATGGAGACATGATTCCATTTGTACACAGCAACAAGATAGAACCATGTATCCATGATTTCACTGCAACCAGTAAGTTACCTGGTGACAAGCTACAAATGTAGCCGTGTGTAAAGGTACCCATAGAGATTCCCAGGGACAATGTGTTGTTGGTCCAAACTGCCACAGTAAAAACACGTAGTCGAAGGCTTCAAAATTATAACACATTTATTGGATCCATCCGATGCGTTTCAGAGCCTGCTATACTCCTTCATCAGGGAGTATATTATACGGCGGACTATGTTGGAAGTTGGAATCCCTGGACTACTGCCGATTTTTCAAATATTATTTGGGGGGATTTTTTTTAATAAATTGTTGAAGCAGGGAATGTTTTTCTAAGTGTTTTTTTCAAATAAAACTTTTGGTGTGTTTATTTTTCTAATAACTGACTGGATTAGCAATGTTGGGTATCTGATAGATTCATCAACATTACTAACCCTTTGGCTTGATGTCAGCTGATACTACACAGCTGCCATTAACCCCAAATATCATTACTCCATTTGCCAGGGCAACATGGAGAGTAGAAGCAAATCAGCAGGATTGGTGCACGTAATGGACGTGTCAATTATGGGGTGGCTGTGGCCTGCTATTTTTAGGCTAAGAAGGTTACCAAGAACCATGGTATTCCCACCCTAAGAATGCCAGACACCAGCTATCAGCTTCATCTTAGCCAGTAATCCAATTTTGGAGGGACATCACTTTTAAAAAAAATTATGTACTTATAAATATATAATTTAACGAAAAGCATGGGGTGACCACTGTTTTTGGTTATCAGCCAAGGTAAATATGTCAGCTGTTGGCTGCAGGCTGCAGCTGTCTGCTTTACCTTACCTGGATATCAAAAATAGGAGGTACCTCACATTATTTTTTTTAATCAATTATGTTATTTATTGTAAATATAAGGCTTAACACCCTTCAGTGAGACATAAAAAGCACTAAAGAGTCCAACCTTTCAATATGTAAGGGGTAAGAAATTATAAAGCTGTTTGACATCTATCTATATCTCCCATATCAATCTATCAATCTACCTATCAATTCTAGCTTTTTAGAGTATGCAAAAGATGATGTTAAAAATGCATTGCGTGTGCTGTCCATGTGCTGTCCATGTGCCGTGCAGTATTCTCGTATCCATTGACCTCTTTTGGCAAGATATGCAGCCACTCACAGCATGCTGCAATTTGCCCAGCATGCTGAATTTTGACCGGGACAAAAAAGCAGGTATGCTCTGACCTAGTGGTTAACATTGTTTGGAAAGCAATGCAGTGTTTTCTTCCATTGCACTTTTAGATTTTATACACAGATGTGAGTGAATCCTAAGGGTACTTTCACATTACATTCTGCCACATGTTCAGTGGTTCCATCAGGGCTTACATCCAAATCCCCCGCAAAATGGAACTTGTAAGAAAGGGTCATTGACTTTAATAGTGCAGATGGAGTCACCATGTTCACTGTCTTGCACCATTTTCAGGAGTAGGACACCTAGAGATAGTAGACTGTATACACAGTATGATGCACCCCACATGGCATGATGACCTTCATAGTAGTCTTAACACTGTATGATGGCCTCACAGTCACCCTACAATAAATATTAAAATAAATAATGCATAATTTACCCACATAACCTAAAATGCTGGCGAGTTCACTGGCAGAGAGTGGCAAGGCGCAGGCAGACCAACACGGTAATGTTATTACACCATGGCAGTGGAGTCCCACTGCAATGATGTTATCATGCAGCCCTACCCAGAATTTGTTCTATACATGAATATGCCATTTGGTAGGCTGCAGGTCACTTCAGACCAGTGAGAGACCGTGTTCCCCAGTCTACTGCAGAGCTTAATTGTATCGTTGTGCAAGCTCATACAATTGAGTGGCAGCTGCTTTTGGTGGGCTCCTCAGAGTGCTGGGGTAAAGGTCCTCAAGCAATCTGATAATTATGACAAATCTTGAGGTAAGTACAAAAACTACTTGAAAAAGCAGCATCAAAAGACTTACCATCAATGCCATAGACGAAAACCAATACTGCACTTGCAGGACGCAGTCAGACCCCACTTGTTTAGCAAGCCCAGGAGCAGGCTAATAAATCACCTCAACCTACAAACAAGGTGTGGGAGGCGACTGGGCTTGCTACACAAGTGGGGTTTGACTGCGTCCTGCAAGTGCAGTATTGGTTTTTGTCTATGGCATTGATGTCTTGGCCAACACATGAACCAATATCCCATTTATAAAAGTTTTTTGTTCATTATACAAAAAACTTTTCTGCACTTTTTTATTCATTTCAGGGTGTAGTTGGGCCCCTAGGGGGCGCCATTCATCTAGTGGTGCAGAAACATTGTACTGTGCGGCCTATTTCTCAGGCAGCAGAGCTTTTGGGTAGCTTTCAGACATTCTGTACCATATGTATCAGTGTGAATGGTGCCCTATGCAGGCCCATTATGTGCATGGCAAGTCGCCTCCCACACCTTGTTTGTAGGTTGAGGTGATTTATCAGCCTGCACCTGGGCTTGCTACACAAGTGGGGTCTGACTGCGTCCTGCAAGCGCAGTATTGGTTTTTGTCTATGGCATTGATGGTAAATATTGAGGTAAGGACATCAATATCACAGCAGTGAAAAAACACTGTAAGGCTCTGTGCCCACAAAATCTGCAAAAACTGCACTGATGGAGCCAGGGCTAGGGGGGTACTCGGTCACCGGGTCTGCTGAGTAGGGAGTCACGGGTGGACAGGATCCCGGTGCCGTGCCCTGGGGATCATTTGAATGGGGATGAAGGAATTACAGTTAGGGCCAGAAATATTTGGACAGTGACACAAGTTTTGTTATTTTAGCTGTTTACAAAAACATGTTCAGAAATACAATTATATATATAATATGGGCTGAAAGTGCACACTCTCAGCTGCAATATGAGAGTTTCCACATCCAAATCGGAGAAAGGGTTTAGGAATCATAGCTCTGTAATACATACCCTCCTCTTTTTCAAGGGACCAAAAGTAATTGGACAATGGACTCTAAGGGCTGCAATTAACTCTGAAGGCGTCTCCCTCGTTAACCTGTAATCAATGAAGTAGTTAAAAGGTCAGGGGTGGATTCCAGGTGTGTGGTTTTGCATTTGGAAGCTGTTGCTGTGACCAGACAACATGCGGTCAAAGGAACTCTCAATTGAGGTGAAGCAGAACATCCTGAGGCTGAAAAAAAATCCATCAGAGAGATAGCAGACATGCTTGGAGTAGCAAAATCAACAGTTGGGTACATTCTGAGAAAAAAGGAATTGACTGGTGAGCTTGGGAACTCTAAAAGGCCTGGGCGTCCACGGATGACAACAGTGGTGGATGATCGCCGCATACTTTATTTGGTGAAGAAGAACCCGTTCACAACATCAACTGAAGTCCAGAACACTCTCAGTGAAGTAGGTGTATCTGTCTCTAAGTCAACAGTAAAGAGAAGACTCCATGACAGTAAATACAAAGGGTTCACATCTAGATGCAAACCATTCATCAATTCCAAAAATAGACAGGCCAGAGTTAAATTTGCTGAAAAACACCTCAAGAAGCCAGCTCAGTTCTGGAAAAGTATTCTATGGACAGATGAGACAAAGATCAACCTGTACCAGAATGATGGGAAGAAAAAAGTTTGGAGAAGAAAGGGAACGGCACATGATCCAAGGCACACCACATCCTCTGTAAAACATGGTGGAGGCAACGTGATGGCATGGGCATGCATGGCTTTCAATGGCACTGGGTCACTTGTGTTTATTGATGACATAACAGCAGACAAGAGTAGCCGGATGAATTCTGAAGTGTACCGGGATATACTTTCAGCCCAGATTCAGCCAAATGCTGCAAAGTTGATTGGACGGCGCTTCATAGTACAGATGGACAATGACCCCAAGCATACAGCCAAAGCTACCCAGGAGTTCATGAGTGCAAAAAAGTGGAACATTCTGCAATGGCCAAGTGAATCACCAGATCTTAACCCAATTGAGCATGCATTTCACTTGCTGAAATCCAGACTTAAGACGGAAAGACCCAGAAACAAGCAAGACCTGAAGGCTGTGGCTGTAAAGGCCTGGCAAAGCATTAAGAAGGAGGAAACCCAGCGTTTGGTGATGTCCATGGGTTCCAGACCTAAGGCAGTGATTGCCTCCAAAGGATTCGCAACAAAATATTGAAAATAAAAATATTTTGCTTGGGTTATGTTTATTTGTCCAATTACTTTTGACCTCCTAAAATGTGGAGTGTTTGTAAAGAAATGTGTACAATTCCTACATTTTCTATCAGATATTTTTGTTCAACCCTTCAAATTAAACGTTACAATCTGCATTTGAATTCTGTTGTAGAGGTTTCATTTCAAATCCAATGTGGTGGCATGCAGAGCCCAACTCGCGAAAATTGTGTCACTGTCCAAATATTTCTGGCCCTGACTGTATTTACAGGGGAACGTGACGCCACCAGTAGTGTCCAGTAATTTGGTACTGGCGCTGCCAGCCGGCCGCTGAGGTGATGGATGAGGCAGCAAAATGTGGTACAGCTCCCCACAGGTGGAGCTTCACCTCAGGGCAGCAATAAAGGAAGATGGTGAGGGAGGGCAGTGATGGAGGATGATGGAGAAGAAGGGCAGTGATGAGGTCCTTTCTGGCACAATGGTGAATTATAGCTGTTAAACAGGCACACAGACACACAGGGATGGTTGTTTTGGTACCTTTTTACTGGTGGTCACATAACAGGTACAATCCAGAGTACTAACCAGGTCCCTGGTGCAATTTAGGACTAACACCTTGGAAGGTTATGAGGCCTCCTTTATCTCTGTGCTCTGCATTGAGGAATGAGTCCTGCCTGAGCCTGAACCCTCCACTTCTTTATTATCTTAAACTAACATTGAGGTTCTCCTGCGGGGTCCCGGTTCTTCCTGTGGCCCCTGGTCCTGTGTTTGGTTAGTTTAATGTCTCTTTTTCTCTATTCTCAGGGTTAAACTCCTCCTGAGTTTGCTGGGCTTTCTGCTGCGGCTTTGCAGGCCCGCAGCATCGGACTCCAGTGTCCGGTTGTGCTAAAGGGGTATATCTTCAGTCCCCTGTCCTTGTTCCCTACCTCCTCTACTTGCCTCCGGCCCTTTCCCTGGGGTATGAACAGCCGACAATCGTCCCTTGGTCCTGGCCTATATCTCTCACCGGAGACCAGCAGCTCTGCCTCCTCCTTTCTCCTCTCCTCACACGAACCAACTACCAACTGTCTCCTGGGACTAACTGTCTCCTCCTCTCAGCCTGGATTTTGGACTATATATTACATGTACTACTATTTATCAATTTATTTAGGTCCTTTTGGTCCATGCAGATTTACATATACATACATTTTCTCATTACAATACTGCTGATGGATTACCTTCCAGTATAGTTATGTGCCAAATATTTTTACCCTGCTGTTCCTGTAAAATAGTTCAATTTAGTTCTGCTATGGAAGGAAATAGTCCCAAATTGGAACAAAAATAAGCTATGTAAGAGAAGACTTTTTATAGAGGAGTTGGGAAAATCACTGGTTAGCCCAAATATTGAAGAACGAAAGGTAACAACCAGAGCTGATGGAGTGGCAATCATTGTCCACAGGATCCAACAGTAACATAAAGGAAGTGAACCATCAGCTTACACCAGCAATGCTACAATACCCACGGACGCCACCAGCAACGCAAGCAGCCTAAAACGGAAATGATGCGACTACTGTCCAACATTAAGCAGTCACAAATCAAATGTGATATGTTACAGATGTGAAAAATATTTATGCAAAAGACAT
Organism: Allobates femoralis; assembly: GCA_033576535.1. Classification (NCBI taxonomy): domain Eukaryota; kingdom Metazoa; phylum Chordata; class Amphibia; order Anura; family Aromobatidae; genus Allobates; species Allobates femoralis. Next base: position 112,519,291 of record JARQOC010000009.1, on the reverse strand, counting down.
GTCAATTATACAAGTGACAAATGCAAACAGTAAATTTTGCACCGTGTGTCTTATTTATCATTTTACATAAAAAAAACTGAACTGTTATTTTTTTTTTTTTGAAAATAATATAATTACATTTAGTTTATTGTTATTAGTTATAGTTCACAGTTGGATGAATAATTATTTTTGTATGTGCAAATATGCAATATGCATAAATATTCCAATAAAGCCATGTTAAATGTTTTGACACAAAAAAAACTAAAAAGTTTTTCTTTCCAATTTCATTTGTTTATAAACAACCAGGTTCACATACAATATAATACGGCAAAAATTATTCAATTAAAACACTTAAATTAGCTAAAAATCAAGACTTTATTAGGTCCGGTCAAAAATGACTGGAAGATAACAAGTGTATAGTGGTGACGAGGAGAATAGCAGGGTTAAAGGGGAACTGACTTAATGCAGGTAGTAGAGCTCCCCCTTCAGGTCTGGAGTGGTAGGTGGTGTGTGCTGAGCAAACCAAGGTGTCAGTCCTTCCTTGCACCAGTGTAACCTGTGGCAATCCCCTTCAGGGGTGCCACATTTCTCACATCTGCATTTGCCCTGCGTTTGGCTGTGTGTGTTTCCATTGCGTTTTTACTGCAAGACACAGGCCTTGTTCACACATCCTAATGTGTTTTTAAGCCCTTAGAAAAACGGATCCATGTTTATGGGTGCCAATAATGTCCCCTGAGGTCCCGGACATTTTTGGTAAGTTTTGGGACTTAGTCATTTTTTCATTAAAAACGCATATGTGTTAACGCAGGTGCCTATATGTGCCATGCGCTAACGCATTTGTTTCCCATAGGGCCCCTTTTTAAAAAAACGCATGCGTTTTTTTACAGCGCCCCAAAAACGCAGCTAGCAGCGGTTTTGGCCTGCTGCATAAAATCGTATGCGTATTTAAAAAACGCACATGCACATGCGTTAACGCATATGTGTGTTTAGACTTTGAAAAAAAAATTGTCCAAAAGGTTCCCAAAAACGGATTTAAGGCAAAAATGGATGGTATGTGTGAACAAGGCCACAGAGAAACGCATCCAAAAACACACCCATTGATTTCAATGCAAAACTCATGTCATTTTCAGAAAACGCAAAACACATGCGTTTTTACAAACACAGCCCAAAATGTGGCATGCAAGGTTTTGGGCTGTGTTTGCAAAAACGCATGAGTTTTACATTTTCTGTGGCATGCGTTTTGCATTGAAATCAATGGGTGCATTTTTGTATGCATTTCTCTGCATTTCTATGTTTTTGCATTGCAAAAACGCATAGGAACAAAAACACAAACCCCCTTAGATGTGAACTGGGCCTTATAGTTCCAACATAGTGAATAAGAGTAATAGATATCTCATTCGACCTTGCTTCTCTTTTACTCAGAGTAAACTGACCTGCAGTGCATGTTTGAAACATGTCAATTTGTCTTGTGAGTATGCTGAGATTTAAAGGGAGCCAACCACCTCAGATCACCCTAATACACAGTTAGTACATGTCCATGCACCCTAAGGATACCTTTCCAGCACTGTTTTTGTGTAAAATCTTGCATTAGTATAACTGATATAAAGAGTTTATAAACTTACTAGCCTGGAGACATCTGGGCGTATCCCTCCTTCTGTTATACTTCAGGGCTGTGCATTCATTGCATGTCTGTGCTCCCCTCCCTCCGTGCCTGCTGCCCTGCCCTGATGGCGTGATCGTTATCTCCTCTGCACAGAGGGAGGGGGAGCGCAGCCATGCAATGCACAGCCCTGAAGTATAACAGAAGGAGGGATACGCCCAGATGTCTCCAGGCTAGTAAGTTTATAAACTCTTTATATCAGTTATACTAATGCAAGATTTTACACAAAAACAGTGCTGGAAAGGTATCCTTAGGGTGCAGGAACATGTACTAACTGTGTATTAGGGTGATCTGAGGTGGTTGGTTCCCTTTAAGTGCAGGTTTTCCCTGTACAATTTCAATAGAGGTGGAAAGTTCACAGGTAAAGGAAAGTTTACACGTTTTTAGTACATTTTCACTGCAGATATATGTAAAAAACACATGTAAACCACACGACTAGATCAATAAAGTTTTCTCAAAGACATGAACCAAATAGTATAGTGATGGGCGAGTCCTAAATTACTCGGAATCGCTTGACTCTAGCGAGTCCGAGCCCAGGACTCGCTGCTCGTTGCGAGTCTAGCGAGTCCAATGTTAATGAATGCTGAAGCGAGTAATAGCGAGTAGTGTGTGATTTACAAATCGCAGATGTGTCTCGGAAGCTTCAGCCTGAAGCAATCCTAGTTTTGTCAGAGACTCTGACAAAACTATGATTGGCATTTACTTGCATTGGACTCGTTTACTGTGCAAGTAATCGCTGGGAAACTCGCACAGTAAGGAGTCAGGCTGTCTGCTCTGTACAGGCTGCCGCAGCTCCAGGGTCCTAGAGCCCGCCTGCTCTTCCTGTGTGTAGCAGAGCTGAGATTGTTCTCAGTCTGCTCATTCCCTGTGCATAGACATCTATATCTATGCACAGGGATGAGCAGAGAGGACATCGCGTTTTGGACTACGTCATACGGAAGAGGATTTTTTTAATTAAAGATGGAGTCCCTAATCGCTTTTTTTTTTATTTCTAATAAAAATTTTTCTCTGTGTTGTGTTTTTTTTAAAACAATTTAATAGAAATTCATGGCGGTCATGTCTAATATTGGCGTGACCGCCATAAATTTCGGGCTTAGGGCCAGCTGATAATACAAAGCTGGCCCTAACCTCTATATTACCCAGCGTGCCACCGCCACCAGGGCCGCTGGAAGAGCGGGGTTCAGCGCCAGAAGAAGGCGCTTCAATGAACGCGCCATCTTCTGGGGCGGCTGCGGGCTGCAATTTGCAGCGGGGGGTGCCCAGAAAGCTTGGGCCTCCCTGCGCTGCGGATTCCAGCTCCCAGCTGCTTAGCTGTACCTGGCTAGACATAGAAATTGCGCGGAGCCCCACGCATTTTTTTTTTAATTATTTCATGAAATTCATGAAATAATAAAAAAAAAAGGGCTCCCCTATATTCTTGTGTCCGGCCAGGTACAAATAGGCACCTGGGGGTTGGGGGCAGCCCGTCGCTGCCTGCTGGATCCGGCTGGTTCCAGAAATACGGCGAAGCCCATGTAATTTTTTTTCTGAAAAATCAATAAAACAATCGTAAAAAAGGGACTGCATCTTTATTAACCCCTCGCCCATGGTCCAGGGGTTAATAAAGATGCAGTCCCTTTTATATACATTGTTTTATGGATTTGTCAGAAAAAAATTTCACGTGGGCTTCGCCGTATTTCTGGAACCAGCCGGATCCAGCAGGCAGCGACGGGCTGCCCCCAACCCCCAGGTGCCTATTTGTACCTGGCCGGACACAAGAATATAGGGGAGCCCTTTTTTTTTAATTATTTCATGAATTTCATGAAATAATTTAAAAAAAATGCGTGGGGCTCCGCGCAATTTCTATGTCTAGCCAGGTACAGCTATGCAGCTGGGGGCTGGAATCCGCAGCGCAGGGATGCCCAAGCTTTCTGGGCACACCCCGCTGCAAATTGCAGCCCGCAGCCGCCCCAGAAGATGGCGCGTTCATTGAAGCGCCATCCTCTGGCGCTGAACCCCCTCTTCCAGCGGCCCTGGTGGCGGTGGCACGCTGGGTAATAAAGGGGTTAATACCAGCTTTGTTATACAAGCTGGTATTAAGCCCGAGATTCTTAATGTCAGGCCACGTTTGACCCAGCCACTAAGAATCTCCAATAAAGGGTTAAAAAAACACAACATAGAGAATAAAATGTATTAGAAATAAAAAAAAAGCCATTAGGGACTCCATCTTTAATTAAAAAAATCCTCTTCCGTCCGACGTAGTCCAAAACGCGATGTCCTCTCTGCTACATCCCTGTGCATAGATATAGATGTCTATGCACAGGGAATGAGCAGACTGAGAACAATCTCAGCTCTGCTACATCATCTCTGTGAGCAGGCGGGCTCTAGGACCCTGGAGCTGCGGCAGCCTGCACAGAGCAGACAGCCGGACTCGGCTCACAATGTAACAGCAGTTACTTTGCGAGTTTCCCTGCGATTACTTGCACAATAATCAGACCAATGCAAGTCAATGGCAATCCTAGTTTTGTCAGAGTCTCTGACAAAACTAGGATTGATATTGATTTGCATTGGACTCGTTGCTGTGCGAGTAATTGCTGGGAAACTCGCAGAGTACCGAG
>JARQOC010000009.1:111876160-111914955 GCA_033576535.1 Allobates femoralis | reverse complement strand
GCTACTAAGTGGAGAGACCCTCTTCCTCCGAGCTTTGAGGATACTATTGATAAAATAGGATCCCATAATGTTTATGAATATGCTTACTCACTTAGGCATAACCTTTCAAGAAAATATAAAAAGAAATGGCGTTATTGGAATGCCTTTATGCCCTCTCCACATATTCCCAGAGACATGGACAATGTATACTAACTGCTCAGATACATTAGACCACCCTGCTTGAGACTCACTTGGATCTTAGGTCACTTACGTTTATGGCTGTATTGACTACCCCACCTAATGATAGCGCGTTACATGATATGTACATAGTTCATTTGTTAATGTATATTGACGGAGTAATTCTGTTATGAACAATCCGTCCTATCTGTAATTGCTAATATTTTCTTTTTATTTCCCTACATTGTAATTAATGTTTCTAATTGTACATGTTATTGTATTACTATTATCGAGTTGTATACTCTATTCTTTAATTAATACGCTCAGTAATGCATTTGTGAGCTACCTGTTTTGCATAGTAAATTCAATAAAAATCATTTGAAAACATATAAGTGATTTAGACTCATCTTTTGCAGGGGGGGTGAAGTTCCCAACGTAGGAAGATGAGTACATGCCATAAAACCTCGGATGGTGGAAGTGATTAATATAACGTCAATATAACGAGACAATACTCAATTATATGGGAGAGAAGATTCTCTCAATCTAGTGAAAAATAGAGACCTGGGCAGTATAATTTTAACAAGTCCTTGGTGTTGCCAAGCTGCCTCATTAGTTTTGTGTAGTATAAACTGGCAAGTCCATTAGGATATATTTTAGGTGGTAAGGAAGAACAAGGGGTACAGGGAGGGAAGTGTAGTAAAAGAGAAAGAAAGGAACAGAGCATAAAGAGGGGAGAGAGAGGGGGCAAGGCAGCGCAGGGAAAGAGAGGGAATATTCGGAAAGGCATAGGTTTATAATTTTTTAAACTACAAATCCGTAGAAATCAGTGTTAATATAATGATCATCAACATTTTTGAGGCTGATCTAATCAGAAGTCATAGAGCTCCGTTAGAAAAGTCAGTCAGTCTCTGTCGTTGTATCTCCTAGACATGAAAAATAAGAGAAAACATAAAAATAAAAAAAATAAAGAGATTTGACATCTTTTCCAAGATCTATAGCAGTGTCTCAGTCAAGTAGGATCCCTTTTGTTCGTGTTCTTCTTGGGTTTCGGAGATGACGTTTTCTTCTTAACTGACCACTCTGCCGGCCTGGTTAGCGTTGGGAAATCCATACCCATGTCAACCGGAAGCCATGATGGAATCTTTATAGGTGTGATCTGAAGTGATTCCCATGAATCCGATAGGTCTTCTGGGGTTCTTATTGTAATTTGACGTCCATCTTTGGATATTCACAGACCAAACGGAAAGAGCCATCTAAATCTTAGCCCTTTAGCGACGAGAGCGTCAGTCAAGGGCTTGAGAATTCTACGCTTTGCCAGCGTGATTGGTGAGATATCTTGGTAGATCTGGATTGCTGTGTTGTCATAGCTTAGTGGGGAACTTTCTCTTGCTCCTTTAAGGATGGCGGCAGTGTCAAGATAGTTGAGCAGCCCGCATATCACGTCTCTCAGTGCGTCTCCAATTGCCGGCTTCGGTCTCAATGCCATGTGTACGCGCTCAATGATTATGACCTTGGCTCTTTCAGGGCCTAAAATGTTCGAGAAGATTTCCATTGAGACTTTATTTAGTGCCTCTGGGGCAAAGGACTCTGGGATACCCCTCAGTCGTACGTTTTTGCGTCTGCTTCTGTTTTCTTGGTCTTCTATGGATAAAAAAATTGTGTTTAAGTGTTTCTGATGAACCAGGACATGGTCTTTCAGTGTGTGAGATGCATCTATTATATTTGTCTGGTTGTTTTCCAAAGCCTCCACTCTATGGCCCATTTGTCGTAGATCTGCGCGCATAGCGTTAATCTCTCGTGACAATTGTTTTATGTTTTCTGCCATTAGTTTTCTCATAAATGAGCGAGTTAAAGGCTCTTCCGACATGGAATCACAATCAGAGTCTTCCATACTTAGATCAGAATGTCCTGTAGCCTGGGTAGGTTGGGTATTTTGCAGTTTAAGTTTTCATTGAGATGCTGCGTGGTCCTTCTTTTTGTTAAGCATTTGTCAAGTTCCCCTTGGGGATTGGTATCTCCTGATGTTGTGCCCTGTCTCGTTAAGCTTTTTGCCCGATCTGTTTGTGTGCGCACCATTGTTGAACTATATTGATCGGCGTTAATTTATCACCACTCGAGGTTTACAGTCTATGACATCATATTCATGTTTTATATGCTTTCTATGAAGAAAAGGGGCATTTTATAGTTTGTTATAGGCTTCAAGTTGAATACTGGCAGTACAGCCCAAGAGCCCCTAGATGGCGTCCGCAGACTGTTTGTTATCCTGTCAGGATGGAAAGGGATTCCACTAGGTGTAATGTCTCTAACTGGTCTCAAGGTGGCAATCTTAGTTTGCAAAAAAGGTGATGAATAAAGTCACCAGGTGGCGCCTCTATTCTGTTCTTTTTTGTTCCATAAAAATGGAGACCGTCTCTAGTGGGATAGCTGCAGGAGAGAGGATTTTTCTTTGCAACTATGGCACATTCACCTCCTTATTGGGGCCCCAGGCAGCCTCTTGGTTGAATCCTTCACCTCTTTTGAGTATATAATTGTATTTGCTGCTCTCTGCCAGGATGATATATTTCCTATGGGGTTCTGGTTGCTGGGTACTTTTCAACTGTGTGGGGGGGGCTTTACTGGGGTCACTCTGATGTCTCCTTGTGGGTGCTTTCACTGGGGACAGTCTTTTTGCTTTCCTCCTTCACCCATCACCACACCACCTTCTGTAACAAGCAGCGCTGCTCTCCCCCTGCTTCCTTGAGTGTCCCTCCTGGCAGGTCTCCTCCAGCCTCCCTCTCTCCCTGCAGCCTCCTCCACTCCCTCTCCCACCACCTCCCTCCCCGCACCTTATCTCCTCTGGCGCTTATCTCCGGCGTTGCACACTGTGTTCTGTGCCGCCCGCTGTCTCCCAGGGCTCTCTGTTTCCACCGCTGCACCGCTGCTGATACTGTGCCTGGAGGAGGGAGACCCACGAGGTGGGTCTAGCAAGAAGATGGCGCCTCTGTGCGCACAGCTCACTCCCGCTCCCGGCCGCTTCAGAGGCTCCTGGGCTTCAGTCCCTGGGTTCTCACTGGGGGAGATGAGGTCCTTCTCACTCCCCAGACATGGGGGAGTCGGAATCCCTGTTTTTTAAGCTGTTTATTCCTTTTCCTCGTGCCTTTTTGTGGCTTTGGAGCAGGAGTTTTAGCCCAGCACATCTGCTCCCTCTACTCTAATAATGTTTCTTTGATATTTTATGCAATGTTTTTAGCTTGGTGCCTCCCATAATGGGAAGAAGAATAATGCTTAAAAATGTAAATATGTTACCCATTATTATTATTATTGTTATTGTTTAATGCAAAATAAATTTTCACTCTACCTGTACTCCAGTTAACCACACTCGCGGACGAGTGTATTCCACCAAGGGGGAATGTGGTGCCCCACCTGGTAAGGCGTCACAAGAGGGGTACTGCACCCATAAATGAGTGTGTGATAACCCCTGTCACAGTAGGAAGGCAGATGTCTATGGGAGGATCCCAACCCAGCATTCCCACACGACCAAATAGAATAGATGGTTTTGGGCCCGTACCCTGGGGGGGAGTTAGGGGAGGACACACAGTGAGTTTTAGGAAAGACGGAGAACTGGCAGTCCAGTTGGAAGGAGGGGACCCCCTGAGCACCCATACTCAGGGAGGGAACCCTGGTCCACTTTACCTCAGTACCGGGTCCGAAGACGGTCAGGGAGTCCAGCGCCTGAGCCGAGAACACCGGAGGTCGTGGATCCGTTTACCTGCCTTGACACCCTGTCTGGCGGGATCAGTCACACCAGGTTAACCCACCGGGGTCGAATCTCAGAGCAGGAGAGGGTTGAAGCCAGGATCGTCAGAGCACCTCAACGAGCCTGGCATTAAGCAGGCTACCCCAGGACAGGCACAAGCAGCAGATATGGATTAGATCGAGGAAGGCATAGCACGGGAGACTTCCAGAGACTCTGCAGCCCACTGTGACTACCCGACCGGATAAAGACTGTTTTGCCACTGCATGAGTCTCCTCCAGGCCCCCCAGCCCCCCACACTGCAAAGACACACCGACAGGATGTCCAGACTGCGAGCCTCAACAAGGACAGCGCCACTAATTCACACAAAATGCCAAGGAATCAACATTGCCACACAAGACAAGCAAACATGAAAATACCATTATTAGTGTTTGGCCACATTCAAGATAGTAAGATTATGACCTTCAGGTGCTAAAGTGCTCAATTTAAAAATCCAGTAGCTCTCTTTTCTAATCAGTCTAGTTAGACGGTCCGGTTCTTTTCCTTCTATATGGTCAATAATGATCAGGGACAATTTAGTAGGATCCCTATGATGCACGGCATTAAAATGTTTCAATAAACAGTGTAGTTGATATCCGTTTCTAATATTTTGCCTGTGTTTGTTGAGGTGCGCGTGCATGGTTTGTACAGTGCGGCCCACATACTGGAAGCCGCACATGCATTCCAAAATATAGACCACGTGGGTGGATTGGCAGGTCAACCTGTATTTAATGGGGAAAACCTCACCTGTGGTTCTAGATGTAAAATTCAAAGCCCCATCAACTACAATGTGGCAACAGAGGCACTTTGGGACATGGCACTGATAGCAAGCAACCCAATGTATCATTGTTTGCCATTTTGACCATAATTCTCTTTGGAGCCTTATTACTAGGTGCCACAAAATTCAGCAGATTCCTGTTTCTGCTATAAATAACCACTGGTTTGTCAGGAAGGTGGTTAGATAACACAGGATCACCTTTTAATATGAACCAATATTTGTTCAAAAGTTTCTGTATGATAGCCCGAGATTGGCAAAAGGTAGTTATTAGACTCCATTTTGCAAAATCTTTAGATCTATTATTAGATGATCTGAGTCAAGTACTTTTTGGACACACGACTCCTGGGTGTGGCACTTGGTATTGTTAAAAGCATCCTGGAGGAGTCTCCTCGGATATCCTTTTTCAAGGAACCTCTTTTTCAAAATCCGAGATTCAGTTCTGAAATCAGAATCACGTGTACAATTTTTCCGCACCCTCCAGTATTGGCCGTATGGTACATTAAGAATTTAACTGGGGAGGTGCCCACTGTCAAACCTTAAATAGCTGTTGACATCAACAGACTTAAAAAAGGTTGACGTGAACACCCTCCTCATGTCATCAAATTGCACCAACAGGTAAAAAATACTGGAGGGCCACGGAAGAGAATGAAGCTGTGAAGGACAAACCCCATTGATTCGTATTAAGTTCTTTTACAAATAATAGAGCCTCAGCCTCGGTACCATCCCACAGAAATATGACATCATCAATGTAGCGTCGATATAGAACAATATGGTTGCCACCAAGACAACAGACAACAATTCTATGAACATTGCTCAGTTTAAAATGTGAGAATCTGATGCCCATAACATCGTTAGGCTATGTTCATATTGCGTTTGGGCCACTTGTCAGTGGCTTCATTAGAGCTTACAACTGCTTCCTTGAAAAATGGGATTTGTGAATTATCCCATATTGCCATTGAAAGATGGAGCAGATGGAGGTGGGAACAATCTTGCTATTGACATTGTTTATGTTCCTGTGAAGGGAAGGCAAAAAGAGCCAGACAAAGCACAAAATAATTCAGTCTGCTATATTAAAGTCAATGGCCACACCCATTCTCAGGACGTCAAACAAAAGCCCAGACGAAACGCTCAATGCATTGCCCAACCCAATGTGGTATAACTTTAAAAAAATGTATTGAACAATATAAATTCAATAAACAAAATAAATAAAAAAAAATCTAAATGTGCATTAACAGAATTACAAAAAAATCTTAATTTGTGAAAAACATTTTATAGAGCTGCTTTTATCATGCAAAATCACGCTCTTCAGAAAAAGCCGCTAGATACATATTTTAGGAGTACACAATTAATTTTAAATTAATTGATGAAAAACAGCAGGATACAAACATATGTTCAGTGTATTAAGTTAAAAGTAGTGTAAATCATTACATTATTGTAATGGAAAGTAGACTATGTATTTCCATATAGAATAACATATTTTGTTAGTTTAGTAGTTAGCAGTGATATTTTAAGTATTATTAATGCTGCATCTGGTATCCAAATAGTCTAACATCCATTTGTCGGTTGTCAGAAATCTCTGTACAGCATATGTTGTACATGCTAATTTATTATTATGCACACCATATGTTTAGCTCAAAGCCAGCAGGTCATACATTTCTACACTTGATGCCTCATTAATAAACACATAGTTGGTGAATTTGGCTACTTTTCCTTTTTTTTCATAAAAGGCTGTGCATTTTCATTCCATGTTGCTGGCAATACATGCCGCTAAAATATCAACTATATAGCATTTTTCTGTCACAGTAAAACTTATTTATCATGACCGACCTCAGTGATACAAACTATGGCAAACATCCAAATTAGGTTTGTGAAGAGGTTCTAGTTGGCAGTTTGGAAAGCGTTTCACTATACACACTCTCCCAAACAACAGTATCTTTTTAATCATTACTATAAGATGTTCTGTGGAATGCGGTAATGTTGCCCAGCAGTAACGGAAGGTTAGATTTTTAGCTGAGAATACAAAAAGGTCTTATAACAACTAGAACTTTCTACATCCGAGAGATGTAAATGTTTAATAAAAATAAACATATAGGGAAGCTTTTGCTTATAGCAAGTATCTGTGCCAGTCTTAATGAAAAAGTATTGGACTAAAATCCTACAAATTTACTAAGAGGCTGTTTTTGAATGTTAGCATGCCCATAATCCATCAAAGAGAATCTACAGTATGTGCTGTTAATTGCTGACATAAATTGTAGTACATTTTTTCAGGCTGAAAGTAAGGCTAGGGCCACATTAGAGTCAGCCTTTTTGCTGACGGATCCGTGAAAAAACTTAGAATTCTGCAGGCTGAACACAGCCTTAGGGCAGCATTAATGTTCTGTAACGCTGCGCTAATGCTGGCAATTGATTCCTATGGGTGCCGGACTAAAGGTACCATTTACACGGGCGACATTCAAGCGATGTTGTCCGCAATTTCACGTGAGCGCCCACGTTTTTGACATTTTGCCAAGATCGCTTTTGAGATGTCACACGTAGAGATAATGTGTGCAACCACTGACAATCCGGCATTTGGAAATCGCCTGAACAACACCAGAATCGATGTTGCCGGTCGTGATCGCCGTGTCACACAGCACAACCACATCATCAATGTGGGCATACTGTTTGACACAGTCCAGGAGATAGGCGTACCAGAGTTTGTTTTACTGCGCCCCTACCACTCCGATTGGTCGCCACAACTGGGTTACCTTTGGTCAGCCTTGTCTGGCAAGATGGCGCCAACCTTTAATGCCTTTGCCCTTTGTAACAACTCACTATTGAAGTGTGTTGGCATTTGTAGAGGCTTCTGCAAGACACTGCGGCCCCGCCAAAGTGTCGCACGGTAACGCTCCTGCATAGGACATGGCCTTATTGAGGGGTATCAGAAGTGTGCATTCATTGGAATATGTGACACATGTTGGGTCAGAGCTTTCTGCTACCACCAATGAGACTTGAACATGACCACATCTATGTATTTTAAGAGTCACTAAACCAATCATTAGGCCACGAGGTTTTATTTTACGTCAACACGCGCCAAGCTACACACCATATGAAAAGGATGCTGACTTCAATGACGCTCCTTGTTTGAAGGTGTTTAATGACACTAGAGAAGAAGAAGTCAATGAGTCTACTGATGAATGCACGGATTATCAAATATGGCGCCTTTGCCACGGACAGCCAATCGGAAAGCACTATTCTCCACCAATTGCTGCAGACGGGCCACGGAAAAAACAATACCCAGGCACGCCTACCGCCTTGGTTGGGCAACCACTGAAATCGCAAACAACATCATTATCGCGGTGTCACATGGCACAAACCTGCCAAATCGCTTGAGCAACATCGCCAGTTTTCTGGACAATGTCAGTAAACCTGTCAACTCGCAACCAGCGATTTATTGCTGTTGAATTGTCCTGTTACACGGCACAATGCACTTGTGATGTTGCGTCAACTTCGCACAACCAACAACGTTTCGTCGATGTTGCGGACGATATCGACCCATGTAATGGTACCTTTACAGCGCAGGTTGCCGCTTGACACAGAAGTCCCAGAGTTTCAAATCTCAAGCTATTTCGGAGCGCACAGGAAAAAGTGGTTTGCAGCGTTTTCCTGTGCACTTCAAAATAGTGTGAGATTTGAACCTCCGGGACTTCTGTGTCAAGCAGCAACCTGCGCTGTAAGTCCGGCACCCATAGGAATCAATTGCCAGCATTAGCGGCAGCATTACAGAACATTAATGCTGTGCTAAGGCTGAGTTCAGCCTGCAGAATTCTAAGCTTTTCCACGGATCCATTAGCAAAAAGGCTGACGCTAATGTGACCCTAGCCTGACTGATGAAGATGAGTGAATCTGAAAAAATTCAAATTTACCAAGTTACACAAAGTTTTCACAATCTTTTCAACCATTGCCAAAAAGAATGTAACAAAAGATGATATGTAGGTACACCTACAGAAAGCAAAAGGAGGTAGCATGTGTGTATAGAATGTATGATTGTAAAACATGGTAAAACAGATCTACAACAACAGACATGTACAGATGAATGTCTTTGTATTTACAATATTTTTCTCTATTTTTAGCATAATTCAATCTCTTTCCCAGAAATAACATAATAAGGAATTCAGAATCCTGGACAAAGTGCCTCAGTGTCCGCGCTGCTGCTCCGAGACCAAAGACACACAGACACAGGAATGTCTGGATCAGCGATAGCCTTTATTTTCCGACGCGTTTCGGAGCCTCCTCCCGAGCTCCTTCCTCAGAAAACATCCTGAGGAAGGAGCTCGGGAGGAGGCTCCGAAACGCGTCGGAAAATAAAGGCTATCGCTGATCCAGACATTCCTGTGTCTGTGTGTCTTTGGTCTCGGAGCAGCAGCGCGGACACTGAGGCACTTTGTCCAGGATTCTGTATTACAACCACGGTCACCGTTGGGAGTGCGGTCCCTGCAGCAGCTGCCTGTACGCTATTCTACCAGTTGTGGGTTTCACAACTGACAAAGGTGAGCAATTCCACATTGATAAGCGACAGTGTATCATTGAGATAAGACCCTATTGCGCATTCTTTTCGTTCACAGATAATAAGGAATTGTCAGACTGATATGTGTCTGAACAGCCAGCACATGACTGAGAGTCATATTCATGAGACAAGTACAATTGTAGAATTTGGCTAGTAAGGCTATGTGCAGACAGTGCATTTTTGATTTAGTGTTGTCACAAATCTGCATGCCTGTGCTTTGCGTTACACACAAAGATATCGTTAATGATATCCTTAGAAAAGTCACGTGTCTGAAATCGTAATAAAGATATGTATATATCGTTCATGCATCGTCACACACAGGGATATAGTTAACGATGTTAACTTTGGCACCTCTCCAAAGTCGGACAGAAAATGGTCTGTCCAATGTCCAAAAAGCAGAGTAATGGCCGTACAATAATGTGCCAGCGCTGGATTTTCAAAAGTCATTAATAAACTATTATTTTAAAATGCAGTTATTTAGTTTACATTTAAAGCCGCTCCTGCAGCTCTGTCGTACCTGTTGGCACAGTGCTGAAGGAGCGGCTATTGACCCGGTGTTTAAGGGGTTGATGTTATTGTGCTACATGGCCCCAGAGAGTGGCCACATTCCCCTGGAGCCATGTAGTCCAAAACATTGGCAGTGCAGGGGTTAAATCATGTATTTAGAAGAAGCTGCACTATGTCGGCTCTGCTATAATTCTGCATTAAAAGCCGGCGGCTACTGCCATGTAGCCCAAAACATTGGCAGCTCAGGTGCGACGGGTGCATTCAGCGTTAGTACCCTGACCAGCTCCCTATTCAGGAAGCTCTATAGTAAATTTTCACAGCGCACTGTCAAATGACAGAAGCCGTCGGCTTTTAATGCAGGATATAGCAGAGCCGACATAGTGCGGCTTCTACAAAGTGGCTGGTTTAACCCCTGAGCTGCCAATGTTTTGAGCTACATGGCCTAGGGGAATGTAGCCAATCTCTGGGACCATGTAGCTCAGTATCATTAACCCATTAAACACTGGCTTCATACCTGGCGTTTTTTAATGAATGAATCTAGCAGAGCCGACAGTGTGCAGCTTCTGCTAAATACATGATTTAACCCCTGCGCTGTCAATGTTTTGGGCTACATGGCTCCAGGGTAATGTGGCAACTTTCTGGGGCCATGTAGCTCAATAACATTAACAACACCAGCTTTATAGGCGCTCCTGCAGCAATGTGCCGACATGTAGCACAGTGCTGCTGCAGTGGGTTTATATGTTAAATCAAAGCTGGGAAATGATTTTTAATAAATTTTAGAACATGACAGCAGTAGGAATAGAGAGACTTTTCACCAATATTGTTCATCTCGCCGTCACACTGAACGATGTAGCAGGTTAATTGAAAGTTAATTTGACGGTGAACGATAGATTTGAGGTCAGGATCTCAAATCTAGGATGAACGATCTAACGATCTTATCATCCTAGATCTTATGTTTACATGCAAGGATGTGCAAAGGATATCGTTCAAAAGATTTCTCTCACATGATTTTTGAACGATATCCTGAACGATATCCTTGTGTGCATGGGTGTACCCAGGATCAAAACTAGGGGGGGCAAGCCATGGTCGTTCAGGTTGCGCCCGCTTCTCGTACCATCACTGCACAGCAGCACACGGGCCGCTAAGGGTCCCGTGTGTTTCACTGAGCCTCCTGCTATCCACTGCCGCCCCCCTGCGCATCCTCTTACCACAGTGGTGATGCCGTGTGTTGCACAGTGGAACGAATAAAAAGCAGGAAGCACTACCTTCTCCTAGTGTGGACTAGGTGTCACTTCCTGCTTTTATGCGTTCCACTGTGCAACTCTCGGCATCACCGCCTCCTCCTGTGACTTCAGTTTTGGGAAGCTGCGGTGGAACCAGGAGAGGTAAGTACAGATTTTTTTTAAGGAGTACACGCTGGCCAGAGGAGTATGGGGGAAGAAAGGGGTTGGCTCACCGTTGCTGCATTATACTGTATGGAGAATTATGAGGCTGTACTGTGCTATATGGAAGGCTGTACTATACTAAACACAGGACTGTGAGGGTGCATTATACTGTATGGAGGGCTATATGAAGAACTATGGGGATGCATTTTACTATATGGAGTACTATTGATGGTGCATTATACTGTATAGAGGACTATGGATGAATTATACTATATGGAGAATTATGGGGGTGAATTATACTATATGGAGAACTATGAGAGTGCATTATACTGTATGGAGGTGCATTATAATGTAAGGAGGCATACGAGGCTACATTATACTATATAGAGGATAGTGGGGTTGCATTATGATAATTGGATGACTATGGGGGTACCTTATGAATGGGGGACTATGGGATGCATTATAATACATAGAGGACTATGGGAATACATTGTAATGTATGGAGGAATGTGGGGATGCATTATAATAATTGGAGGACTATGGTGGCAGAGGAGGAGGACCATATAAACCATGATGGGGGACATATTCCAGGAGAAAGGCCATATACAGCAGGATAAGGGACATTAACACATAATGAAGGGGAAGAGGGGTCAATTTCAGACTCTTTATAGGATTTAGAATGTTACACGGGGCCCATACATCTGACCAACATGCATGTGGAAGGTGGGGGGCCTAAATTGCGCACCTGTGCCCATCAGACTTGTTACGCCACTGGGGAGCCATATGGGGGTCGGGGGCTGTATATGACATGGGAGCCCTATGGGGGGCTGTATATGAGATGGAAGTTCCATCTCTCATATACAGCCCCCCCCCATGTCCCATAGGGCTCCCGTCTCATATACAGCCCCCCTTAGAGCTCCCATATCATATACAGCCCCCTTATAGGGCTCCCATATCATATATAACACCGCCATAGGGCACCCAAATCATATTCAGCCCCCTCATAGGGCTCCTGTATCATATACAGCCCCTCCATATGGCTCCCATCATGAGAGCCCTATGGGGGGGTTGTATATGATACGGGAGCCCTATGTGGTGGGCTGTATACGATATGGCAGCCTTATGGGGGGTTGTATATGATATGGGAGTCCCATATCCCACAGAGCCCCCCTAATGCCCCATAGGGCTCCCATATCACATATAGCCCCATAGGGCTCCCATGTCATATACAGCCCCCACCATAGGGCTCCAATAATGGGAGCCCTTTAGGGCTCATATATATGAATGATATAGGAGCCCTATAGGGATGCTGTATATGATATGGGAGCCTATGGGGGGCAGGGGCCAGGGCTGTATATGACATGGGAGTACATGTCATCTTATATACAGCGCACAGCCCCCACATAAGGCTCCCATATACAACCCTCTGGGCTCCCATCACCCCAACCCCCCACACATCACTTTTTTTACATACTTGATCTATTTTTTAACAGTCAGTCGTTCTCTTGATGTCTTGCCTCTGACTCTTCACTCACTCTGTCTTCACTTGTAGCTCGCCTTGAGCTCTTGGCTCCAGCCTCCCTCCTCACCAGACCAGGCCAGCAGTGTCCCCAGATGGACCCCACTCCAGCTTGCACCGCAGCCGCAGCCTGGGACTCAGCCTCAGCACTCAGTGCAGTCCCCCTGCTGGCCTGCCAGACAGTGCCTGCCGAGCTGATCTGCAGTCGGCAGACACTGTCTGTGTCTGAGGCTGCTGAGGGCGCCCAGAGATGTGATTATCCACCCTGCGCCCTGCCATGCCTGCTGGCTGCTGCAGCTGCCGGCCTGCCGCCGGCCCCCATGTCACTCACGGGCGGCGCACTGTGCCTCTGTGCCGCTGTCATGTCAGTGTGACAGTCACAGTACTGTAGTACAATAGGTGCAGGTGGGGTGCGCACAGTGCCGCGCTCACCCGGGGTGCCGCTGTCATGTCACAGTCACAGTAGTGACAGTACTACAGTAGGTGCGCTCACCCGGGGCAGCCTCTTGGGGGGGGCACCTGCCCCCCCCTGCCCCACGCTGGGTACGCCCATGCTTGTGTGTAACCCACCATTATACCAGCAAAGACAAAGAGAATTCTGAAGTGTTGTGCTCATGTTACTCGCAGATTGGTTGCAGAGATAGATCTGCAACATGTTAATTTTTGGTTCATTTTTGGCTGCGTATCCCAAATTCACAAAAAATTCACCAAAATTCATCAAAATCATTCCAAAAACATGTAAAAAAACATTATGGGTGCATTTTTCTGTAAAGAGATTCAGGCCCCTTTCACATCTAATGCAGGGCTGCGTTTTTCCTCATTTGCATTTTAGGGGTAAAAACGCATCAAAATGCATGCGATTTTGCCCCCATTGAATTCAATGGAAAACACATGCAAAAACGCATGTGCATTTTCAAAAACGTGAAACGCATGTGTTTTTGCAAAAACAGACCAAAACGTTGCTCGTGACGACTTGGTCTACGTTTGCAAAAACGCGGGCAATTCAATGGGGGCAAAAACGTTTTGATGCATTTTTAGCGGTAAAAACACATAGAAACGCAAATGAGGCCTCAGATTTGGTACAGAAAATTTCTGCAGCCAAATACTCCATGTACTCATATAGCCTGAAGCAGATGTGAAAAAAATACTTGCTCGTTATGTGCCCTTTGAGATTTAGACAGCCAGAGTTAAAAGTACGGAAGTAGGAAAATTTGCTCTGGTATGTAAAAAAAAACGAAGTTTTTGTTCTACCTTCACAAAAAGGATTCCTTAAGAATATGAAATAAATCATTACAGTCGTTTGAGATAAGCAAGCACACTGTGTCTGACTAAGGCTAGGGTCACACTTGCATGCGTTTTTTAAGGTTGCTTTTTGGTAGCCTGCGCTTTTGAGCTGCGTTTTTGCTGTTAGGTCTGGAGCAGTCTTAAAAAACTCATGGTACCATTTAGTGTCTTGCAAAAATGTATGCATTTCTCATAGGGACCTATGCTAAAAAAATGCATGCCCCAATAGAAAAAACTGCACGTCTAAAGTGCCATGCGTTTTTGAAAAAGCACCAAAAAAATGCATCATGCTGCATTTTTTTGGTGCTGAGCGAAAAATGCATCCCAAAAACGCATGGCACTTTAGATGTGCAGTTTTTGCTATTGGGGCATACGTTTTTTACATGGGTGCCTATGGATGCATTTTTCCTTGCGTTTTTCACAAAAGACAAGTGTGAAAAATGCATGGAAAAACTGCAAGTGTGACCCTAGCCTTAGGGCCGCTTTACACACACCAACTTCTGTGTCCAACTTCTGAACACATCTCTGGTTGCAGTGAAATCATGGACACATTGCTCCATTGTATACAGCCACAAAATGGAGCAATGTATCCATGATTTCACTGTAACCAGAGATGTGTTCAGAAGTTGGACACAGAAGTTGGTGTGTGTAAAGCGACCCTTGCACTGATTTCTAATTTTCTATTTTATATTGTGTTACCTTGCTGCTGTTTATTATAATCTATTAAGAATAAATAAAAAATGTGTAATTGTAATTCTAATGCAACAGGACAGATGCCAGCTCCACTATATCACTGGTTAACCACAGAGTCTGGTATATATTGCTTTGTACTGGGAGCCTTTAGATGTACCCACATGGGATACATGATACTGATGTATATCTACCAGAATATCTTTGGCTGTACATTATAATCAATGATATGATTGTGGAGTATATTGTTATGGAATCATGTGGTCACCTGTTCTGTGTTCCAGATAACATTTGTCATTTTTAATTGTGTTTGGTGTTAAATTAAAAATCAATAATAATCCATTGAATTTGAGATTTGGCCTTACTCCTGGGGTATTTTATTGAAAGTGTATAGTGGTTTGGAGGGCCTTGTTGAGATAAGGGTTTTTTCTGAAATAAAAAGCACATATCCTGTGGAGTTGGCGGCTGCGGTAAGCGTCCGGTTGCCATAATGATCAATAGTCAGGCAGCGCATAGCGGTATCTGCTGGTAACACTATGAGCTGAGGCAGAAAATTAGAAAGTTTCTGCCGGATCCGTCGGGCTAGGGGCAGGAAAATAGCAACTGCTATCGTGGCCTGGAGAGCTTGCATATTAATTAAAGTTTTGTGGACTCTAAACTTCTAATTTCTGCTCCTTAATCGCCTCAGCGCATCCCTAATACTGCCCCGTTTTCTTGGTTTGACCCTAGCCTTAGGCTGAGTGATGACATTGAGTATTCGGTGAGGTTTTTTTACCTCTGTATTTGTAAGGCATAACCAGAAGTGAACCAACCAGAGGAAAAGTATAATAGAAACACCTTGCTCTGCAGACCCGGGATCATTTTACAGATTACTAAACCTCCTCCACATCCAGCATGTCGAGGAGGAAGAAGCCTGAACCCTCCTCCTCTCAATCATCCTCAGTGAAGACACCGGGATGAGCTGTGGGCATCTTCAGGCTATTTGCGGGTGACGGGGACTCTGCTGGAAGGAGCACAGTAATGGTGCTGAATGCGCCACGGAAGTTCCCACCTCCTTCTTCTGTATCTTCCCCGCTGCAGAAGGGAAGCACGTGCTCTGCCAAGGGCACATCGGAGGTTGCAAGCCCGACTCCACAGATGAGGGAGATGCGGGAGAGACTTCCGAACACTGGAGGTGGTGGCTCTGTGGGCTCTGGAGGACACACAGCTTCCATGGAGGTGAGAGATGAGAAGATGGGACACCGTGGGCGGGGGTCCTGGCGCCCACATCGTCAGAGCTGCAGGAAATCAGGACTCTGACACAAGCTCTGCTATCTAAGCAGGACCTAGAGGCTGCAGTTAAAGCCCTAGAGGCCTCTCATGAAAGGGCACTTGGAGTGATTACTAAAGACATTGAGTCTCCTAAGGAGAGGGCTGACGACTCAGAAGGAGTCTATTGCTATTGCTATGCTGGAGGCAAGGGTGGCTGACTTGGAGAAGGAGGTAGTCAGATCACATTCACACATAACAGCCATGTCATTGCAATCTGATGATCAAGAAAATAGAGAGACGGAATAATGCGTCTCAAGGGTGTTCCTGAGTTAATCACCACTGAGTCTCTTTTGCAAACTACCCTCGACATCTTCAACAAGGTTACTAAAAGACCTTCCGGCCCTGTGTATAAGATAGATAGTTAGATAAAAAGAAACCGGGCACCTTCAGGATTAATACGGAATATGTATCACTTGTACAGCCTTGATTACCGCTATAAATCTCTGTTGGCGGTGTTGCTACGCCTTGTAGTGCAGTCCATACAAAATCAAAAAGTGAAGAAAAAAGGCGACACTCACTGTTCACAGAAGCTTGTTCTTTATTGCATCAAGGTGGGGAGGTCCGCGCCTCTTGCACCCCTCCCCACCTTGATGCAATAAAGAACAAGCTTCTGTGAACGGTGAGTGCCGCCTTTTTTCTTCATTTTTTGATAAGATAGATAGAATACACAGAGTATTCCACACTGGGCCGATAGACGCCAATAGCCCGCGTAATTTCCTAAGTAGACTCGACAACTTCACCGACAAGGACAATATTGTTAAGGCCACGTGGCTGTTTGGTGATATCACGTTTGAAGATGACCGCATCCGTCTGTTCCCGGACATCTCCAGCAGAACATTGTACATGAGATGTCAGCTGCGCCATATATTGAAGAAAATCAAAGATATCGGAGTCTCTTACCGTTGGGGTCACCCCTTCCACTTAATCGTGCGACGAGGGGGCAAGTTCTTCTACCTTTGGTCCAGAGAGGACTTGGAGAGCCTATTTGCCTTTTTAGATATCCCATTGTTACCAGTGCCGGACTGGCTGTCTCTAGAGGACTTCCTCAAAGAGCATCCCAGAGGGGGCCTGGATACGGGGCCCGCCGGCAGCCGTCTGCAACACCAAGACGCTGAAACATGTAATCAGGAGAGGACCCGGCCACCTGACTTTAATACAATGTCTCTGTTGTAAATGGGGACCATCCGTTGCCATGCCCATCTGTTTTGAGACTGTTGAGAGGTTGTTATTGTTGTGGGACATTTGGCCCCTTCTGCCCGGAGTTCCTGACAGTTACTGACTTGGAAATTGCATTAATGTTTTGCCGTTCGTTTTGCCTTACCCTAAAAAATTAGACTTAGATATATGTTTGTTACCCGCTGCACAGTTAGGGCATGGAACTCAGAGGGAGATGAGAGCGATGGGAGGGCTGGGTTGGTGGGAGGTGTTACTATGTTACCTCCACCAAGTTGTTTAAGGGTACACTTTTCGTGCTTACCTGTAATACTTACCTGACGGGTCCTGGGTCTGCTCCGATATCACCTGTGGCTGACTGCGACTCCTCGAATCCTCCTGTCTTTTTCTTTCTGTGGGACTTGTTCGGAACGTTGAACCTTAAGGGCTTACATGACCTGGGCAAACGATCTATCATATTCAATTATTTGAAAGCTAACAAAATTTCCTAAAATATTGCCTTTCTGCAGGAAATGCACCTCTGCAAGACAAGCCATTTAAACTCTCACATCACTACTTTCCCACAGCCTACTATAGCCTTGCACCTGAGCCTGGCTCTGCAGGTACCAGTATAGTATTGCCAAGATCCCTCCCCTGGGAACTTCTGGAAACTCATAATGGTGGATCGGGTTGACTGCTACTGAATAAAGGTAAAATCGCAGCCCAACTGTACACTTTTGCCTCGCTGTACCTCCCGAATACTGGTCAAATCACGCTGCTGCTAATGTTTTTGGAATTAGTGGACGATTTTGCAGAGGGGACCCTCGTGCTAGGGGGGATTTTAATGTAGCGTTGGACCCAGTTATAGATACCTCGGGTGGCCGATCGGGGTTGACAGGCCCAACACTGCGATACTTGCGACAGACTTTACATGACTTTCAAAGATTAGATATGTGGCGTCTACTCCATCCTTGTGACAGAGACTACTCATTCTACTCCACAGCACATGACTCGTACTCACGACTGGACTATATATTTTTGTGCCACCACGACATGACTCGTATAAAAGCTGCTGAAATAGCACTGATTACTTTCTCAGACCATGCTCTGGTCTCAGTCTCGACCCTATTTTCCTCGCCCTTGCCAAGGCAATGGCAGTGGAAACTAAACTCTTCCTTACTAGACGACCCGGTGATGTTTCGGATATCACCAACCGTCTACAAAGACTATTTTGTCACTAATGAGCAAACTAGCTCCTTGCCACTGATGGTGTGGGAAGCCCACAAGTGCGTAGTTAGAGGAGCATTCATTAACCATGGTGCCCGCTTAAAGAGGTTGAGAGAGGAGTAGATCACGGATCTATTGTTATTGCTAAAATCTCTACAGACCCGACATAAATACTCTGGGGCAGCTGACTTGAGAGCTGACCTTTTAAAACTAGAGAGGAGCTACGCACGCTGTTAAGTAAAAAGGCAAAGGGGATCCTATCCCATTGCCGTAGACATTTTTACGAACATGGCAACAAAGTTGGTAAGTCATTAGCTAGAGCTTCACGATTTCAGAGAGTGGCTACCTACATGCCGGAGATTGTCTCTCTTGTGGGGTTACAAAAGAAATCAGCTCCTTCGGAGATAGCTGAGGCCTTCCAATCATATTATGCTTCGCTATATACAGTGGACAGCTCCAACCCTAATACAATGCGAGTGACTTTCGTTCTCGCATTCGAGAATATATCAAGTCCTCTGGGATGCCAACCCTACAGGAGACAGCAATCAAAAACCTGGAAGGTCCAATCTCAGATCAGGAGCTCATTGAGGTGATTTCTGCTGCTAAATCGGGTAAAGCCCCGGGCCCTGACGGATTCACGGCCTTGTATTATAAAAAACAGAGAAACATTAATACCCCATTAATCCCATAGCTATGGCCGAGGTGCAAACACTACCGAATGATACCCTTTAGGCTACCATCACCATAATCCATAAACAGGGTAAAGACCCACAGCAATGCCCCAACTATCGCCCAATTTCTCTTTTGAATGTGGACATAAAGTTCTTTGCCAAGATTCTAGTGAATCGCCTGGCTCCTTTGATTTCTGACATTGTGTGTCCGGATCAGGCGGGCTTTGTGGGGGGTTGGGAAGCTAGAGACAATACCACCAAGGTGATCAGCTTACTTTATAAAGCTAAATTGACAGGTTCCCCTATGATACTCTTGTCAACTGACGCTAAAAAAGCATTTGACGGAGTTAACTGGACGTTCATGGAGGAGACCCTGGCTTATATAGGTCTGAGAGTCCAGATGATGCGTTGGGTGTTGTCGCTGTACTCGAACCCGTCAGCAAGAGTCCGGGGGAACGGCATCCTCTCGGAGCCATTTAATATCTTGAACGGTACCCGACAGGGCTGCCCTTTTCCCCACTGATCTTTATTTTAACGATTGAACTGCTTCTGAGACACAACAGAGCGAATCGGGACATCTCTGGAGTCAGGGCAAACCCGTCCACATTCAAAATTGCCGCCTATGCAGATGATCTATTGTTCTTCCTGACAAAACCTGTGATCTCTCTTCCTAACCTCCTAAAAGAAATGGAGACATATTCACACCTTTCTAACTTTAGAATCTAAATTTTAGGTGCTCAATGTGTCCTTGCCGCATACAGTAGTGGAGGGTTTGAAGGCAGCATTTGGGTGTTGATGGCCGCAGCGAGCCATGACGTATTTGGGACTACAGATAACTGCCGACCTAAATGAGCTCTATAGGGCCAATTTCACAAACCTCCTGCGTTCGATAAGGGCTGAGTGTGATAGATGGACGAGACTGCTTTTACCTGGTTTGGTAGATGCCATCTGTTTAAGATGACGATCCTGCCCAAAATCGTATACTATCTGCAGGCTCTTCCTATCAGGATACCAACCTCCTTCTTTAAAACCCTCTTGCAGATTCAGACTGCCTTTACCTGGAATAATAAAAGCCCTCGTGTGGCGAGGTTGATTTTGTTCAGATCTAAGAAGGAGGGGGGAGTGGGACTTCCAGATAGCACATCATATCATAGAGCCAGCCATTTGGCGCAGGTAGTGGATTGGTGCAGGAATGCAGATACTAAAACTTGGGTCCAAATAGAACAGAGCTTTACCAAATTCCAATTACATACCTTACCATGGGTTGACATGAGTTTGACCAATGACCTTCTGAATCATCCGACTATAGGACCTACATTGTATGTTTGTAACCATAGATCTGTATGTTTGACGCTGATCCCCACTAACTCAACACTTGCTCCGATACTCAGTCATTCGGAGTTCATACCGACTACTATAGATCCTGTTTTTAGACAGTGGATTAAGGCTGGTGTGAACAGAGTGGAGAATTGGGGACGAGAGAACTCATGGCCTACCTTGGAAGAATTGATGACCATATCTGCCCCTAGTCAACTGGGTTTTTAGAGGTCATTACAACTTAGTCATTTCTTCTGTAGTCTCCCTCCAAGAAGAGAATTCCACAGGTCTAAAACAATGTTTGAAAACCTATGCCTAGGAGCGGGATTGTGCAGACATGCACTTTCAAAGTCCTACATTCTATTGACCTCGCCACCTGACAAACAACCTCCTCACTTCGTGCGACAATGGGAAGCGGACCTTGGCCTAGACCTAGATATAGAACAAAGAACCAGAATCTTCACTTTGACACACATCTCTTAAATCTGCTCACGCTTTCAAGAGGCAAATTATAAGATGCCTTCTTGTTGGTATAGGGTCACTTCACGGCTGCACAGAATATTTCCCGATGTGCTGGGGGTTCAGCGAGGCAGAGGGTACTTTGTTACACATTTTCTGGGACTGCAGGGTTCTTGGTCTATTTTGGACTGAAATATGTAGTGCAATTCGTACAATCAACTCTTTCAGAGGTGACCTGGGCCTGGCATTGTTACTGCACCACCATGGTGAGATGTCTCTTAAGAGATACAAACACTCCTTGCTTAGTTTTTTGGTGATGGCGGCCAGAGCCTGTGTTCCTTTGCTTTGGAGACAGACGACATGCTCGTCGATGTCAATGTGGATAGCGAAGGTCAATGACCTCATGCATATGGAGGACCTCATCGCTTCATGATACTTTTACTAACTTTCGAGACACCTGGTTTGATTGGATGCAATGTCAACAGGCGGAAAGATATAGGAATTATCTTAGTTCTTCCGCCAGCTAGAGGTGCATGTCCTGCTGAAATGGGAGGAAGAAGTCCCTTTCTTCCCCATGCTCCCTTGCCCTCCCTCTAATCTCTTCTCTAGCCCCCTCCTGCTTCCTATTATCTACTCCCCACCCATGTTCCTCTTCTATTTCCTCTTTCTCTCTTCCCATTCACTCATTTCTTTATTTCTATTACATGTTTCACGTTCTGCTTATTACAAATTGAACTGACTGATTGAGCTGTTATGCAAAACAAAAGAAACAGGAGAAGCACTCCCTAGTGGGAACCTGACATGCTCATTTGGGGACACAGTCTGGTGATGTGTGGAGTGGACCCTCACCTGCTCGGGTTGTGCCTCCTCCGCACAACCCAGTTTCAGCTTGTTTGCAGGCTCCACACTGCTGCACATACTCCTAGATCAATCTCCTCCACACCAGGCTCCCTGCAGCGTCCTCCCGGTCACGTGGTACAGGCAGATCACGTGGTAGAGTTCTAGTAAATCAGCACTCACCACATCACCACAGGTCCTAGACCAGCACATGGCTTTCTCACCCTCTATTACCGATGTGCTCCGCAGCCCCTGTAACCCACACCATAAGTGGAAATTGTATACTGGTAAAAATTGGCTGCTTGATATAGGGCGCAGGAGCACAAATGGATCGATTTAAGGGTTACATTCCTCCTTTATTGGCAACCAGAACTTGTTTCCACAACGATACGTTGTCTTCCTCAGGTAGATTTACATTAGCATATCCCTGGACACATTAAATAGTTCCCCCCACCAATCACACTACATCAATTAAAGGGGCAGTTACATTAACTATATCCTGCCCGAGGGTTCACTTAATTTTTCCCAGAAACAGCTGTGGTCTTTAATAACATATATATAAATAAAAAAAATATATATAGTAATCTAGAAAATACGCCAATTTATAACTTTAAAAACAGCTAAAATATGCATAATTAAAAATTGATCAGCTAAATACAATAATCAATAGCTAAAATACAATTCATAATCTCTCAACTATATACTAAAAATGTATTATTAATATAAAAATCCATAATATGAATAAAAATCCATAATATAAATTAAACACAAAAATACATTAGAATTCTTAAAATACCTTCCTGAATAATTAATATCTCCCAGAGTAATTAATATATCTCTCTTACTATATGCAAATTTACTTTACGCAATAAACGGACCATTCACTTGTATTTATTTATGCACACTTTCAATCATGAGGTTCAGTCCCTTCCGGGGCTAACGTGGCTACTTTGAAGATCCAGAAACTTTCTTGTTTTATTAGATCTCTAAATCTATCCAACTCCATATCAGGGATCCAATCTATAATTGTAAGTTTCAAACCACTTGGATCCTTCGAATGAGCCAGACTAAAATATTTCGATACGCTATGTAAGAGGTACCTGCTCCGTATGTTTGACCTATACTTATTCAGCCTTGCGTGCATTTTTTGTATAGTTCTGCGCACGTATTGGAGTCCACAATGACATTGCAACAAGTACACCACATACAGTCATATGAAAAAGTTTGGGCGCCCCTCTTAATCTTACTCATTTTTTTTGTTTGTGCACACTGCACAAGGGAAGCTGTATGGGAGAGTGATGCGAAAAAAGCCATTTCTGCATGCACGCCACAAACAGAGTCGCCTGAGGTATACAAAAGCACATTTGGACAAGCCAGTTTCATTTTGGAAGAAGGTCCTGTGGACTGATGAAACAAAGATTGAGTTGTTTGGTCATACAACAAGGCGTTATGCATGGAGCCACAATAACACAGCATTCCAAGAAAAACACTTGCTACCCACTGTGAAATTTGGGGGAGGGTCCATCATGCTTTGGGGCTGTGTGGCCAATGACGGCACCTTGTTAAAGTTGAGGGTCGCATGGATTCCACTCAGTATCAGCAGATTCTTGAGAATAATGTTCAAGAATCAGTGTCAAAGTTGAAGTTACGCCGGGGATGGATCTTTCAGCAAGACAATGATCCAAAACACGGCTCCAAATCTACTCAGGCATTCATGCAGAGGAATAATTACAATGTTCTGGAATGGTCATCCCAGTCCCCAGACCTGAATATCATTGAACATCTGTGGGATGTTTTGAAGCGGGCTGTCCATGCTCGGCGACCATCAAACTTAACTGAACTGGAATTGTTTTGTAAAGAGGAATGGTCAAAAATACCTTCATCCAGGATCCAGGAACTCATTAACAGCTACAGGAAGCGACTAGAGGCTGTTATTTTTTCAAAAGGTGGATCTACTAAATATTAATGTCACTTTTCTGTTGAGGTTCCCATACTTTTGCACCTGTCAATTTTTGCATATTTCACATTTTCGGTTAGTACAATAAACCTCATTTCAATCCTGAAATATTACTGTGTCCATCAGTTATTACATATATCACACTGAAATAGCTGTTGCAAAAAAACAATTTTAAACAAAAAAAAAAGAGTAAGATTAAGAGGGGTGCCCAAACTTTTTCATATGACTGTATGCTCATGAGGAGAACATAATTTTACCTCTATACAAGTCACTAGTGCGACC
The DNA here is from genome assembly GCA_033576535.1 of Allobates femoralis. Lineage (NCBI taxonomy): Eukaryota > Metazoa > Chordata > Amphibia > Anura > Aromobatidae > Allobates > Allobates femoralis. The sequence continues at coordinate 111,891,108 of JARQOC010000009.1, read as the reverse complement.
ACACTTAGAATACTGTGTACAATTCTGGTCTCCGATGTATAAGAAAGACATAGCTGAACTAGTGCGGGTCCAGAGAAGAGCGACAAAGGTTATTAGAGGACTGAGGGGTCTGCAATACCAAGACAGGTTATTAAACTTGGGGTTATTTAGCTTGGAAAAAAAGAGGCTTAGGGGTGATCTTATAATAATGTATACATATATGAGGGGACAGTACAAAGACCTTTTAAATGATCTTTTTACTCTTAGGCCTGAGACAAGGACATAATCATAATCACTGACGCGGATTCTTTACTGTAAGAGCAGTGAGACTATGGAACTCTCTGCCACATGATGTTGTAATGAGTGACTCACTACTAACATTTAAGAAGGGCCTGGATGCCTTTCTTGAAAACTATAATATTACCAGTTATATACAGGGGCGGAACTACCGTGGTGCAGCTGGTGCAGCTGCACCAGGGCCCCGACCACCTAGGGGGCCCCCAGCGGCGGGTCCGTTCCCCTTAGTCATGCAGTCAGTCCTCAGTCCGGGGGGGTGGGGGGTTCGCTGTTAGTTCACGCCGCCGCCGCGGCTTTATTGTGGCCCTCAGTCCCGGGGGGGGGGGTGCTGTCATCTACACCGCCGGCGCGGCGGACTTATGGTACTCAGTCCCGCGGTGCTGCTGGTTACGCCACCGCCGCGGCTGAGTTCAGTCCCGGGGGTAGGGGGGCGGGGACGCTATTAATTATGCCGCCGCTGCAGCTGTCTTCTGCTACTCAGTCCCGGGGGGAAGGTGCTGTTGGTTGGAACCGCCGCCCGCCCGGATTACAGCGCTGCATTCAGTGAGGCAGAGGAGAGGGCGCTGGGAGAGTCGGCGCTGCTTCACTTCCTGCCTCTTCCGTGGAGGCAGGGGAAGCACACCCTCTCCAGAATGGAGTGAGACGGTGGAGGTGACTGAGGGCTCCGGCCAGGTAAGAGCCCCAGAGCACGGCTTTGGTGGGGGAAGGGGGAAAGAGTCAGTGACAGTCAGAGCCCCAAGGACCCCCTAGGGGGGCACTAGGAGGTAAACTCAGCCGCATCAAGGAAGGGGGGTCCCTAGGACTCCTAGAGGCCCCCTCCTCTTCCTTAATGCAGCTGAGCTTCTCCCCCCAGAACCCCCTAGGTGCAGGACCCCCTTGATGCAGCCAAGCTTCTCCCTCTGGACCCCCCTTCCAAAGGGGGGGGGGGTCCTGGGGGCCCCAGGACCTCCTTCCTTGATGCAGCCGATCTCCCCAAGCTTGGGGATAAGCTTGGATGCATCAAGGAAGGGGGTGTCCTGAGGCCCCAGGCCCCCCCTTCAGAAGGGGGTCCTGGGGGAGAAGCTCGGCTGCTTTAAGTAAGGGGGGACCCCTAGGACTCATAGGGGCCCCCTCCTTCCTTAATGCAGCCGAGCTTCTCCCCGAGGACCCCCCTAGGGCCCCCCCTTCCTTGATGCAGCCGAGCTTCTCCCCCAGCTAGGGGGATAAGCTTGGATGCATCAAGGAAGGGGGGGTCCTGGTCCTGGGCCCCCAGGACCCCCCTTCAGAAGGTGGATCCTGGGGGAGAAGCTCGGCTGCATCATGGAAGGGGGGTCCCTTCCGTGATGCTGCCGAGCTTCTCCCCCAGGCATGTTATCCGCACTTCCATACCCGTATCCCAGAATGCACCGCGGGGCTGGAAGTGCTCCAGCCGCCATATTGGATATGGGCACCGCCGCACATCCCACCGCCAGTAGCTGCCATGCCCCCCACTAGCCACCACCACCGGACCGCTCCCAGCTGCACATCCCACCGCCAGCAGCCGCCATGGCCAGCACCAGCCACCGGACCGCTCCCAGCTGCACATCTCACCGCCATTAGCCGCCATTCCCAGTACCAGCCACTGTCACCGGACCGCTCCCAGCTGCACATCCCGCCGCCAGCAGCCGCCATGCCCAGTACCAGCCACCGCCACCGGACCGCTCCCCGCAGCCCAGCCAGGCACAGGGCGAGCTCCAACACCCACCATGGAGACCCCTCTGACCCTATGCTCCTCCACCATTAACCCCCTCCATCCTGCGCTAACCAACAAGCCTCCATCCTGCGCTGACCACCTCATTCCCGGTTCAAGCTTCCATCAACGATGGGTGAGACCGGAAGGGGGTGTGTAGGTGTATGTCTGTGTGTGTGTGTCCACTTAGCCGCCCCCCACATCCCGCCGCCGCACCGATCCTCGCCCTCCGATGCGATAGCATCAGGCACACATCTAGTATATATATCCTCCTTGAAGCTGTCTTGGGCTATATATGTATACCAGGCTATGCTGGGCTGTATATATTAACTAGAGGCTGTTTTTGGGCTGTATATATTACCTGGAGGCTGTGCTGGACTGTATACAGTGCTTTTTTTGTGGCTGTACATACCGGTACGGCGTACCGGAAAATGCACCGCTGCTATCTCCGCTGCTGCCACCAGGGCCGTCGGCAGTGTGTGGTGTCTCCCTGGCGGCTGCAGCAGTGGCGTAGCGTGGGGGGGGCGTTCCGCCCCAGGCGGCATGTGTGTGGGGGCGACAGCAGGGCTGTATTTCCACAGCAGGTGAGCGCGAGCGTTTTTTTGTTTTTTTTCTTTACCTCCCTCCCCTAGACTCCATATGAAAACTGGAGTCTTTGTGGGGGAGGGAGGGTGTCAACGCTGGCAGTGCATTGCCGCCCGGCCGCAACGCCTGCATGTACTGTGCCCCGCTCCCAACCCCCCAGCACTGAGAGCGATCACGCTGACAGGAAGCCGCTGGGAGCTCTGCTGCTTCCTGTCCCGTGATGGCTCCAAGTGCTGATGCGGTGGAGGCGGCAGCGGTGCTGGCGGCTCCTCCACCCAGCCGGCCCCCCATGGACCCGGAGAGGTGAGGGAAACTGTGCAGGGGATAGTGGACATGGGGGGAAAGGAGAAGAGGACAGGGGGGCAGAGGAGAAGAGGACAGGGGGGCTGAAGGACAGGAACAGGGGGAGAGAGAAGAGGACAGGGGGGCAGAAGGACAGGAACAGGGGGACAGAGAAGAGGACAGTGGGGCAGAAGGACAGGAACAGGGGAACAGAGGCAAAGAGGACAGGGGGGCAGAAGGACAGGAACAGGGGACAGAGGAGAAGACGAGCAGCTGGAGGGATAGAGGAGAGGAGGACGGGTGTGCAGCAGGGCAGAGGAGAGGAGGACGGTGGTGCAGGAGGACAGCAGCAGGAGGGACAGAGGAGAGGAGGACGGGGGTGCAGGAGGACAGAGGAGAGGAGGACGGGGGTACAGGAGGACAGAGGAGAGGAGGACGGCGGTGCAGGAGGACAGAGGAGAGGAGGACGGCGGTGCAGGAGGACAGAGGAGAGGAGGACGGGGGTGCAGGAGGACAGAGGAGAGGAGGACGTGGGTGCAGGAGGACAGGGAGAGGAGGACGGGTGTGCAGGAGGAGTGGGGCTGTGTGTGGTGATAATGGCAGCTGTACCAGGTGTCTCTGCCTCCATGTGGCCGCCTCCACCATCATCTCCACCAGGGAGAGTGTGATGAGAAGGTACAATATAGAGGACACAGTGTGAGAGGACAGTGGGATTATTTGTTCAGGAGCGCAGTGTAGGGCAGATATTTTTATTTAGACAGAATTATAATGACACTCTTATTTTTAAGGGCACACTGTCAGGATGTGCTGCAGAAAAGTGGAGAAGATGGAAGTCTGCAAAGACGTGAAAAGTCATCATGGCGTCAGGACAAGATAAAGAAAAGAAAAAGACGACCCCGATCAGAGACAAGGTCATCTATAAGGTACCTGGGTGGAAATGATTATTTGTGATAATAACATCCTCATCAGTACTGAGGTTCATGTTTGGTCTGATGAGGACTGGTAACAACTACTCCCAGTAGTTCTTACCATTAGTAAGGACATACTGGAAGTTGTAGGTTCATGAGATACAAATATGTATATGGGTTTGAACTGACATTACAATTGATGTACTATTGATGAATGTTTTTGTAGAGATTGTGGTTCTGATACATTTCTGGAATTTCTGTACTGATGAGGGTTGTGATGTGTTTTTTAAAATGTGGGTTCCCCATTTTTTATTTTTGTAAACCCTTGTGGGGCTGGTGATGTATTTTGGAATAAACACCCGCAAAAAAGGTACAGAAAAACTTGCCCCCTTTCCCGAAAACAGCATAAACCTCATCATACAGAAAATTTCCAAAAAGTATCAGAACCCCATTAAAAAAAAATTCATAAAAGGGACATTTAATAAAGGGCAGGGGGATGAGGGGTAAAACAGGGGGATGGGGGATAAAAGCGGGGGGTGGGGGGGGAAGCAGGGGGAAAAAAAGGGTGGAAAAGAAGGGGTGGAGGGTGGGAAGGGCCCGGGGGGTAGGGTAAGGGAAAAGGCCGGCCCAAAGGAAAGAAAGGCAGGGAATGGGGGATGGGGGAATGGGTTTTGGGGGTGAATATGCAAGGGGGATGGGGGAGAAAGGTTTTTTTGGGGAAGGGATTGAAAGGAGGGGGAACATGGGGGTGGATGGATGATCAAATGAATACGAGACTTTGGGGGTGGGAAACCCCCCCCCGTTCCCCAAAATCCAAGGGCCGGCCCCCTGACGCAACCCCAACCCCCCCCCGCTCCGCCCCGGGGAATTTAAAAAAATTTTTACAAAAAAAAACATGACTGTTTATTGCCCGGTGGGTTGGGGCTTATGTTTTCATTTTTGTTTCCCCCCATAGGGGGGGCCCCCAAAAAATTTTTTTGCACCCCCCAAAGTCGGGTTCCCCCCCGGGGTTTAAATACAAATTTCTTTGATAGTGCTTTTACCGAGAATGTCAAAAGCCAAATCTGGATCAGGAAAAAATTTTTTCCCCCGTGGGGGCTTTGGGGTTAAAAAATGTTTTTTTTTGCCCCTTTTGGTTTGGGGTTTAACAAAAAGGACTTAAAATTTCCCCTTTAACCCTTAAAACCATTTTAAAGGGAAAATTTTGCTTTAAACTTCTTTCCTTTTTGCTTTTTAAGTACCACCTAGTGATTTTATTCTTTTTTAAAAATAGAGTATTTTTTAAGGGGGCCCCTTTTTACAACAAGGCCTTGGGGCACCCGAACCCTTTTTCACATGCATTTTTTTGGGGAAACCGGTTTTAAAAAGCTTTTAAAAAAAGCCCCCCTGGGCCCCCTTTTTTAAAAAAAGCATTTTCTTCAACCAAAAAGCATTTTGGCTGTCCCATGCGTTTTGGGGCATATAAAAAACCCCTGGTTTTTTAAAAAGGGGCCATGGAAAAAAGCAAACAAAAAAGCATTAAAATTGTGCCCTTTTAAAAACACCCCTTTTTCCCTTAAACCCATGTTTAAAAAAGCATGCGTTTTCCGGAAAACATGCGTTTTTTTAAAAAGGGGTCCTAGGAAAACCCTTCGTTTTTGAATTTTTCCCAAAAGGGCTTTACTGCCCTTTTTCACTTTTCCCTTAAACCCCTATTTTTTAAAAAGCATTGTTTTTTTAAAAACCTTCGTTTTTCAAAACTCAAAAAAATACAATTCCCATTTTTTTTAGATTCAAAAACCAGGGGGAAAAAAAGGGGCCAAACAGATTACCCCAAAAAAAAATTGACATGAAAAACGCATGTAAAAAAACATGCGTTTTTAAAAAACCCCTAAAGAAAAAAATGGGGGCCACAGCCTAAAGGGGGGAAGTTTTGGGTTTGTTTGCATTTTTATCGTTATTAACCCCAAAAACAATTTAAAAGCAACCCAAAAACGCACCCCTAGGTTGAAGCAAAAAGAATTTAATTTTCACAAAAACCCAAAAGGGATGCCTTTTTAAAAAAACACCCCCTAAAAACGCGAAATTTTGGGGTGCATTTTAAAAACCCCATGGTTGTTTTGCTTTCCCGCAAAAATTTCGGTTTTTCCTTTTTGTTTTTCAATGCTTTGTTTGCAAAACCCTTGAGTGCTTTTTGGTTTCGTTTGATGCTTTTTTGGGAGTAAAAAACCCTAGAAACGCAAAGCATTTCCCGAGGCCATTAATTTTGAAAAGGGTTCCCTTTTCCCCAAAAAACCCCCTTTTTTGGCTTTTGTTTCCCGAAGTTTTTGGCAAGCAAAAATAGATCCCCCGGTTTTACTTTTTAAACGCACCAAACCTGTACTGATAAGGATTTTGGGGTACTTTTTGGCCCCGCCCCCCATTTTAAAAACTAAAATTTTCTTTTTTTTTTTGGGTTGGGGACCGGGATTTTTAAATCCCGGGTTCATAAAAATTTTGAAATCTGTGCCCCAAAACCCCTTTTTTTACAATTTTGTAAAAAGGTAAATTCAGATTGTAAATTTTCGAAAATTACATGAAATGAATGTGACAGTCCGGAATTTTCCAAAAAGGGGCAAACAGGGCGTAAAAACCCCGGGCTGGGAAAAATCCCCCCATCTCTTTGTTTAACCAGGAAATAAAACAAAAATCAGCAAAAAAACCAAACTAAAAATCTACCCCGCGGGTGTCCCTTTAAAGTGGAATTGGGTACACCTTTCCAAAAAACCCCCCCGAGAAGCCCCCTATGAAACCCGGGCCCCTGGAAAATTTTTTTTCTGTACCTGGCCCTCTGCAAAAACCCCCGGGGCCCCCGCCAAACACCCCGAGGCCCTGTCGGGGCCTGAAATAAGGGCCATTTTTTGCTGCTTGTGAAATTTCCCTTCTTGTTGCTCGGGGGCCCCACCCGGGGCAACCGTTTCCCCGCAAAAGCCAAAAAAAAAGAGGGGGAATTCCCCCGGGCCCTCCGTTAAAACGGCATCTTCTTTTGGTAAAACGGAAAGTGATTTTAGGGGGAAATTTTGGGAAAGATACCTTTATTTTTGGTTTTTTTTTCCTTGGGGGCGTACCCCAAGGAAAATCCGAGATTAAAATTTACAATCGAATATTCGGTGACGGGGGAGTAAAAATGGTTTTTTCAGATAAAAAAATAAACTTAAACCTGAGTAGGGGTTCGGGTTGGGGAAAAAAAACATAAAAACCAAGCTGTAACCCGGGGCGGCATCCCTCGGGCGTACGGCAAAATGGGGTGAATTTCCCCCCCCCGAGAGTTTAAAACCCGGGCCTTTACCGGCCCCCTCCGGTAAACCTTTTTAGCATTCCCAGAAATGCACGGAAAATTAAAACGAAATAGCAGGTTGAAAAAAAGGGTAAAACAGCTCAGCCCAACAAAACCAACAGGGGGAAGGCAACCCCAGAACAACCCCCAGTCGGGGCCATGGGAAGGGGGTTTTGGGCAAAGGCGGCACCCCCCCCCGGGCGGGAAAACGTTGTGTCCCCAACCCCCGGTCCCATATACCAAACCCGCAAACTTTTCCCCCAAAAACACATTTCCCCTTTAAACAGAGGCCCCCCAAAAAACTTTCGTCCCGGGGGGGGAAATTCCCGGGAAAAGGTTTGAAAGACAGTAACCCCGAGGAAAAAGCAATAACCACCCGGGTAGGGGCCCCGGGGGTTGGGTTTTTTTGTCCCGTTGGGATGGCTTCAACAAAAACCAAAAGCCTGTTTGTACTCAACTGGATTTGGGGTACAAACCCGGGAAGGGGCCCCGCCCCGTTGTGATTTTGGGGGGTGGGAAAAGTTTTATGTTGTGGGGAGAGAGGGGGAAAGGGGGGCCGCCGACGTCACCCTCCTGGGTGTTCCCGTTAAAAGGGCAGATTTTGGGCCCCAAACCTGCCGCAACCGGGGGGAATTTCCCCACTCTCCCCGGGGAAAACATACTATTTTTTGGATATAGTGAGCCCTTAAAAAGGGGGCGAATGAAAGGGGGAAAAAGGGGTTTCTTTCCCCCAAATGGTTTCCCTTCTTTCCGCCGGAGATCAATCCCTTTTGAATCAAAGGCCCTCACTTTAGGCCCAGGTTTTTGACAGGGACGTCAATTTAAAATTTGGGGGGGGATTAAAGGTGGGGAATTTAGATTGTATTCCCCGAAATTTAAATGAAATGTTTTGCACAAAATCCCAAAATTTCCACCCCGGGGGAAACAGTGGTGTAAAAATCACAAAGCGGAAACCCCGCCATCTCTGTTGTTTAACCCCCAAAAGAAACGGAAAAAATTGCCCCTATAAACCCCGATGTAAAAAACTACCCGCGGTTTTGTTTAAAAATGGGCCTTTGTACATTTTGAAAAATACCCCCAGAAACCCCGTGACTGATCCGGGCCACGGGAAATTTGGTGGGACCCCCCGCTCCCGCCCCTTTTTGGGCCCCCCCCGGGCACCAAGGGCATGTCTGGGGCCCGGGCCCCCAAAATTTTGGCCATTTGTGCTTGTTTTCTTCCCTTTTTGCTTTGCTTTGTGCCCTTTTTAGGCTGGGGAAAGACTTTTACCAAGAGGGAGACCTGAGTAAAAATTTCCCCCCCCCGCAAAAGGGGAAAGGGCCCCCTTTGATAAACTGGGACGTGATTTTAGGGAAAGTTGGGAAAAAATCCTTTAATTTTTTGTTTTTTTTCTTCTTCAAAACCCCCCAAAAAAGGTTTTTCCCGGGGGACCTTAAAAAAACGGGCGCATAAATTCGGGGACTGTTAAAAAAAATGTTTTTAAAAAGAAAGTTTTATACATTTTAAAAAAAAAGGGGTTTTTAGGAAAGGTCATTTTAAAAAATCCCCTGGCCTTTCCACCGTTTTAAAGGGATAAAAACCCTTTTTTTCCTTTTGACCTTTTTATTGCCAACTGGGGTTTAAAAAAACCATCCCCGTTTTTTTCCAAAAACTTCTTTCAAATCGTTACCATCAAATAAATAGTAAATCCTGGTCATGGGGAAAGGGGGAAAGATTTGGGGGGGAAGGGGAAAAAGCGGTTTTAGGGGTAAAATTTAAAGCAACTAAAACTCTTTTCTCAAAAACCACCATTTTGGAAAAAAAAAAACTTTTTTATGGCCAATTTTGGAGATTTTTTTCATAGCGGTTTACAGTTTCATTTTTCAAAAGCTTTTTTTTGGGGACCCCTTTTTAAAAAACGCATGTAAAAAACACCCCATAGGCCCCCTTTAAAAACGCATCCCCCACAAAAAAACCCGGGTTTCTGTCAAATGCTTTTTGGTGCTTTAAAAAAAACCCAAAAAGGGGGTTTTTTTTAGGGGGATTTTTGGGAAGAACGCCAAAAAAAAAACCATGAAATTTTGGCCCTTCCAAAAAGCTTTCGTTTCCAAGGAGCCCAAAGTTAAAAACAAACAAAAAACTTTTTGAAAACCCTTTTTTTTGAACAGGGCCCATGGAAAAAAATCGTTTTTAAGCACAAATACTAAAATTTTAAGCTTTTTTTTTCTTTTTCCAAGGGGGCCCCTTTTTTTAAAAAAACGGCTTTCCCACAAAATCTTGGGGTTTTTTAAAAAGCCACCAAAAAAAGACAACATATTTTTGGGGCCCGATTTTTAAAAGCAGCCAAAAAGAGGGAAACCATCACCTCTTTAAAAAACCTGCGACTGGGAAAAAACCCTTTTTTTAAATCATAAAAACGCCCTTCAATGGAACCCAAAAATTAGCACACCCCCCTCGGTTTGGAAACTTTTTAAAAGGAGGCCCAAAAAAGGCCCGGGGCTACAAGCAGCCAAAACCCCTTCATCAAGGGTCTTTTCCACCCGTTTAAAACAATTTCCCGGGCCTCAAATAAAGGATTACAATTCCCCGCCCCCTGGGGTGTGGGTTAACCAAATTTATAATTTGGGAGAGCTGTTCATGGTCAAACCCGGGGAACCCGGGGCCCGTCCCCAAAACTTCCCACTCAGGGAAATAAAGTAATTGCTTTTTGCTCTTTTTTCCAACACCCCCATCAAGGGGCATCTGGGGCTTTTTTCACCCTTTCTCCCTTTTGGGTTTTGTCACATAGACCTTTGGCCGAAAAAACACCACCTCTGCCCGCAACGGTATGTACAGCCAACCCTTTTTTGGGAATGGATTCCTCGGGTTTGGGCCCCGAAAAAATTTGAAAAACCAGTTTTCATAAAGGCCAAACTTTCACTGCACCCCCCCTCAAAATCAGTTTTTTTCGGGTTAAATACCCCCTTTAAAAGGGACCCTGGTTAGAATTGGGGTCAAGTAAAAAAAATTTCCCCCTACCATGTAAAAGTAAAGAAAAATGTCACCAACCCCATTTTTTGGGCCTAAATTCCTTTTCCCGGGTTGATACCCAGGGGTTTTCGAAGCTCAGGCCGTCGCGTCCCCCGTCCCGATGCCCAGTCTAGTATTCTAAAAAAGGGTCCCTCCCCCAGTTTCCGGGAAAAAAAACTCTTCCCTTAGAAACTCCAGTGTACAGGGTTCTTTACCAAACCAGGATGGAAATCCTGGGTTCTTTGCTCTCACGGGGGACTTTGAATGGGGGAAAGGGTTTCAAATCGCCATCCCCTGGGAGTTGGGTAGGCTTTGAATCCCCATAGTACATGTGAGGGCCAGGCCCCGTGTTCATGGCATGCCTCCCCATCTTTGGGTAGAGGGGATTTAACCTGAGCTGGCTTGCTTCCCTTTTTGGGTCGCTGCATTTAATACGTTTTTTGTTTTTTGGCATGGTGGTAAGGTTTTTTGTTTTCTCTTTTTTTTGTATTTTTGTATTCCAGTTTTGGTAGAAAATGTGCCCCCGGGGGATAAGGGTAAGTCTATTATGGATGTTCATACCTTTCTGGCAAAACCTGCTTCTCTCCCAATCTGGGGACGGCTGTGCTTTCCCCCAGTGGGGGGCTTGCTGCAACCTGTTGGAGGGGAAAGCTTTCATGCAAAAAACCCCAAAAGCAACTAGGGGTTTTTCCTTTTTCGGGGCTTTAGCTTCACAATTCATTTTCGTTTTACAATCTCAGTAAAGACTGGGCACCCTCCCTCCTCCGGTTTTCCCTTTTTCCTCAGCCGGCCTCTCTGTGACCCCCCTTTTTCCCTTCCTTTCGGGGTGTTTATTTCTAAATTCACTTTGGTTTAATCCCCACGTTGGGGGTGATTGGGGCCCTTGGGCCTCCTCTTGTCACAGCGCCGTTTTTGGGTAGGGAAATAAAATGTAGCTCTGTCCCCTGTTGGGGATCCATTAAAAAATGGCCTCCTAGACCGAACCACCCCCCACTCCCGCATCTTCAATGATTTTCTACCTGGGCCCTTCCCTCTGGTTCCCCGAAAATAGGTGGGCTACCCCTCAGTTACTTACTGGTTTCAGCCCGGGGGCCCCCTCCCTCTCTCCTGCACACCCTGGGGGTACTGGCTCCATAGGGTTTCCCTCCTCCGCTAAAGGCTTGTAAGATTCTCCTTTCCTATCCCCCATTTGCCAAAATGTTTTTCTCTGCTCACCAGTCAACTTTTTTCTCGGCCGTTCTGTTTTTACCCGGACCCGGGGCCCACTCTTATCTTGCTGTTGCCCCTGGCTACGGGTTTTTTCAGTGGGAACTGGGTATCAACTCCTTCCTTTCCCCCCCCCCCCAAATTTTTCGCAATTCACCCCAAACTGGGCCCAAACCCCCTCTCTAAATCCCCACCCCTTTCCAGATTTTCCAAATTTTTGGGCGGATGCTCCCCCCCCTGCACTGGGTTTTGTCGGAGGGGTTTTGGGGGCAACGGGCCACCCCCTCCGCGTTCCCCTTTTTTTTTTTCCCCTACGAAGGGGGGCCCCACCTCCCGGAGTTAATTTGGCCCCCGGTCCCCTCATGAACCCCCCAAAAAAATTTTTTTTTTCATAACAAAAACCATTTTAACATTCGTATACTTGGCTTCCCTCCGGGGGGCAATTTTCAAAAAAATTATTTTTAATTAAAAAAGGCAAATATATAAAATATTCCCTTTTTGGGTGGTTAATCTTTAAGGATTCTCTTTTTTTTGTAAAACACACATATAAACCACTTTATATCAAAGTAAAAAAATATCTTTTAAAAAGTGCAAATTTAAAATTCCAAAAAGGGGGTTTTAATTCAAAATTAAAGATTCAAAAGTTTGACTAAATCCAGCAGGGTTTAAAAAAAAGGGGGAACCGGTCTCAAATATTTACAAGGAATTCGTACCCAAAGTTTATGGTAAAAAATGTTTATAAAAATAAGACAAACGGGGGGAAAAGCTAGATTCATTCAGGATGGGAGGGTACAAAAAAACCCCATTCCCCTTTTGGTCCCTTTACCCCCCCGGCACGGTCCCCCTTCTTTCCTTCCAGTTTGACCTTCCATGGGAGTGTCCTCTTTTCTTTGGAAATAACTCGAGGTCTTGCAGTGCTTGGATCAGCAAATAACTCTTCGGAGTCTGAGTAGCTACATGAGCTGTTGATTTCACTGGAACAGTTGTTAAGTCTGTGATAGGACCCGGGTTAGCGATTGGGTCCGGCGGTACTACTAGAGTAAATTCTTCCAATGCGGGCATGTCATTTTCTTCTGCATTCAAACATAGTCTCTGCACTCTAATGCCATACGGGCCTCTTGCTCCTTGCACAATAACGTAGGAGACCCACTCTCCAACTTGCACTTCCCTGTCCGGGTGTTTCTCTGGCAAGTGCAATTTCACATCACGGCGGTTGATGAATATGTCACAGTCTATTCCAGCCTCGCGAGCAAAGGCATATCCTTCTGCATGTTTAATTTTTACGATTCTGCCTTCATGCCTCTGGGATCTATTAATGCTCACATCTCGTCTGGCAACAGTTTTTAAATACTGAGTACGTGCAATCATCTCCCGCTTCTTCTCTAGCCTTTCCAATTCTTCCTGTTCCCATCTCCTGCCACATATTTTCAGATATTCATTCCTTGTCACAATCTCTACAGGGTCTACAGGGCCATCGGGATCTCCTAGGAAGCCCATCATGTCATCATTGGTTTCGTCCCGCTCCCACCAGCAACGGAGCTGATCACCTCTCACCTCGGTCATCTTAGGCGCCGGTATCAGGGGCTCCGGCAGGGACAACCATCTTTCTTCCAGGACTCTGAGCGGATCAGTCTCTTTCCTGGCAGGGCGCGGTGCGGCGCTAGGCACAAACAAGTCCACTAGGTTCGCGGTGCGACATTCACCCTCGCTCTCCATGCGGTCACGGGTGTCTCCAACCCAGCCGGGTTGCATAGCTACAGTCTGGTAGGTCTGCTGACGTTGATCCACGCTAATCTGGATCCGGGTACGCTGCTCATACATCCGGGTCATCTGTTGGGGCAACAGTCGTAATATACCCCTCCGAGTATCTGGGACGTATGGACGCTCTCGGCCGCTTTCTGCCATCTCGCTGCGGTCACACAGGGTCTCTCCCTGGCCGGGTCCCTCCACCGGGTCACTCCGTGGGCCCTCCGGGATCACTTCTGGTCTTCCTTCGGCAGCGCTCTCCTGGGCGTCCTCCACTTCCGTCCTCATGTACTGCAATGGCGACTGCTTCTCTTCCGGTTCTTCGTTCCGACCCCTCCTGATGACGATTTCCTTCTTGGTTCCCGCCAGCTTGTTAGGAGGAGGGTCTAGGGGCGGAGGCTCTTCTTTCAGAGTGACGGCTGGCTCTCCCTGAGTTAAGGAGAGCCAGGGCGGGTCCTTCTCTTCGCGCCTTGGACCGGGCCGGCCCACGATGGGAGTTTCGGTTACGCCTCCTCTTCACATGGCGTTAGCTTCCCCTGGCCGCCATTAAGGTCAGATTTTGGCGGGAAAGTCCAGAACACGTTGTTTTAGGTGCACTGGGTCCAATTCTTTTAGACCAGGTAGATCCTGTTCGTGACGCCAGGTTGTCGGGCCCACGGGGGTACTCGGTACCGGACCGATTCTGCTACGGGGAAGTCACAGGTGGTCCTGGTCCGGTCCGTGTCCCGGGCTCAGCAATAAAAGGGGATATTTACAGGGATTGTCAGTCGTGACGCCACCCACTATATGCGGCCAGTGATGGGGCCGCCGCTGCTGCAGAACCTCCGGGGATGATGGAATAGCAGCTAGATGGGATAGTTCCAGTGGGTAGAACTGTGTTCCCCGGGGCAGTAAGGGTTAAGTCTATTATGGAATGTTCAGTACACTTACTGTGCAGATGCTGCAGGGTTCTCTCCTCAATGCTGGTGCTGACAGGCTGTGCCGTGGCTCTGCAGGTGGAGGGCTTGCTGTAATCCTGTACGGAGAGAATCACTTTCATGCAGAGACACAAGGGAGGCAATCTCAGGGTTTTCCGTGTTTACTCTCGGTTCTTCAGACAATTCACAAGTCATTTACAGTTCTTACAAGTCTCAGTACAAGTACACAGGCACACTCTCCCTCTCCGGGTTCCCTTTGCTCCCTGCAGCCAGGCCTCTCTCTCTGTGACCCCTCACACTTTCTCTGTGTCCTTTCCGGGCTGTTTACGTTCTCTGAGTTCACTTGGTGTGTGTAACACCGGACAGTATGGCGGTGACTCGGGCCCCTGTGGGTCCTCCTTGTCGTCACTGAGCTGCCTGTCCTTTGGGGTAGGGACCCTAACGTGTAGATGTGGTCCCTCGTCGTGTTGTTTGAGGATCCGGATAAAACTACGGTCCTCTCTAGAGCCGACACTCTACTCAGCCCAGATCCAGCAGTCCTTCAATATGAGGCTCTACCGGGCTTCTTCCCTCTGCGTATCTCAGTATAGTAGGAGGGCTACTCTGCCTGCAGTCGGTAGCTTCAGCTGTGTTTCTAGGGCCAGGGTCTCCCCGTCCCTCTCTCTCCTGCACACTCCTGGGGATACTGGCTCCGTATAGGCTTTACAGCTCGGCACCCTGGGCCTACTCAACTCCTTCCTCCTCCCCCTCACTATTTCTACTGTCAAGTCACCTGACTACGTGTGTGCCCAACCCACTCCTCTAAATCCACCACCCCTAGTTTGCCTAGAGTATCCAATCTTAGGGCTGGATGCTACCATCTACTGCACGTGGGTTGTGTGGGCTGTGAGGGTGTTGTGGTGCAACAATTGTCCTACCTGCCTGGCTGCAGTTCCCTTTTGTGGCCTCCTGGATGCAGGGGCGCCACATATGCAGAACAGATAACAAGACATGAAAGGTCGTCAGCGCAGAGGTAGGTGGCATTGTAGGTGGAGGAG
>JARQOC010000009.1:111843093-111876060 GCA_033576535.1 Allobates femoralis | reverse complement strand
TAGGTGGCATTGTAGGGTGGAGGAGAGGGATCGATGAGAGGTCACAGTAGCAGACAAACAGTTGAGACATGGAAGAAATGGAGAAAGAAGAGACGATCTTGACTGAAGACTCAGCAGATTCGGGAGATTTGGGTCACGTTTTTGTTATGCAAGGTTGGCGGGAGAGGGCAGGGCCTCCTGGTTGTCCAAAACTCATGAGTACCTTCTTGCTGTAATACCTGCAGCATGATCCACGGAGTGTTAAGATTCAAAGCAATGCAGACTACTGGGTTATTATTATTTATTTACATAGTGCCATTAGATTCCATGGTGGTTTACAAATGAAGAGGGGAGAATGAGGAAAAATACAGTATATATGAACAATCAAGTCTTACAAATATAGGACAGGAGAGGACCCTGTCCATGAGGGCTCACAGTCTACAAGGGTAGGTGAGGAAACAATAGAAGGGGGAAGCGCTGATCGTGTGATGGTGGAGCGACAGGGTCTCATTGTAGGTTGTAGGATTGTCAGAAGAGGTTTCTTTTGAAATTGAAAAGGGTAGCCGAGTGTCTGATGTGGTGGGGGATAGAGTTCCAGAGTATGGCGGATGCACAGAAGAAGTCTTGTATGCTGTTGTGAGAAGATGAGATAAGGAGGGAGTAGAGATGGAGCTCTTGGGAGGATCGCAGGTTTCTTGTGGGCATGTGCCGGGAGACCATGTCGTAGCTGTATGGGGGGGAAAGGTGATAGATGACCTTGATTGTCATGGTTAAGATTTTAAATCGGGATCTCTGAGAGGTGGGGAGCCAGTGAAGGGCTTTGCGGAGGGAGGAGACAGGGGAGTAGCAGGGAGACAGGTTGATTAGTTGAGCAGGGTAGTTTAGGATAGATTGGAGAGGTGCAAGAGAAGTAGCGGGGAGGTCGATGAGCAGGAGGTTTCAATAGTCAAGGCGGGAGATGATGAGAGCATGAACAAAGGTTATAGCAGTGTTGTGATCAAGGGTTGCCACATTGTTGGATCCCCGGTACAACACTAAAGTTGGTCAAATGCTTCCTACCTGGAAAGGGACTCACGCATGCAGGAGTATCAAAAGAAGTTTTCAGACAATCTGAGAACTGCTTTTCTCCAAAGCAGCAGTGGAGGATAGAGTGCACATCGCAGTTCTACACTTCCAACCCAGTGAACTTCCAGTGATCATCATCAGAGAGACATTACCAGCAGCATTGTACCTGTTACCATCAATTTCTGGGAGTCATTTGACAGTTTTTTTTAGACCTTCCTTTACAATGCCAGAAGAAAGGGCTCGTCTGAAACAAAGGGAAAGGGTAGAGAGGATGGTGCAGGAATATCTACAGCTCAATACCAATACCATGGCTGTGAAACTGGACCCAGGTGGATTCTGGGCTTGCAAACTGGAAAAATAGCCTGAGCTTGCCACTTATGCCTTGGAGATTTTGTCGTGCTCAGCAGCCAGTGTTCTCTCAGAATGTGTCTTGACCGCTGCTGGTGGTGTCCTGATGGATAAGTGCATCCGGCTGTCCATCGATAACGTACAGTGCCTAATATTTATCAAGATGAACAAGTCATGGATCTCTAAAGACTTTTGCACCCCAGCCAGGGGTGCACGGAGCCACCCTGCCACCTGAACCGCGGGTGAGGAGCTGGGGGGCAAGGTGGGTTGCTGTCAGCCGTGGGTGAGGAGCGGGGGGGGTGCTGTCAGCCCCGCAAGTGAAGAGCGGGGGGAGGGGGGATTGTCAGTTGCCAGTTGCTGTAGGCAGCGGCCACTCGCAGGAGTGTTGCGTTACCTGCTAACATCCTGGAGCTGAGGGTAGCAGCTGGCGCCGCCTCCTTCAGCTCTACTGCTCCCCTTGTCTCCTAGCCGCCTGAGCCTGAGGGCTCACATTGTCCAATGGACAGTGCGGCCCTGACCCCAGTGTCAGAATGGGGAAACTAGGCACTGCTGTACTATTTAATGTGCTGCATTATAATCCACATTACACTATTTTACCTCTGGGGCAATTGTTGCCACCTTTATGATGTCGGTGCCTAATTTTGAAAATTGTGGACTATGGTTATGGTCTCTTTGCTGTGGGGTGCATTACTACTACCCTGCTCCTGACAGTTGTCAGTTGCCTCTTGCCTTGCTACCATTGTGACCCAGTACAAAATCTATAAGATGCATGCCACTTTGCTGTGGTGTGATACTAATCTTTTTGAAAAGTAGGGACTCTTGTTAGGGTTTCTTTGCTGTTTGTTGCAGGAGCAGGGCTCTCTGAGTGACATGACTACACCTGTTACTCATCCTCCATTTACTCCTACTCCTCCTTTTACGTAATGTATAAAACTGCTGCCACTTTTTCATTGTGAGTCATCCATCTGTCAATTCAAACTGAGTTTCACCCACCTCTGAAATTAAAATGAATTTGAGCCACCTCCTATTTAATACTGATTTTGAACAGTGCACCCATGCTACACCATGAAACTATTTGGACTGTGGGTAGATTGTTTCCTTTTTTATGTGGTCTACCAGTAATATAAGTAGTTTGGCAACTTTAGGGTCCCTTTAAGTGGTTTTCTAGTCCCTTGACTTTACCTCCCATTGATTTCAATTGCGTTTGGAAAATTCAACAAATGTTCGTTGAATTATTCGGCAAACACTCCACATTTAGTGAACAAATCCGAATTCAAACATTGTGGTGTTCACTCATCTCTAAGGCTAGGGTCACACCACCGTTAATCTCCCCCTGCGCTGAAAAAGTAGATCTGCTGAAGCGCATAGCGTTAACGTTATGTGCTTCAGCAGAACGCTGCCCCATAGCAACCCTTTATTTACCTTGCCAGCGGCCGCACACAGAGCTGCTGGGTGACCGCTTTTAAGGAGCGCATAGGAAAACGTTTTCCTGTGCGCTGAGACAAGGTAAATAAAGGGTTGCTATGGGGCAGCGTTCTGCTGAAGCACATAATGTTAATGCAATTTGCTTCAGAAGAAAATTTCTAAGTCTTTAGCACAGCACCGTTAAAAGGTATTATTAAAGTGACCCTGAACCCGGATGCAAACCCCACATCCCCTTCATACCTATAGATGCAGCTTGTGCAGCTGCTGCCATCCATCCATGAATCGTGCAAAACCGCTGGGGCACTCTTCATAAATCATAGTTTTCATATCTCATTTCTGGGCGTTTCTGTGAAATTTTAAAGCCGGAGCAGGCTGGCCTGTGTGCCGCTCTCCCCCTCCCTGTCCGTAATTATGCACGCCCATGGCTGCGTGCATAAACAACAGAGAGGCGGCTCGCCTCATAGTATGGGCGGTGAAGCCGGTGTGACGTAATACGCGTCACACCGGCTTCACCGCCCATACTATGAGGCGAGCCGCCTCTCTGTTGTTTATGCACGCAGCCATGGGCGTGCATAATTACGGACAGGGAGGGGGAGAGCGGCACACAGGCCAGCCTGCTCCGGCTTTAAAATTTCACAGAAACGCCCAGAAATGAGATATGAAAACTATGATTTATGAAGAGTGCCCCAGCGGTTTTGCACGATTCATGGATGGATGGCAGCAGCTGCACAAGCTGCATCTATAGGTATGAAGGGGATGTGGGGTTTGCATCCGGGTTCAGGGTCACTTTAATGGTGGTGTGATCCTAGCCTAAGTGTGAATCTCTCACATTGCTTTCACAAGTGGAACCCACTTAATTTACAGATTGTTTGTCTACAGAAACATCAGCTGAGTACAATGTATGGGCTCTATAAAGTACTTGACACTGCAATTACTGGGCACTGCAAGGGTGTATTTGCAATTTTCAATTCTGAAACATTGACTGCAATTGACTCCATGGGTGTTTTCGAGAGGCAAAATCCCCACTACCTCTGTAGACAAATTCCCAGAAGGGCTTTAATTTTCAAATTGTGGTTACTTGAGGGGTTTTCTGCTTTTCTGGCACTTAGCAGTTCTGCAAATGAAGTGCACAAACTATTCTAAGAAGTTTTTTCCTCCAAAAATCAAATGTTGCTCATTTGTTCCCAAGCCCTCTTGTGTGGCCAAACAGTAATGTAATGTATTGGGTACTGAAACTGGAATCAGGCTAGGGTCACACTGAGTTATTAACCCACGTTTCCAGCCAGCGCTGAAACCGGACAGTGTTAACGGCAAGCGCTGGCTGGAAATGTGGGTCCATAGAAACCCTGTGTTTACCTTAGTAGCAGCCGCACACAGAGCTGCTGAGCAGCCACTTTTCCACCATGCACAGGAAACACTGCCTGCAGCGTTTTCCTGTGCACTCCAGAAAAGTGGCCGTCATGCAGCTCTGTGTGCGGCTGCCACTAATCAATGGGTTGCTATGGACCCACATTTCCAGCCAGCGCTTGCCGTTAACGCTGTCCGGTATTTGTGCTGCCTGGAAACGTTGGTCCTAAACCCAGTGTGACCCCAGCCTGATATTGATCATAAATACCAGAAGGAACAAATCCAATTGGATTGATATTGATCATAAATACCAGAGGGAACAAATGATTCAGTTGCATCCTGACATTGACGGCTGTGGGGGCCATTGGAGGTGTGTGTTTCTACTATGCTGAGTGTTTGGGGATGTAAAGTCTACACTGGTTTCAGGTTCTCCATTGTCTAAGATTTTTTCCCTCTGGTATTTACGATCAACATCATTCCAATTGGGTATATACCATATTGCACTTAGCACTTTACTGAATTGACTGGATCTCCTCAGGGATTATATAAATTGATGGTGACAACCCCATAGATAAATGATAATGGGTCCCCTGTATTTTGCACTTGGACTAATTTGTAATCCCACTGTACACATGACATGGAAACAAGGAAAATCCCAATAAAATCTGGTGGTGCTGGTCCATCAGGCATCACCTGGATCCATTTGTGCAGATAGAGATTTCTGTATAAGTTTGATTCTGATTGATAGCGCTTCATTTTAATTCAGTAGTAATTTTATTACAATGTGAAACTAGTTTTCATTATATTTTATATCCATTTTAGCCCAATTTTCATTGCTTTATGATTGATAACTTGGAATGTAATGAAATGTTTTTAGCATGCTCATTAATGAAAACACAGTGGAGTGTAAAGTTGCATGGACACATTTTTTCTCTTGTTTCTTCTTTTTTTCACTATTAGCCTTATAAAAATGAAAAATTTGGGGCTGTATAGAAAATTGTTTGTTCACTTTGGCAATAAGGTATTATTAATTTTGGTTAAAGCAGTTTTGGTGGAGCAGTACGGTCAGGAGGGCAGATTGTAGGTTATTGAAGAGTGAGTTAAGCCGGCTTCACACCACGGTTTTTACCTGTCAGGTTCTGTCCGGCATTTTTGCAGGATACACCGGACAGAACCTGACAGTCTCATGGCCCCTTTACACGCAGCTACAGGTAACAGGTTTTCCACAGGTAACTTACTGGTTGCAGTGAAATCATGGGGACATGGTTCTATCTTGTTGCTGTGTACAAATGGAATAATCTCTCCATGATTTCACTGCAGCCAGTAAGTTACCTGTGGAAAACCTGTTACCTGTAGCTGCGTGTAAAGGGGCCATCAGATGTGCAGAAACTGAGGGCAATATGCAATATGCCCTCCGATCCTGTTTTAAACATGAATTGTTTCTGCACGTCTCACCCGCTGTCAAGTGCTGAAATTTCAGCACCACGTGTACTGGGGAGCTGCCTGGGGTGCTGAAATTTCAGCACGGTGCTCCTTGGTGCTGGACTTCTGTGCTGGCTCAGTAAAATGCATCTGGAAAATGATCCATTTTTTTTGCCGGATCCGGGGCGAACTGGCACCCATAGCCTCCCAAGTTGTGGGCGCTGGATCGCTCCGGATCTAGGATGATCCAATTCTCTTTGTTTTTGGCACTGGACACAAAAAATGATGCAGACTCCGATTTTGTATCTGGTGCCAAAAACGAAAAGAACTGGATCCTCCCAGAAAAGCACAAAACCGGAGGCCAAATAAGGCCAATCCAGCACTATAGGGATACATGGACCGAACCTGACAGGTAAAATACGTGGTGTAATGCTGGCCTTAGATGACAAGTGGGAGGCATAGACATGCTGTTCGAGGAGTTTGAAGACGAACAAAAACAGAAATATGGGACGATAGCTGAATGTAGAGGTAGCGTTGAGGGATGGTTGTTCAAGTACAATGTGGCATGGTTGAAATCAGAAGGTAAGGTACTAGAAGTTAATGATAGCTGGAAGAGATGGGTTAATGTTAAGATAAATAGGATAGGTGAGATTGAGGTGGAGGTGATAGGGGAGGGGTCAAGGGATCAAATTATCTCTTCAGGGGAGAGGAGAGAGAGAATCTGAAACTCTAGACAACAAATATGCAATCATCCTAAAACTTAATATTGACTCTTTAAAGAGCCTTCCCATATTACTTAGGATATAAGTCAAACCGTAATCTCAATTTGCAGGCATTGTGTTTCAGGGTAATGCCTCTCGTCAGTGCAAAAATATAAGATCTGATTTGGCCATGTGAGAGGCTAAGACAGGGGATCTAAGAGGTAATTGTTTTTTTGGAGAGTGAGATGCCTGGTCTGGCATGTAAGTATGATAAGACTCAAATGCTGCAATGCTCCTCTTGGAAATATGCAAATTGTGTCTTCAGGTAGAAAGAGTACCTGCACCACCTATTGGAAGTAGCACTCGTGAAAGTCAAAATCAACACTTTAACAAAAACAAAATGGTCACTACAACTCTTAATAAGTCCCTTGAAAATGTAGACTCTTCTGACAATTTCCACTGCATTAATTTTTCAAGGGCTCTGAGAATACAGTATGGCTAAAGAAAATCATCACAGCAAAATGTATTTTTGCTAGAAAAATATTTATTGGAAAATTTTATTTGTAATCCCTTCACGACCCTATCACATACATGTATGTCATGGCTCGCCACCCACCCTTTGATGCGAGCTCCCGCGGTGAGCTTTCATCCTCTCCCCAAATCTCAGCTGATCTCACCAACTGAGATTACCGCATCAATTTGATCAGCGATCGGATTGATGATGTTAACCCTTTGGATGTGCTGTCAATCACTGACAGTGCGATTGAAAGCTCTACGGCGGGGATTGCGCCATTTCCTGCCAGTATTGGAGATCCTGGTATGCAATCATGGGACCTTCATCTGTTGCTTCCACAGCTCAGGGTCCTGCACTGACTTCTGAAGCTATATGGAATCATTTCCTTCTGTCAATGTCCCAGTGATGCCACCGGCAGATGGCAGGTGATTATTTCCCCCTTGTACATGTATGCTGCAGCACATCAGTACATAGGGGAAGACATTGAACTGTGCAGCTCCGAGGCCCCCTAGGAGGAAGTGTAAAAAAAAGAAAAAATGTAAAAAAAAGTTTTAATAATATTTCTAAAAAAAAGTTCAAATCACCCCTTTTGTCTCATTGAAAATATAACTATTAAAAACAATACACACATTTGGTATAACTGCATTCAGAAATGCCCAATCTGTCAAAATATCAAATCAATTCATAACATCTCTAAACTGCGTAATAGAAAAAATATTCCACATGACAAAATTAAGTTTTAACATTGCTATAAAGTGCAAGAAAGGGCAATCAAAACAGCAAAAATGGTATCGTTAGATATGTCCACTCAAGCGGCCGTCACACGCAACGATTTCTTGCCCGATATCGTTTAAGCGATCTCCTTTTTGATCACTTAAGCGATATCGGGCTTAAAATCGTTGCATGTAATCAAGCGATGTACGATGTAAAATCGCTTGATCGTGACATCGCAGATCTGAGGTCCGGACCTCAGATCTAGCGATGAACGATGTCACGATCTGCTTCATCGTGGTGTATAACACCACGATGAACGATCTCCCAGCGGCAGAGCCTATGCTGGGAGATGGTAACTATGGTACACGTCGGGTTACTAAGCGCCGCGCGGCGCCTAGTAACCCGATGTGTACCATAGTAACCAGCGAGATCGCGGCTCCACATCGCTGGTGAGTCTGTGTGACATGTCACCAGCGATGTGAGCGATATTGTAAGCGATTGCGCGTGCACGTGATCGCTTACAATATCGCTAGCGATATCTTAGCGTGTGACGGCCGCCTCAGTCTGCAAAAAGTAATGTGTTACAGAGCCCCAGAGCCTGTAAGATGAGAGCGCTACGAGGCATGGAGAATTATGCAATTGTACAATTCTTTTTCTATAAAAACTTCAGAATTTTTTTTCACCACTTGTATAACAGTAAAATTGTACATGTTTGGCTTTTACAAATTTGTACCAACCCAAGGCATCATATTGATAGTCAGTTTTACCATATAGTGAAAATGGTGAATAAAAAAAGGCAAAAGACAAACGTGTAATTGCATTTTTTTTTTTATTTCAAGGCACTTAATTTTTTTTTTACCATTTTCCAGTACACTATAATGTAAAAACAAAATATTAAAAAAATTATAAGAGGTGAATTTAAAATAAAAAATTGTGACTTATTTTTTTTTGGGGGGGGGTTGGGGAGAAGGTCTTAAATCTAAGCCACTCAAAGGCATTTCAGAACTGAATGGACACCTTAGAAATAAGTCTGAAAATTTAAAAAATTGTCTAATAAAAGATAAATTGACCTACAAAATGTATGCTGTTTAGTACAAAGCATCATGGAACAAAACAGTCACAGAACCTCTGGAATACCCCAGGGGGCCTATTAGATCGGTAGGCAGAATTGGAGGAGCCCTTAACTAGATTCATGGGTAAGCTATTTATTGATTGTGTGTGCGTTCGTAACCTGCACCTTAATAGACTAAGGATTAAAACCAGACCCATAGGGCTGAATTGCACCTTACCACCCTGGTCTATGCACTACAAGCACATTGCACTTTTAACTACCCCTCTGAACCTTATTCTTATTGTGGTCCTCCTCTCTTTGTCTACTCGTCATTTGTCTCCCTCCCCTCCATTTTTCTTGCCGTATATTATTTTTGCACGATATTTATTGTATCCACTGTATGAAATAAAACAATTTTTTCTGCAAATTTACACTGTTGTGGACAATACATACGTGAAAAACATCTGGGCAATAAAACTCTCCGTTCTTTGGTTTTAATTTTGAAATAAAGTTGTAAAAGTTATTTATGTGAATCACGCCACATGATTTGAACGTAAAGGTGTACATTTGTGACACCATGCATTCTAGGATTAAGGAATACATTTTACATAATTATCATTTTCATTCAAGGCTGGAATGTATTACCAGTTGCATGTTACTTGTTTCTATGCCAAACACCCATATATTTTATAGAGCACATGTTCTCAGGTTGATGCTGCATTTCCTTTAGCCTTTATCCCTTATATAACTCCTCAGCTTCTATAGTGTCTTCAGCATCTTGTAACCATGGTAATGACTATTTTTATCTAATGCAATGTGTCCAGATATTTACTAATAATCTTACCACCATGTAATTAACAATTTCTAATTATTTATTTGACTTTACGTGTTGGTTCGATTTTTCTAATTTATGACACTGTTGCAATCGAAAACTCATTTTATGTATCAATGTTGATTTGTTGCATGTATTTCCTAGTGTGGTGTATCTATTCAATGCTGTCTGCTCACTCTCAGACATAGTGACCACATCCTGTTCTACAGCAGGAGTAGTGGTCACCACCGCGGTGCTTGCTACAGGGGGTTGTCCACCCTGGGTTGGGGAACAAGCGGGATCAACCATTTTTTTATTTATTTTTTTGGAGGTTTTTGCATCCTCCCTATCTCTCTGTAATTGTTTTGATTTCCTTGCTATAATCTCTTGCTCTAATCTTAGAATTCTGTTAGCTATATCAGAATTGAGTCTATCAAACTCAGGGTGGTTGCTGTAATTCAACAATTCTTCGGACACAGCAGTGATTCTATCTATAAAGACATCAACTAATACAATTCTCTTTCAAAATAAACACCCTAATAAATTGAGCATGCATTCATTCAAAATAGCATCCCAATCATCTGTGAATTTAGCATCATGCGGAAAAGGAGATTTCCGCTCCACTCTTAAACCCCTCGGCCATAGTCTCTCATCCATATATATTGACAAAAAGCGTGCATCCAGCTGGTAATGAACTTCATCCTTCAGCAGATTCTCTAATTTATTAAAAGTTTTCCTGATAATCAATGTCTCCTCTTTAGTAAAAGTCAATTCATTCTCCACATGTGCATCCTCATAGAGACTTCCTAGACCAATAGACTGGATGATTAGTCTCTCTCTTTCAAGGATAATCCATGTTGAAAAAAATCCATAATCCCGTAATACTCTGTGCAGCTTCCAAGGAAGAGGATTCAGAAGTCCCTAATGGTACCTTTACACGCCGCGACGGCAGGCTGGATACAGCCCGCTACAGGCTACAAATGTAGCTTGTAGCGTCAATGTAGCCCGTCGTAGCGGCGTCTGAAGACGCGACGCTACAGCCGGCGACAGATACATCTGTTTATGGGCTCTGCTCGAAAACTGATGGCTACATCGCCGATGGTAGCGAGCTGTATCGGCGTGTAAAGAAGCAACGGAAGGGAACTCCGGACACCCGGGGCTGTAGCTGCAATGTAGCTAAGGCGTGTCCCAGGCTCCGGGTTACCACGCCCCATCACCGATCATTGGAGGAAGCTCCTGCATGACGATTGGTAGTCGCTGCCTAGGGCGGCATATTTAAGGAGCTGACCAGTCACACTACACAATCGCTCGAGCGTGCTGTATTTCTCAGCCTCCTGCGATGCCTGGCCAATCATGATGATATTGCGCTGTCCTATCAGCGTACGGACGGCTCGTAATCCACGATTGTGGCACGCCTATGTGCTGTCCCTGCTGTACCAGGTCCGCCCATAGTAGCTTATTGTAGCGCTGTGTAAACGTGGTACGCTAAGCTACAGCTGGCTACTTGACACACCCGGCGATGTAGCTAGCTACAGATGTAGCGTGGCATAGCGCACCTTATGGCGGCGTGTAAAGAGGGTGCGTTGACCGTTTGTAGCCGTTTGAGCGTGCTCGTGCACGTGAAGTAGCGCGATGTATCCAGCCTGCCGTCGCGGCGTGTAAAGGTACCATAAGAGATCTATAGAAATAAAATAGTTGGAGCGCACATAGAGTGATATCCTCTTAGTTTAGCCACCAGGTGTCCCCCTTCTATGGAAAAACTCACGTGGTCAGGTTGTATGAGTCACAACCAACTTTGACAGCTCTCTCCTGAGGTCTCAGTAGTGCCTAGCCAGGGGAAGATAAGATAAACAAACAGCAAGCGCTGAGTTAAAAAGAATCACCGTGCTGACCTCCAATGATGACAAACAGAGTAATGATGTATACTCTGTTTATTTAGCCACTTGCCTACGCGTTTCGTTGTGTAAATACAACTTCATCAAGGCATCAAGATTACCAGTCTTAAATAAATAAAATAAAATACAGTCCTAGGAGACTTCAGTGTGTTACATGCATCTTTTGGGGTATTTGAAGCCTTTTTTGAATTTGTGTTTCTTGGTAAATAATTTGCAAATGATCAAATGTTTTTGAAACCTTTGTCTCACCTGGTGAATCTAAATTTCAAATATTTGCTCCACACATTTTAGTAAAGGAAACCTAATAATTATTGCCAACAGAGTGGTAAAGGAATCCTTTCTTGATTGTCTGCAGTGGTCTGTATCCTTCTTTCCTGTCTTACCATTATTAGGCTACATTCAGAATATTTGTGAAGCATTTCTTTGAGGATCCCCTTTGCTGCTGCAAAAAAATCTGTTATTTTCAAAAACCGCATCAAATTTTCACACACTGCGTTTGGCTGCCTTTTTGATGGATCCATATTTTTTTGCATGTAGACAATGGAGGCAATGCAAAAAGTGGAACTAAAAAAATGCCCAGAAATTAACATGCCTATTTTTTATGGATCCATTTTTTAGCCCGAAAACGGAACCATACAGAACGTTGGGTCTGAATACTAAATTTTGAAATGCATTTGCTTGGATGGGATGCCAAACATCAGTGCATTTCACTGCAAAAAACAGATCCGTTAAAAACAGTACACAAACTGTACACAAACGCACCATCTGATTGTATCCTTATGACACTGGGTTTAGCCATCAAGGGCAAAAAGACCTAGTATTTTTCTTGACCATCAAAAAGAAAGCTGAGAGGAGACTTAATAGTGGTTTACAAAAATCTGAATGGTAGTCACAATGCAGAGAGAACCACCCTATTTTCATCTGCACAAAAAAGTACAAGAAGCAATGTGATGAAACTAAAAGGAAGGAGATACAAATTTGACATTGGAAAAAACATTCTGACACTGAGGGCAGTCAGAGAGTGGAATAGGTTACCATGGGAGGTTGTGAACTCTCCTTTAATTTAAATCATTAAGCAAGAGCTGGATAAACATATGTATGGTATGATCAAGGCAAAACTGCAATCACAATGTTTCTATGCCCCTGATGCTTGGGTTAGATAGTTTGCCAAAATTGTAATTTTACTGCATTTAATCTTACTCTTCCAAAGACTGGCACCATTTTCTCCAAGACCCATATATGACTATATAGACCTTTATCAGCTATCCTATGTTCTGTTAATATCTCAACTCAACACCTGAGTGCTTGACCTGCTCCCATCCCACCTTATCCCCAATCTCACTACAGTCTTCATCCCAACCCTATCCCATTTCTTCAAAATATCACTAACAACTGGTGCCTTCCCATTATTCTTTAAACATGCCTCGATCAGACCCATCCTCAAAAAGCCATCCCTCAATCCATCCTCTGTGTCTAGTTATCTCCCCATTTCACTTTTCCCTTATGCCTCAAAACCGCTGGAAAAGCATGTCCATCTTGAACTGTCCTCCTACCTCTCCTCCTGCTCCCTCTTTGACCAGTTTCAATCTGGCCTTTCACCACATCACTCAACCAAAACTGACCTAACTAAGGTCACCAATGATCTACTCACTGTCAAGAGCAAGCAACACTACTGTCATCATTCTCCTGGACATGTGTTCTTCCTTAGACACAGTGGATCACTCTCTCTTGTTACAGATTCTCTCATCTCTTGGTATCACCGACTTGGCTCTATATTGGATCTCTTCATATCTAACAAACATTCAGCTTCTCCCTCTCCTGTACCACCTCATCAGCTTGCCCCCTATCTGTTGATGTTCCACAAGGTTCAATTCTAGGACCCCTACTCTTCTCCATCTACACCTTCGACCTGGGACAGCTCATAGTGTCACACAGCTTTCAGTATCATCTCTATGCTGATGACACACAGATCTATGCCTGACATCACCTCCTTACAAACCAAAATCCTACAATGTCTATACACTATTTCATCTTTATTTTCTGCTCAATTTCTAAAACTGAACATGGAGAAAGCAGAATTAATCAACTTTCCCCCATCTTGATGTACTACACCACCAAACCTATCTATCAAAGTCAAGGGATACTTACTCACCCCAGTCCCACATGCTCGATGTTTGGAGTAATCCTTGACTCCACACTTCCTTTCAAAGCACATATCCAAGCCCTTTCCACATCCTGCCAACCCCAACTCAAAAATATTTCCCGGATCTGTACATTCTTGACCAAGAAACTGCAAAAACACTTGTGCATGCCCTCATCAACTCCCTCCTCGACCACTGCAACCTTCTTCTCTTTGGCCTCCTCTCTAGCACTCTTGCACCTCTTCAATCTACCCTAAACCATGCTGTCTGATGAATCCACCTCCTGTCCCCCCGCTATTCCCCAGCCTCTCCTTTCAGCCAAACCATTCACTGGCTTCCAATCTCCCATAGATTCCAGTTCAAAACCCTTACCACAACATACAAAACCATCCACAACCTGTCCCCCCATATATCTGTGACTTGATCTCCCAGTACTTGCTTTTTTTGCATGCAAAAGTATCTACTCCCCACTTATCTCTTCTTCTCACAAGCGCATACAAGATTTCTTTTGTGCATCCCCCATACTTTGGAACTCTTTACCACAACAGACTCTCACTTACTTTCACCTAACTTCAGAAAGAACTTGAAGACACACCTCTTTCAACAGGCCCACAACCTGAAGTGAGCATCAGTTCACCCACCACCACATGACCAGCTCTACTGTCATCTACTGTATCCTCACCCATCTCTTGTAGACTGTAAGCTAAGCTCTCACACGCAGGATCCTCTCTCCTCCAGTACCTGTATGTACCTTATGTTGTTCATGTTTATCATACTTGTCTATGTATGCCCTTTTTCACATGTAAAACACCATGGAATAAGTGGCAGTACAATAATAAATAATAATAATATTTTTATATGATTTACCCATAAACTCAAATACAGGGCAAGGTACATTTTTATTACTACTATCAAACTAAGACATTTGATCATAAATGACATTTTTAACTGTCCTTGAGATAATACATTTATAATAAAATAATATTTTATTTTATAAAATAATAAAAAAACACAAGGAATCTAATATACAAAAAGGTTCCTATGTCACTAAGGCTAGTTTAACACTACCCTTTCTTGAAATCCGGGGATTTCAGTCTAAAAATTGATAGAAACTGATCAGTTTTCTCCCGGATTAACAGATAATGGGGTCAAAAGAATGTTTGGTGGTGTTACGTATGGGCTGCCTATACTCATGAGTGCTGCTGCTGCTGCTGTTGTTGACTTGAGCCTTTTTTTCCCTTCTTCAGTGTGCAGCTCTTCAGGTGAGGTTGCTGCATGTTTGTGTGTGGATATGACTCATGCTCAGGTGAGCTGAGGGGCATGTCTGGGCTGGCTACTCCCCACCCCTTGTCAATAAATGGGTCAGCTCACATCCACCTGATGTCGCTAATTCTGTTCACTTCTATTCTGTGATCTTGGAGTGCACATGTTGATCCGAAGCTGCTGCTGGTTTTTCCCATTGGAGGTTGCTGGATCCCGTGGTCCGTGGGTAGAGATAGGGGTCTTATGCCTAGGGCTTCTTAGGAGCTTTAGGGTCTTAGGCTGGGGGCTCAGACCTCCTCACATTCAGAGGTACCCCCGAGTACATGGTGAGTCAACGACCCCAGTATCAGGGCCAGAGTAGGCTCCCCTGACTCCCTAGGCCTAGCTCTATCGTACTTCTGGTTATCCCGGCCACCCCAGTGTGACAGGAGGCATCTGTTTGTATCCATTTTCACACAGATCCATTTCTTAGGAAAAATGTTGCGATTTGGGTGCTCGTTAAAAAAATGGAATCAGACGGATCCGTGCCTATCCGGCTGGAACTATCATGGAGTTCTATGGAAATGGATCTGTGAGAAAAAGTATCCATGTGCTTTCAGAATGAGCATGCCTAGAAGCCAGTTTCATTTGACACACACTAGGAGTGTTGTTTGTCAAAACAAAAATTGGAATCCGGCTCACATAGGAATGGATTTTTTTCTTTTTTAATAAAGTTGGTGCATACAGGAAAAACATTTACATAGTCAGTGTGACCTGAGTCAAGGCGTTTTGATTGCGTTAAGTAATCTTACTCATGAGTCATTGCTCAAAATCCATTCCTGTGTGAGCTGGATTCAAATTATTCTTTTGGTTTTCACATTGGGCCAAGGCAGGGTTGGTGTCTGAACTCCAGGTGGACATGTGGAGAACAACTGGATGATCTGGAATTCTAATTGTGTGTCATTTGTCACCAGATCCATCCAAAAAGTGTTCACAATCTGTTGCAACTGGATGCTACCGCATCGGTACTATGACGGATCCGTCATCCAGATAAGTGAAAAAACTGGTGCAGGTGCATCCGGCTACAGCAGATTTGACAATCCATGGGACTCCAGGGGCATGCAGGATTTAAAAGCATACCCATGGATTTCAAAAACGGTAGTGTGAAACCAGAACACAATTATAATGCATTGGTAAAATATTATTAGGGGGTCATTGATGCAAGGTTTTGCATTTCAAACAAAGAGATTCATGTCAAGCTTCTAATAATAAAAACCATATTATAAGATCATTATTGAATTGCAGTTTTGTTTGTAATCATAAGTCCACTTTTCAAATAAAAAATGTGGTTTAAAATGAATGGAAATAGTTTTATTACTACTTAACAACAAAAAATTGTACTTGAATCTATTGCAGGTCCTGCATTTTGGGGTCTGGTGAACTCCGCATGGAATTTATGTACGATTGGCAAGAGACAATCTCCTATCAACATTAACACCAGCCAAATAATCTTTGACCCTTTTTTACCCCCACTTAAGTTGAGCTTGGAAGAAAAGAAGGTACTTTCTTTTTTCTTTTTCTTTTTGTTTGCCTTCTGTATTTTGATGTTTTCAATATTCTGGAAAGAGCGGCTTCTGTGACATAATGAGGCCAGTTTGAATGCAGAATGTATTCACATTTTTTATAGCTTCATACTTACTAACACTAATTTGGTATTCCTAGCAACATCTAAAAGATCTGAAATACTGACAGGCTGTGTGAAGAGAATATCTGCTTTAAAGATATATCACTTATACCTTTGAAATAATTTTACAGTTTATATATAGATATTGAATTTACATGAAAATACTATGCAAATACTTTGCTTCACTCATCTTGTACTGATCCTAAGTTACATTTCACATTATATTCCCTATTCATCCCTCGAATATATTCAAAATTCTTAAAGTGAATGTTCATCTTTAAACGCTATTTCTTTTTTTTTATAATCAAATAGATAAAACATTTTGGCTGATGTCTTAATATAAATGTACAATCATGCATAGATCCATATATTGTCTGCACCACAAAAAAAGTTTTTTCCTTTGCAGCACCACAGCAGCATGCTTACATATCTCAGACAGCAAGAACAGCATAACCTTCTCGACCCATAAGTCTTTTAATTGAGTTATTATATGTTCAATGTAAAAAAATAATAGAACAAGGCCAAGTAACGTTATCTTTAATGTGAAATTTTAATAAACTTTTATGTTCTATGTGCACTACAGTTTCCACCAGTTATAAATTATATAGTTGAAATCCGTTGTACACTACAGTGTACGCGAGGTCTGAGGAGGATATAACAATAGTCAGTTTGACTCAATGAGATTATCAATGAGGGGAAAAGGCAGGCCTCTTGAATGTACACTCTTGAACACTGCAATTGCAACACCAAGAAGGAAAAGTAATGGAACTATGGAAAAACATTGGATGGATAGACATGATAATGAAAATAAAAATAAGCAAAAAATGTAAATGTTTAAGACTGGAGCAAGCTGAGGCTTGGTTGTATAGTGAAGGGTTTCACAACCCTTGCCCCACGGTTGCAAGCTTAAAATGGTTGGTGAGGTGACCTTCATGCAGCACATTCCAAAATCCACAAGCCTTTAGACTCCCCATGTTATCTGAAAGATTTGTTACCAAAATGTAAGTAGAGGCCAAAAAAATCAATAGTTTGAGTAGTTCATGCATGAACCGTCACATAGATATAAAGCAAAAGTAACAGTGAGAAGCTCACTGTGCTACAATGCGGCCTAGCGGGCCGGGCCAAACACCGCCTGGCCCATCAAGTGCATCCGCGGACTCTTCATCCTCTGTGACTGTGGGGAAAGCAGTCACACATGCTTTTGGACGCAGGCCTTCCACCTCTTTACCCGCAACAGCCAGTGTAATTAGAAGGTCCTCAGTTCTTTTGCAAGTGGAAACACCTGCTGGCGTTGAGCGCTGTCAGACATCAAGAGCACCACCTTTGGATGAAGGCAACATAAAATGTCCGCCTGCACCTTCCTCACAGACCAACAGTTTGCCGGGGACACCCTACTCAACCGTGTCTCAGCACAGCAGCCAGCCCTCGGTCCCTCAGATGTGGACAAGGAAAAGACCATTTCCTCCTAGCCATGCCGAAGCTAATAGGTTGAATTTCACCATCTGCAAGCTGTTGGCTACAGAAATGCTCCCTCTCCGCCTGTTGTACACAGAGGATTTTTGAGACCTTCTATCCGTCGCAGTGCCCCAGTACCAGAAGCCCAGTCGCTACTATTTCTCAAAGAAAGCTGTGCCAGTGCTACACTCGGCATGTTGCACAAAACATCACCGCTTCCTTGAACAACTCTGTGTGTGACAGGGTGCATTTCACTACAGACACTTGGACCAGTAAGCATGGACAGGGACGTTACATGGCAGTGACTGTGCACTGGGTAACTATGAAAACAGCAGGAGAAGGGTCTGCTGTCCAAGTCTTGCCATCCCCACGAGTTGTGCATCAATCATCTGTATGTAGAAGTTCCTCCACTGCTTCTGCCTCCTCAACCACGTCTCGGTCCTCCACCTACACCCACAGCCTGTCTGGTAATGCCACCCACGTTCTAACTGCACACAAGGAATCCTGCACACCTCCTTACTATGCTGGCAGCAGGGCTCAACGGCATCATGCGGTCTTTACCTTGAAATGTCAGGGAAATGTGATTCACACAGCTGAGGATTTGTGGTCAGCTGTGGAGACCGAGTTTCATCAATGCTTGTCTCCACTTAACCTACAGCCACGGAAGGCCATGTGCGCCAATGCTGCAATGCTGGGTACAGCCCTCCACTGGGGCAATGTGACACACGTGCCTTGCATGGTTCACGTCTTAAACCTGGTTGTCCAGCAAATTTTTGCACACTCTCCGGTCCTAGATGATTTTTAGCAGAGGGCACGGTCGATGTGTGCTCATTTTCGCCGTTCGCATCCCGCAGCTCAACGCCTTGCATCTCTACATAAGTTGTTCGGCCTGCCAGTTCACCGGCTGAAATGCGATGTGCCGACAGATGGAATTCAACTCTGCAAATGTTGCAGCAACTGTGGCAGCACCGATGAGCCCTGGTGCAATACGTCATGACATATAACCTGGTCCTACGAGATACAGAGGTGGGGAAAATCACACTGGTGGAGTGGTCTGAAATGAATGACCTATGCCCCATTCTGTACAGTATTGAACTGTTAACAAAGATGTTTAGTAATGATTATGCCATTATCAGCATGACTATTCTTGTCATTTACATGCTGGAGCAGACTTTAAATAGTATTCTGAGTCAGGTGGTGGCACTAAAGGAGGGGGAGGAAGTACAGGAGGAGTCATATGTGGAAGGGCTCACAAGATCTCCAAGCTGCAGTTCACAGTTTATGAATGAGGGTCTACATTATGCTTGCTCAGAACCTTCTTTATCTGGGCATGGATCTGACGCTTCTGGGCATCAGTGCAGATCATTTCCTCGCCCTTGACTCACAAAAGCTTGGGAGCAGACCTCTGATTTCCAGGCTTAGTATGAGACTTGGGAGCTGTGCGGAAGCAAGTGGGATTGGGGTGACACCTCTGAGGACAGGTGTATTTGTGATGTAGAAGTTGAGGTGGAGGAGAGCCCACTTGCTGAAGCGCTTGCTATCCATTCAAGCGCCTGCTTTTTTGTGCCTCATGTAGAATTGGTATCGATTGTCGTCTGAGTCATGTCCATACGAAATTATTGCTGACAGGGTTGCACAGGCTTCTGATGATGACAAGATGCCACCCCACTCAATGGTAAATGGAATATTTAAGGGAGAAAAAGAATCCACTGTATAGGGGTGCATTCTTAGATGATTTATTTTTGTATTCCTTTTTTAAAGTGATAACAAGTGACAGTGTATAACAGTGACAATAAAAACATTTAAAACAGTTACAGGGTAACTTATCACCCCACCACACAATACCACTACCACAATAGTTGGTGGGGGGGGGGATCGATTGTAAACAGCAGGCAAGGTTAGTAAAATTATTAAGGTATATATACAGGCAGTGTTAGACTATTGATAGAATCTTTTACATGGAGTTAATTCACTAAACATACATATATATATATATAGTATTAAACCACAGCAACCAACCTAATATGTGGAATACAAGACTGTACAGAGCAATTAACACCTAGCTCAATACACAAGTATATCAACACTCATATGACAGCCAGTTTGCAACAGCCAATTACCCGACAGTGCCTACTGCTGATCCCTGCCAGGATGTACCATCATCCTAAGGCATATAGGGTGAGGTGAGCAGGCCCGACGCGTGTCGCCAACCAGGCATCGTCAGGGGCTGAGGCCACACTAGAAATACCTGTCTTAAATATAATCCTCATGTTCTTCCTTTCCTCCTTATTCCACGCCATATCACTACATGAGTCCGCCCTGCCACTTCTGGAACGTCGCATCCGGTTTCAAGTGACGCTGGATAGGTGGTGTGGATCTGTCAATCACCTGCCCTGTTGTTGTATGGAGGCGAAGCATCGGCCGCCATATTCGATAAGGGCAGTTTGCCAGTAAACCCCCCCAGTGTTTTTAGTGCTATGTGCACTATGTGGCATGCGTGGAAAGGGGAAAGAGATGGAGAAGGGACGCAAGGAGAGGCAAAGTGGGCCTGAGAATCAATCATATTATAAGGCTGCAGTTACGTAGGCTTAATGTTAGAGTCTGCTCCCAAAAAAGCGTCACCTCAAAGATTAGGTGGAACCCCATGGAGGGAGGAGCAGGGCTATCTGTCATCTGCCACAAGATAGTGAGCAGAAACAGTGCAGAGCTGCCATTGCAGCAAAGGGCAGATTGCCCACGAACTGCCATTTGACCAAGTACCTACACATCAGAAATAAAACACAAATCAGGGACATAGAGGAAGAAAAATATGATGCAGAAAACAGGAAGGGATATCAAAGTACAGTATTGATAGATATTGCTGTTAGGCAATATTTCTAGCGCTGTACCAATCTAGTCATATTGTCAAGAGTGTCCCCGAGGGACACCTCCTACTTAAGGACAGGGAGCAAATCCTGTCAAACCTTGTAACCTGCCATACACAAATACTAAGGGAACCCTAAAGGTACCTTTACACGCCGCGACGGCAGGCTGGATACATCGCGCTACTTCACGTGCACGAGCACGCTCAAACGGCTACAAACGGTGAACGCATCTCCTTTACACGCCGCCACAAGGTGCGCTACGCCACGCTACATCTGTAGCTAGCTACATCGCCGGGTGTCTCAAGTAGCCAGCTGTAGCTCATGTACACACCGCTACAACCAGCTACTATGGGAGGACCTGGTGCAGCAGGGACAGCACATAGGCGTGCCACAATCTTGGATTACGAGCCGTCCGTACGATGATATCGCAATATCATCATGATTGGCCAGGCATCGCAGGAGGCTGAGAAATACAGCACGCTCGAGCGATTGTGTAGTGTGACTGGTCAGCTCCTTAAATATGCCGCCCTAGGCAGCGACTACC
The DNA here is from genome assembly GCA_033576535.1 of Allobates femoralis. Taxonomy (NCBI): domain Eukaryota; kingdom Metazoa; phylum Chordata; class Amphibia; order Anura; family Aromobatidae; genus Allobates; species Allobates femoralis. Next base: position 111,854,858 of record JARQOC010000009.1, on the reverse strand, counting down.
AATCGTCATGCAGGAGCTTCCTCCAATGATCGGTGATGGGGCGGGGTATCCCGGAGCCTGGGTCACGCCTTAGCTACATTGCAGCTACAGCGCAGGGTGTCCAGAGTTCCCTTCCGTTGCTTCTTTACACGCCGATACAGCTCGCTACCATCGGCGATATAGCCATCTGTTTTCGAGCAGAGCCCATAAACAGATGTATCTGTCGCCGGCTGTAGCGTCGCGTCTTCAGACGCCGCTACGACGGGCTACATTGACGCTACAAGCTACATTTGTAGCCTGTAGCGGGCTGTATCCAGCCTGCCGTCGCGGCGTGTAAAGGTACCATTAGAGAAGGTCACATCCCAAATCCCATCAGTGACCACAAGGCTCAATGGGAGTCAGTTATGGTCGCTGAAGGCAGGGTGTATCTATATACTTAAAGTATTTCACCAGCCCTGGTAGGTTAAATGATATCAGCGTTAAACCCCATGTATATACGTATATACACACAACATCATTCCACACATTCAGACTTAGCACACAAATGAACCCCAGCGGCGATATTATGGGGAACCTAAGATAAATCACCCAAAACAGCTAAGAATTGTTAAACTATATATGCCTATAAGAATCATAGAGAATTCAAGGGCTTGCTATTTATATTTTAACCCAACTATTAAAAATAAGGTTACAGACCCTGGTCTATCCAGTCCACAATAAATGTTCAAATAAGGGTTTTCTATTAATCTGATAGTACCGAGGAGACAATGTGTATTGAGCTAGGTGTTAATTGCTCTGTACTGTCTTGTATTCCACATATTAGGTTGGTTGCTGTTGTGTAATACTATATTATATATATATATATATATATATATATACAGTTAGGGCCAGAAATATTTGGACAGTGACACAATTTTCGCGAGTTGGGCTCTGCATGCCACCACATTGGATTTGAAATGAAACCTCTACAACAGAATTCAAGTGCAGATTGTAACATTTAATTTGAAGGGTTGAACAAAAATATCTGATAGAAAATGTAGGAATTGTACACATTTCTTTACAAACACTCCACATTTTAGGAGGTCAAAAGTAATTGGACAAATAAACATAACCGAAACAAAATATTTTTATTTTCAATATTTTGTTGCGAATCCTTTGGAGGCAATCACTGCCTTAAGTCTGGAACCCATGGACATCACCAAACGCTGGGTTTCCTCCTTCTTAATGCTTTGCCAGGCCTTTACAGCCGCAGCCTTCAGGTCTTGCTTGTTTGTGGGTCTTTCCATCTTAAGTCTGGATTTCAGCAAGTGAAATGCATGCTCAATTGGGTTAAGATCTGGTGATTGACTTGGCCATTGCAGAATGTTCCACTTTTTTGCACTCATGAACTCCTGGGTAGCTTTGGCTGTATGCTTGGGGTCATTGTCCATCTGTACTATGAAGCGCCGTCCAATCAACTTTGCAGCATTTGGCTGAATCTGGGCTGAAAGTATATCCTGGTACACTTCAGAATTCATCCGGCTACTCTTGTCTGCTGTTATGTCATCAATAAACACAAGTGATCCAGTGCCATTGAAAGCCATGCATGCCCATGCCATCACGTTGCCTCCACCATGTTTTAGAGAGGATGTGGTGTGCCTTGGATCATGTGCCGTTCCCTTTCTTCTCCAAACTTTTTTCTTCCCATCATTCTGGTACAGGTTGATCTTTGTCTCATCTGTCCATAGAATACTTTTCCAGAACTGAGCTGGCTTCTTGAGGTGTTTTTCAGCAAATTTAACTCTGGCCTGTCTATTTTTGGAATTGATGAATGGTTTGCATCTAGATGTGAACCCTTTGTATTTACTGTCATGGAGTCTTCTCTTTACTGTTGACTTAGAAACAGATACACCTACTTCACTGAGAGTGTTCTGGACTTCAGTTGATGTTGTGAACGGGTTCTTCTTCACCAAATAAAGTATGCGGCGATCATCCACCACTGTTGTCATCCGTGGACGCCCAGGCCTTTTAGAGTTCCCAAGCTCACCAGTCAATTCCTTTTTTCTCAGAATGTACTCAACTGTTGATTTTGCTACTCCAAGCATGTATGCTATCTCTCTGATGGATTTTTTTCTTTTTTTTCAGCCTCAGGATGTTGTGCTTCACCTCAATTGAGAGTTCCTTTGACCGCATGTTGTCTGGTCACAGCAACAGCTTCCAAATGCAAAACCACACACCTGGAATCCACCCCTGACCTTTTAACTACTTCATTGATTACAGGTTAACGAGGGAGACGCCTTCAGAGTTAATTGCAGCCCTTAGAGTCCATTGTCCAATTACTTTTGGTCCCTTGAAAAAGAGGAGGCTATGCATTACAGAGCTATGATTCCTAAACCCTTTCTCCAATTTGGATGTGGAAACTCTCATATTGCAGCTGGGAGTGTGCACTTTCAGCCCATATTATATATATAATTGTATTTCTGAACATGTTTTTGTAAACAGCTAAAATAACAAAACTTGTGTCACTGTCCAAATATTTCTGGCCCTAACTGTATATATATATATATGTGTATGTATGTATGCTTAGTGAATTGACTCCATGTACAAGATTCTATCAATACTCTAACACTGCCTGTATATATACCTTAATGATTTTACTAACCTTGCCTGCTGTTTACAATCGATTCATCGATCCCCCCACCCACCAACTATTGTGGTAGTGGTATTGTGTGGTGGGGTGATAAGTTACCCTGTAACTGTTTTAAATGTTTTTATTGTCACTGTTATACACTGTCACTTGTTATCACTTTAAAGAAGGAATACAAAAATAAATCATCTAAGAATGCACCCCTGTATACAGTGGTTCTTTTTCTCCCTTAAATGTCTGTACGAAAGGCATCATATCAGAATCTCAAAGGAAAGAAGTAGACATCTTAGTTTGGCTGGAATATGCTCTTTCTCCAGCAGATGTTACTCTTGCTTTCCCACATACCCCACGGACACAAACTGTTTTTCCCTTTCCACCACGCCTATTCCCCCTTCCACCAGCAGCAGGCCTTTTGCCACTCATTTTGTATGTGAACAAATTGGCAACTCTGCAGTTGTTGGCAAAAAATATTCTGATGGAAATCGAGTGCGGCTGATTGGGCAGACAGTGGTACTAGGCACAAACTATTACCTGTGCTAGGTGCAGTAATAAATTACTAGAAGGAACTACGCTGAAGGTGTACTTGGTTGTATTACAAGTGGCCTACAGTAATAGTTTTGTGAACACTGCTACTAGTCCAAAACTGACACGTATGCTAGGTGCAGTAAAAAATTGGTTGGAACTACACAGGCGGTACAGGTGGGTTTCACAAGTGGGCTACACTACTGTAGGACACTGCTGAACATGAACAAATTACCTGGACTAGCTGCAGCAAAAAAAAATGCCTAATTAAGACGGGTGGTGTTGCTTTCTTCACAGCAGTGCTACACTACCTGCCCTAATGGATTCAAAGAGCTATATTACTGTGGCCAGATGCTGTGAGAAAGACTTGCATAGCACTGGCACACACCAGACACACACCTGCCTGGCAAAAACTAATAGAGACTGCTCTAACCTAGCCCTCAAAAGGGCTGCAATTAAAACTAGTCCCTGCTTCTATGAAGTAGCCCTGAAAAGGGCTGATAGACTACTAGTCCCTAGTCCCTAATCGCTACTCCTATGGAGCAGCCCTCAAAAGGGCAGATATTACTAAGATTCGCACCCTCCCTCCAGTCCCTACTCCCTAAACCTATCTATCTAACTTTGTATTCGCTGACTGAGACAACACAATTTACAGTTTACACTGTTTAGCGGTCGCACACAGCAGGAGCGGTGCCGTCTTATAGGGCTAGGACATGTGACAGACACAGCCAATGATGACCATGGTTGTGTGAAAAAAGCACTTTGGGACTGTGATTGGCTAGCAGCCTGAACCGCCCCACTGTATATGCTTTAGGAGAAAAAAAATGGAGATCGACATTATTATTGCAGCAGCTCTGATACCACCACCCTGCACACTATACACACAAACTGGATATTAACATTCATTTGCAGTATTAGGGCTAGGTTTAAGGTTAGGAGGATTAAGCTTTTAGTGATTGAAGCGTTATCGAACATAACCTAGAACCGACGAATTTCAAGCTAATTGTTTGAATTCGTCAAATGATTTGAACACCGCCCAAAACAGCTCGAATTTGAGATTGGCCAACAATTCGATTAGTACACCGCTCATATCTACTTCGTACTACAACATAAAACCAATAGTCTTTAGCAGAGTTAGGGTATGTGCACACAGTGCGTTTTTGCTGCGGTTTTGCTGCGGTTTCTGCCTGCGGTTTACCATTGGTTTTATGGTAATGTATGGTAATTTGTTCCTGCGGTTTTGATTCCCAGCAAAACCAATCTGTTTCACAGAAACGCTGTGCCCACACATTGGGTTTGCAATGAAGTGTCAAGAACTGTCAAATACCTGCGTTTTTGGTGCAGATGGGAAAGAATTGACATGCTCTATTTTTCCTGAGTTTTTGCTGCAGTCAATGGAAAAAACGCAGGAAAAACACAGCATCAAAACGCAGCAAAAACACAGTAAAAACGCACGAAAAACAAGCAAAAAATGCGCAATAAACACAGAACCTGAAATCAGCAAATCTCCTGGCAAGGACTCCAGGATCCTTGAAACCAGTTCAGGTTTTGCTGCGTTCAGGACTGCTCAAAAAACGTCCTGTGGGCACATACCCTTACATGTATTCTATTCACTATAAATATCGCTGTTATCTGCATTTAGTGTAGGGAATAGGTGCTGGAGGATTTTATAACTAAGGCTGGGGTCACACTTGGCACGAGTTTTTTTAGTGACTTAAAAAAACTCATGCGTTTTTCCATGCGTTTTTTAATGTCTTCATGAGTTTTTTAAGGTGTGTGATGGCACCCGCGTTTTTGCCTGCGTTTTTAAATCTGCACCAAAAAATAGTGCATGCACTATTTTTTGGTGCTGTTTTAAAAACGCATGCGTTTTTTAGAAAACGCATGCGTTTTTTTAACATGGGCCCCTATGAAAAACGCATTGCTATTTACACATGCGTTTTTGCTATTAGGGCATGCGTTTTTTAACATGGGGGCCTATGGGTGCGTTTTTACATGCGTTTTTGAAAACGCAGGTCTCCAAAAACGCTTGTAAAAAATGCTACTGTGACCCTAGCCTCAAAGAAGAAAATATTTTTATTTAATTCCTGGTTTTGTGTGCGACGCGAAACATACATTTTGCTGGAGGAGGGATAGTTTTGGATTAACGGAGAAGAACAAGAAAAATAATAATCCATGAAACGTATTTCCTTTTTTTGGGTGGCAAAGGGTGCATTGGAGTACACCAGGAAAAAAAGGCAACACTTAACCCTTGGTCTGGGATCTTGCTTTGTGTGGGTGCAGTTGTCTGCCTTCTCCCTCCAGCCACTCCTCTGCATCTTTCTGCCTTTTGTGGTGCTCGCTGACCCCACCACCTCTGCACAGCTGTGTTCGCTCTGCATTGCACCTTGCCAGTTTGGGTCAGTGACTTCATCGTCCACCATCTCGTCTTTCACTTCCGCATTCTTAATAGAACAGATCAGGTGGATCAATAGAGAGAAGTTCGTATTACCTGTGGTTCTATCTGATTCCATAAGGTAACAATAGCCTAATATTATTAATGAAAGTATCCTAATCATATTTGAAGAAACACCAGAGGTCTGCTTATTGGATCTAGCAGAGCCAATGGTTAAAGGGATCCTGTCACCTCCAGAACGCCTCCTAAGCTAGCAAAACATGTCCCTGCACCATCCTATCACTAATCTCACACTTCTTTTGTCTCCTAAAAGCATCCTGTGAAAGTGCATAAAAACGTTTTAATATTCACTCATTAGTGATTATAATTAGCAGGGGCTATATTCTTTAGTCACCAGGGCATGTTGTTTTGCAGCCTCAAGGATCCACCCTCTCTCTGTCTGTGTTGCTTTGCTTGTGCAGGCTTTACCCTTCCCCCTCTCTATCACTCACAGAATGCAAATCATTAGTCCTGCCTTCAGCTGCACATCACATCAGCACAGACAGATAGAGAGGGTGGATCATTCAGGCTGCAAAAAAACATGCCCTAAAGGTACCGTCACACGGGGAGATATTGCCGGCGATGTTGCGGCGATCTTATGAACGCGCACATCGCTTCTGCATCGCTCGTGAGACGTCACACGTAGCAATATCGCCGGCAACCCAGGGAGATCAGGCGATTCCAGAATTGCCTGAAACAACCTTGAAGCGATGTTGGCTTTTCAGATCGCCGTGTCACACAGCACCACCTCACCGTCAATGTGGCATACAGAATGGATTGCCTGAACACAGACATCGCCTGTGCCATTGCTATCGCCACGTCACACGGCAGTAGGCATACGGATCGCTCAAGCAACATCGCCTGATTTCCCGACACTGTTGGGAAATCTCTGAACTCAGAGATTTATCGCCGTTCAGTCGCCACGTTACACGCGGCGACGCACAGGCGATGTCGCTTCAACATCGCCTGAACAGGAAGATCTCGGCGACATCGCCGGCGATATCTCCCCGTGTGACGGTACCTTTAGAGCCAAAAAATATAGCCCCTGCTAATTATAATCCCTAATGAGTGAGTATTAAAACGTTTTTATGCACTTTCACAGGATGCTTTTAGGAGACAAAAGAAGTGTGAGATTAGTGATAGAATGGTGCAGGGACATGTTTTGCTAGATTATGAGGCGTTTTGGAGGTGACAAGATCCCTGTAATGATAATAAAAATAACATTTGTGATGAACGGCAGAATAACTGTATACCCCGCAGCAAAAGAGCGATCACAGATGATTCAATATCACCCAATAAAAGAATAATAATAGACTCTTCAGGCCTCAATAACACTGGTTTAGTGCCTTTTTCATCGGCAGCCCGCAGCTACAACACCCATATAACCCAATTCTTTTCACCGAAAGGGGGAAAAGAAAAAATAGAAAAGGTTACAGAGGAAAAAGGAAAAAGAATAAAAAAAGGAAAAACAGACTAAGAACGACAGACACAGACAAAGGAAACAATATTATTAATCTATCACATTATATGCTCACACAAAATGAGATACTGTTGCTCAATAAAGGCAGTTATAGATTTATTTATTGACTTAGATTCGTCCGGAATATTACACTTAAGAACACTTTTTATTAGAATCTTCCACCACTAATAAGATGAAACCTTAGACCAGCGATAATAAGGATGACATCTTTTATCATAATAAAAGAAAAAGAGGGGGGGGGACAAGAGGCGCAATAGTGCCCTTATCACTTAGACACTAACTTTCAGCGGTGAAAAGGAATGAATCCACTCACCTACTCCAGTTGTGTGACCCACAACTGGCTTAAGAGCATGTAGGATAATATCCTGATGGCTGCTGCTGACCTCCACCGTTTCCACGAACACGTGGTTAAAGCAGAAAATTCAGGGAAGAAGGTGTACTCCGGTCCGCGTGCCCGACTCATCTTTATCATAAGGATGTTAAACACAAATCAAGCTTTTATTCCACAGACAGCAAAGGACATTTTATTGAAACTTTTTAGGAGCTAGTCCTGAAAAAAATGAAAATTGATCATTTTCGAGCGATTCTATTAAACATGGGAATGGGAGTCTGCCTAGAAAAGAGTGTGAAGCCATCATCTGACTACGTAAGTGTGGCACACCAAGGGTTAATGTGCCTCAGAAACATCAACACGGGTTTACTCCCTAGACAACATTACACTAGAAAGTGGGAGGAGCTTAGGTGGCACCTGCAAGAGTGGGAGGAGCTAATGTTGTTTACCTCAGAGCAGGAGTAACAGTTAGTCAGTTTAGTTTAGTTTGAGTCTGGAGTTGGAGGAGAGTCGAGTTGGAGTGGAGGTCCTGAGAGGTCTGAGGGAAGGAGTCAGAGAAACAGAGGAACACATCCGGGACTAGGAGCTACCCTAAACTCACCCCGGAGAGGCGCTTAGGACGCATACCGGATCCGAGGCTGTGCCTGAGACAAACAGGACAGTGAATACCGGGATAGTAAAGGTCCACCATCTTCACTGTACCATAGCAAATCAACACGGAGGGGTCAGTGACACAGAGGACTCAAGTTGCCTAGCAGATTGGTACCTGTGAAGGGAGACAGGGCCAGCAGTGCAGCTAAAAGCGGCAGCAGGGCCACACACAAAGCGCAGAAGTAGGAAGCCAAGGACCTGGTCAGGGTGGGAGCAACCCAGCCCTGGTACAGACTCCGTGGACAATACTCTGCTTTACCATCTGCACAGTAAAGACTTGGAAAACGACAACAAACGTGAGTGTGTGTGATCCTTGTGCTGAAGCCCCACTTGCCCTCATATACTTCCATTGCCTCAACTCTCATCATCTCTACTACTACCCCTACTTTCCTGCAACATCTATAACAACCATCACAGACTTTAATTATCACTGGCCCGGGGATACAGGCTCTACCTGCTGGGAGCCGTTCCATCTACAGCTGCCAAATATCATCCCTGGAGGTTCTGCAGCAGCGGTGGTCACCCTGACCACAACCCGTGGGTGGCGTCACGACAAACCTAATCCCTTGTAAATACACCCCATTTACTTGTGTGAACCCGGGACACGGTCCGGACCAGGACCGCCGTGACACCCCCCAGCAGCACCCCGGTCCGGCACCGAGTACCCCGTCCCAGTGGGCTTTTCATTAGAACAATAGCATAATAATAAGACCAGCCGACAAAGGTGAAGGAGTGGTAGTACAAAATTGTGAGGATTATATGGAAGAAGCACACAACTTTCTATCAGATACACAATACTATAAACAGATTGATCGTGATCCCTATCCCACTCTCATTAAAACATATGATGAAATTATTAAAACAGCCTTATAAAAGGGCATAATTAATGACGCAGAGAAATGCTTTCTAAACAATAAAAGTCCCAGGATACCTTTTCTCTGAACTTACCTAAGGTACATAAAAATATTAAAAAGTCACCAGGGAGACCTGTAGAGTCTGGAATAGAGTACCTCACAAGTAACCTTGCTACCTATATCAATAAAATACTCCAGTACCATGTTTTAGAGCTTGACAGCTTTCTAAAAGATTCCACACATATAAAACTATTTAAAGGTTTTGAGTGGAGAGAATCCTATACTTTTCTGACACTTGATGTAGCTTTGCTCTATACTAATATCCATCATGACATTGGGTAGCCTGTACTGACATTTTCCAAATGGTGATAAAAGGATACCTAATGAACAAAAGGAATTCATTCTTAGTGGTTTAGAATTTATTCTAAAAAATAATTACTTTACATTTGGAGATAAATTTCACCATCAAGTGAGGGGAACAGCTATGGGGTCTCAGGTAGCACGTTCCTATTCAAATTTATTTATGGGTGCCTTTGAAGATATTCACATGAAAAACAACACTCAAAAAAAGGGATAATTCTCTATAAAAGATTTATGGACGACATTTTTGTTATCTGGGACAATCAAGTCAGTGGCCTTAATTTATTTTTGGAAGAAATATATGCTAATAAGTGGGGACTAAAGTTTGAACCCCATATTCATAATGAAATGATTAAGTTTCTTGATTTGACGATATATTTGAAGGACAGGGTCATGCAAACTAAAACACACTTTAAAGTGGTAGATAGAAATAGTTATGTTCACTATTCTAGTGGGCACTTTATCAAGTGTCTCAATATTATACCGATAAACCAGTTCATGAGAATACGCAAAACTGTTCCTTAGATGGAGATTATCACAATCAGTCAGCAGTTCTGGAAGAAGCATTTCTGATATGGAAATACCCCCATAAACTCATTAATAGAGCGTTTGATAAGTGTAATACCATTGATCAAAAGGAAAGCCTTGAAAAAAAAGTGCTGGGAAAAACAGAAATAAATCAGTAGACAACAATAATAAAAGGGCATTCAATTTTGTGACAACATAATAATTATCACAAAAATATTAACAGAGTATATTAAGAAAGTTCTTTCAGAACATTGGCATATTTTGCTCAGCGGCCCTATGCTGGGCCAAATATTGCCAAACCGCCCAGCTATCACATTCCATAGAGCACCCAGCATCAGCAATATCATAGGCTTAGGAGCACAGTAGCACAGTCAATATATTGAACCGGTTGAATATTCGCCCAAAAGAAGTGTCTAAATGTTATAGAGCGAAATGTTTGTGCAGTCGGTCAATTCATATGGACAGCACTTTCACATCAACAAAAGAAACATTCTGGATTAAACACAATATGAATTGTATGTCAAGTTTTGTAATTTATCTGTTTGAGTGCCCCTGTAAACTCCAATATGTGGGGCACACTATGCAACCTCTACATGTATGACTCAATAAGCACAGGTCAAACATTAGGAACAGTTTCCTCCAACATGGTGTTTCATGCCACTTTAATAAGTTCCATAATATTGATAGGTCCTTGAAGATGACACCTATTGATCATATTCCAGATAACTAGACCAATAGAATCGATACTCTTAACAGAAGAGAGAAGTATTGGATATATAAGCTTGACACTTTTAACCCAAAAAGACTCAACCTGGAGACTAAAATGATCTGATATTGTACTATATTGCCATACTATTACCCCCCGTGGGTTTGGATTCACTGCAATCACCCCTGATTGATTTGTTTCATCCAGGAGATGATATCCTCAGAAATACTGTAAATCCCCCTGGAGTGGTTGCATACGAGGAAATGTACACTGTCCGCACCATATGACTTTTTTACTTGGTTTGTTGCCTGCATGCCCTAATTCCCTTATTTGATTTTTCATTTTTTTGGTTTTAATTAGATATAGCTGTCTCGTTCTATGAGAATGAATTGTGATCACTAATTGACACTTTTTTGTGCTTCTGTCCTTTCTTGTGGGGAATTTTGCTCCTCTTATTCTCTTTCTGATCATCTCTTGCTTCTCTCATACATTTTTTCACACCATTGTCTGCTAATTATCTCCTCCTTTTGTATTGCTCCACTTGTCTGTTCATCTCTGATTCGCTCTCGTCCTTCCTGCTTGTTTCCTTTACCTCATGCCTTGAACCGATGCTCAATGAGTTAAACAGACATTACCAATAGAGTCAGCCCCGTAATTTGAATACTCCTCGGTAGAGAATAAAACCAACTGACCATGATAGAAATCCCTTTATATATACATTTTTATGGGATTCGGTACATTGATATCAACAATTCCTAAACAATTAACCCTTTCCTGGATTTTCTTTCAAAAGGCCTAAAAAACAACTGAATTTATTATTATTATTATTATTATTATTTTTATTATATTCTTTATATTCTTGTATTAATTATTCAATATTGTCAAATAAATGTTACTATTTCATATTTATGTATACATTTTGAGAAAGATGGAGAAGTTTTTATATATTGGCCTTTTATATATTTTATATATTTTATATATATATATAATTTTGTATTCTTTTATATTTTGTACACACAAGCAATCTTTACTCTTCATAATTTCCTCACTCCATATTTCCTTATATTGGATAATGATGACCTCCTACATATTTTAATATATATTTTGTTTATAATTAAACATTATTTATAATTTTCTCACAATGAATTTATTTACTTGCAACATAACACACAGTATTCATTACATTACAAATATGTGTGGTTACTGACAACACTGTCACGGGTGGTCAAATAATTCAGAATATAATTATAGCCCAACTTTCCATACACTAATTCAGTGATGGCGAACTCCAGGC